>CAOKZL010000942.1:0-495000 GCA_948472985.1 Iguana delicatissima
TTATCTCTGAGTTTCAGAGTTAAAGAATGTAAAAAAAGGATTTTTCCTTTTTTCTTCAAAGTGAGGGGATTTATTTTGATCCTTTTTTAAGCAGCTGGTGTCAGAAAGTATGGGAAGTTATGGGGAGGAGTGTTGGGGTAGGAAGCAATGTTTTGTGCCTATCCCATGTTTATAGAGATATAAGTAAATCCTTCCTCCATCATAATGTTTAATTTTTAATGAAATTAAGATTTCCTTTGCCTTCCTCTGTCATAGTTGTGTCTTACCCCAGTACCTTTACCCTCCATGCTCTGACCTAATGTTATTTCTTTTCCAGGTTTGTTTAAAGAAGATAATCCATATGCCAAATTTGAAAACAATTAGGATTTCTGATTCCTGCTCATTGAATGCTCAGTGTAGCTGCTAAAAGATCCTGCAGTGTAGATGCCTTAATTGCCATTGGAAAAATGATCTTAATGCAGGACAAAGCCAAATGCAATGAGCTGTTAATAAACAGTGAGATGAATGAACAACCCGACATACCTCTAAAAACTCCAGATGGCCTTGCAGGCTGCTGAAAGATACTAAATTGTTGTTCTTGCTGCCTGTTCTGTGGGTACCTGTGCTAATGCAGTACCTTGTTTGTATTACATACTTTTTTGTTTGCCAGTCAAGTCTTGAAAAAACTCCTTCATGAAGGAGGGAGAGACTTCTGTTCAGTCTTTTCCATGATCCACAACTTAGAACTATTTTAATGTAAGAGTGGGAGTAGGTATCCATTTTTAGAGTTACCTGGAAATACTAGTTGGGTAGGCTGTATGAAAGGAATACAGGCCTTAATTCTGCCACTAGCAAAAGTGCCTGGCTTTTTCTCAAAACATTTGGTTGGCAGCACAGGTGTTTTTATTGTAGGTTTGTGACGGTTTGCACTTTTATATATTGATAATACTTTTCTTCTGTGCTAAGAGTGTGGCCTTTCTGTTCCTGTATCTTGTAAAACACATGTTATCCCAAAAGTAGCTGCAATGAACGTTGGTATAAGTGTGATGTGGCTTTTTATGTTCATATTCATTAGATGATTGCTTGTGTCAGAATTTTAAAATCTGTGCTATATTTAAATACTCCTAAAAACCCAATTGAACTGCTTTATACAGCTTGTAATATGAAGTTGCCAAATCCGTATTTTATCTAAAGCAATGCATAATCTCGGAAAGAATGCCTCTAGTAACCAAATAATCAGAAGAATGAAAAGACTCTTTTTTGTAGCGAAAAACCACAGTGAAACCTTGAGGTTGATTTCTCTTCCTGGAATAAAGTCTGTCGATAATAATCTTTTGGCTTGGTGCAATAGCCTGTTTTTCAGGCTGTTCTGCATCTGAGTCCTACACACTGGATTTTGAAATACTTTTTTAACAGGGCAGATCAAACCATGACAAAAATAGTTTAATGTTTGGTTAATGTCAGCTCTCTGGATTTTAATAGCTACCATGAAAAAATAATTGGAAGGAGATGGTTATTTTAAAAGGTACCTAAAATATAGCAAATTTATTTTCCATGGAATGTTTTGAATGCTGCACCCTGCCTGAGAAGTGAGTGAAACAATACTAGGCCATCTGTACAGAACATGGTAAAGAACGGGGGCCGACACTGACACCATTGGATAGCAGAGGGTTTAAATTTGATGCTGTCATACCCACCTGCTTAAACAAGTATATTAGTTACTTGGAGTATTGTTAGTTATATTTCATTGTAATCTTAAATTGTGTTTTGGTTTTGTCAAGGGCACAAACACATGCAGTGCTCCTTAATCTATTAAAATATTTGCTATTGGGTTTGCATGTGATGCTGTCTTGCTCACACCTTAAACAAATATATTAGCCACTCTGAATGATTGCTTGGTAATATTCCACTAGTAGTCTATTTTGTATCAGTTTTGTCAGTGGCAGAAACACAGGCAATACTCCTTAATCTGTGAAAATATTTGTTCTTCTGTTGACAGCCTTTTACGTAATTCTGTAAACCTTCCCAGACTTCTGCCTAAAAGGTAGAGTAAAACATTCCAAAAATATAGCATATTGTATCATGAAAGCTTTCACATAATTCCTTGCCATATTAATAGTTGAAACTGAACTAAATGTAGTGAAATCTGTAAATTATTTCACTAACAAAATAAATAATATCTTATATTGTTGTTCTGTTGGCATTGCTGTCTACTTTTTAAAAAATACCAAAAAAAAAAAAGCAATTAGGTGTGGGCTCAAACAATCATTCTCCTTTCTAGAAAAATGACTAAAAAGAAAGAACAGTTTAAATAAATGAGAGAACCTGGAGTCTGTGAAAGATGAAAATGTTTAGCATTGGTGTGCTCCGATATGTCTCTCCCCTCTAGCAATTTACAGTCTGATCTTTGATGCTTAAACCATTTTTCTACTTATAGGAAGTGTTGTAGAAGTAAACATGATCAATGAGCAAGGGTACATGTAGATTATACAGCAAGAGATTTAATTCATGCTTAAGTCACAAATGGAAGAGAAAAATGGTTATGTAAAGATCTGACTGTGGTTTTGCCAAGCAGGATTTTCTCCCAGCTCGGAAGAGTAGTAAGTTAGGCTAGAGATCTGTTTTCTTAAGGAGACTCTTTTCTGTAGTGTAAAATACGATGCAGGAGCCAGAAGTAATCTTGTCCCACGGAATGGTCTTTTCGCAAGGATTAAAGCTCTACAATAGGTAAGTATCACACAATAGGTAAATATCACCAAGCAAAAGGGCTTTGTATTTTGGTAGGCATAGATGAGTGCTTCCAAAAAATACTTTAGCACCCTCAGAGAACGCACTATGTGTGTATGTGCAGTCTCTGCTAACTTTAGAAAACAATTCTCTTTCCTTAAGGGCAGTAATCTTGAACTACTTAAAATTTAGTAGGGTTTCTAGATCATGTTTTTGAGGGACTGGATCCAACCCATGGACTACCTACAGGCCATCTGCTCCATACAGTGATAGGAAGCGATATCCAGTCAAATTCTGCTTTGAAAGTGCTACCACATTTATCTTCCTGTTCTTAATCTAGAAGTGGAAGGTTTGAGCAGTTGTGCAAGACATAACAGCAAGGACCAAAGTTACGATGGTCACTTACTTTTTGGTTTTGCTCATTTAGATGCCATTCTAGTTAACAGATTAGTAAAGTTTCAGTACCTTTTCTTAAATTTTACGTAGAGTCATGTCTGAAAATAAAGATAAATAGGAAATATTCTTGGCATTCCATGGGCTCCTTCCTGCACTTCTGTGCAATAACAGTTTAGAAAATAATAATTCTCTCAACTACTGGGGGCAACTGCAACAGTGGAAAGATAAATGGCCATGTCTTGGTGTCCAGGGGTTCATAGTCCGACATTTGAGTGTGTGACCTATAAACAGCAGATTTTTAGGGATATTCTTCTGGGTGTTTGCTCACTTTTTTTGAAGCTGAGCATGCATGTTCTCATTTTTGTGCCCCCCATGTATGTGTTCTATTGATTTAAGTTTTTTCTTTTTCTTTGTATAATTTATGCACAAAAACTTTTTTTTAAAAAAATACTGATGGGAAGAGAGCTTGATCCCTTACCTTGTGTGATAATCTCTTTACCAACACATCTGTGAGCTTCTCCCCATAATCTGAGCATTCTTATCAAGCCATTTTCCCATTGTTGTAATAAGGATATAATACTGACTTACCTTGCAGGCTCATTGTGAGCATGATTGTTGTGAATATAGAGAGGAATTTGAAATACTGAACAGAGGAGTGCAGGAGATCTTTCAGCTGCAAAAAAAAGGGGGAATACTAAGTTTTTAATGCCTCATGTAGTGCAGTAGGTGGGCCCTTGTTATCCACTAGGGTTTGGTTCTGGGACCTAGACACCCCCCATGGATACCAAAATTTCTGGATGCTTAAATCCCATTATACACAGTGGTGTAGTAAAATGGCATCCCTTATATAACATGGCAAAATCAAAATTTGCTTTTTGGAATTATTTTTTGGGGAGGGTGTGGGATATTTTCAAGTCATGGTTGGCTGAATCCATGAATGGTGGAGCTTGGAGTGTGTGGAGGGGGTGGGACCACTGTGCACAGGGGTGAGGCTATGGGCAGGGATGCCCAAAATACATTGCTGCC
Source organism: Iguana delicatissima (assembly GCA_948472985.1). Classification (NCBI taxonomy): domain Eukaryota; kingdom Metazoa; phylum Chordata; class Lepidosauria; order Squamata; family Iguanidae; genus Iguana; species Iguana delicatissima. Next base: position 4,129 of record CAOKZL010000942.1, read on the forward strand.
TGGGACAAACTGCCCCCATTGCCCTCCGTCCCTATTGCCCCCCTGTCCCTATCGCCCCCCCCCCGGTCCCTATGCGACTGAATATATGGATACAGAATCTGTGGATATGGAGGGCCGGGTGAATGCTTCCAGTTTGTACTAAATTTTAAAAGGGAGAAAGCTCCTGTATAAGAATTGATGGGGGGAGGAGACACTAATGAATCACATATAATTAACATATATCTAATTTAATCTGATTTAGAAACTAGGCAATCTGCAAGTCTAAGAACAACTGAGAAATAGAATTTTCTGCACTGTACAGTTATAGTTCAATGCCACTTTGTTTTATTTAAATATTTATATCCCACTCGCTATCTGAAGATCTCAAGGTGGTGCAGAATAAAACTTAACTACTGTGGGTCTGTCCTTGAAATTTCTGTTTCTCTGAAATACTTAGAATTCTGTGCTACGGATCTCTAATACTGTAACTCGTGGGGGTGAATTGCAGCTTTCTAGCATAGAATTGTAAGGATTCACCAGTTTACAAACATCTTGATTCCATAAGATGGAGTCATAACAATTAAAGGGCAGAAGTAAAAAAATGGAGGGTAGGGAGTCCAAAGTAAAATTAGAAAATGAAGAGGTGATAATAAAACTGGTGGTCAGATGAAACCTGTGACATTTTTAACAACTTATTTCACTCTACAGGAACGCTTCTGGAGGAAGAAAAGAAAAATGTGCATTTTTTTCTCTTGTGCTCTCCGAAACACTACCATCAGATAAATATCCAAAGGCATAATTGTGTTAATAGCAATCTCAGTACTTTATGTGTTGATCCTTATGTAGCCAAAACAGAACCATGCAACACCTGGGGCACCAGGCTTGGAGCAACACCAAAGTTTACACATGTACAAAATATTGGGGGAGAGGAAACCACAATAGTGCAGGGAGAACCTACATACAATGGATGCAGAATGGTTAGTGTTGGTTGGATGAAGGATGTTAAAAATAAATTATCCCAGAAAAGGATTGGCTGATTAGAACCCTAACAGAACATTTTATTTTGCAGTGCTGTTCTCCAGGGTTGGCATCTGTCACAAAACTTGAACTCTCTTAAACTATATAGTGCAGAAGAGAAAGGCTTTAATAACAGGGAGATGGAGGGATGCAAGAAAAAAGGGGGTTTCCTAATCCCTCCAGAATTTTCCTTTCTATGATGCCTGAGCAAAATCATTAGGTTCATTTCTAGCCCTGAACAGAAGCACTTTTTAAAAGAGATACTGCAACATTGTCGGTTCTTCTCATCAGTGAAAGAGTCTAACACTTGTTTCAGTCACTGGCTAGAGAGCGTCTGCAGATGACTTAGGTATTTTATTTTCATCATATAGCTAAGGTCTGCAAATTATGTGCTGTTGATTCAGCTACCATTTGGATCCATGTTATGTATGTATATTAATGTATGGATTTAATGTAGCATAAACATAAATCAATGTATTTATGCTGAATTCCAACTGATTGGGCAGTGGGTGCCACAGCTCTGAGCTCATCCATTGTGAAATATTTGATGAGTTCCCCACACACCAAGTCAAAAGTGTGTGTTTGGGGGGGGGCTGTCTATGCACTTCCAGAATGATTGGCTGCTCTAAGGACCAAACACTTATACAACTATTTTTCCACTGGTACAGTCACCAAGCAGGATTCTAACTTTCGTCCCAGTTTTTCACCCCAAATTCACCAGTCTTCAGCCATGTAAGCTACTTTGTTAATTATTTGAACATCATGTCACTCCTTCCTTCCTTCACTGGCCACTGGTGTTCTTTTGTATTAAATTGAAAGTCCTTTGTCTTTGCCTCTTTACAATCTTGACTCTTCTTCTCCACAGCCCTCGTATATACCCTCTTTCGCTAACAGCATCATTTCTTTCTTTCACCCTGTCTTCTGTATGGGAAGCTATGCATCTCACATGCTTCCCATTAGACATTTGCCTTCCCTTCTTTGGAACTCAAATTGCCTTGCAGTTATTTCTGATCTATGGCAACCCTAAGGTGACATTATCACAGAATTTTCTGGGGCTGAGAGTGTATGACATGTCCAAGGTCACCCAGTGGGTTTCCATGGCCTAGTGGGGGAATTGGATCCAAGGTCATAGTCAACACCACACTGGCTCTCTCATATCTGCTTACCTGGAAGTGATTACCATTGAACATTGTGAGTTTTACTTTGGAGTAGGTGTAGCTAAGATTGCAAAAAAATACTCTAAAGGCACCAGATCCAATCTGATCTTGGAAACTAAGCATGATCAGTCCTGGTTAGTACATGAATGGGAGACCACCAATGTGTACCAGGTGCTATAGGCTATATTTTAGAGATAGGAATTGGCAAACTGCCTCTGAGTATTCCTTGCCTCAAAAAACTTTATGAAATTCATGGGGTTGCCATACGTCAACAGGCAACTTGAAGGCACATCCACACATAGTACTGCGTCTTAAAAGCATTCTTTTTCTTGCATTCCCATTACTGAAAGTTAGCAGCAGTGTTCTGTCTTCCGTCTGCTGTTTTGGTCTCCCTTTCTTTTTGCTGACCTGTGAATTTAGCCCAACATTTGGCAACTTTCTCTCTTCCTTATCTATCTTGTTATTTTAAACGGGTATATGCAGGTGGGATTTGCTGGCATTTTCAATGAATGTACAGACCAAGTGTGTAAAGTGCTTCACTAAATCAGTTATGACACTATGTAGTGCACAGTCATGAAGGGCAAACAGATACTTGTCTATTTAACAGGGCTTATTCTCAAGTGAGTATAGGGTTGCAACTAGGCACTAGTCTGGCCGTTTAACAAATCCACTGGAAAAGGATCAAACGGTATTTCATAGCTTTCTGCAATAGACCAAGCCACACTCAGGGCAATCCTTCTCCTAGGAGGTTAACAGCCCGTCTTAAAGGAAATTGTGGAAAAGAAGGGATTTTGATAGTAATACTTGCTGTTTGATAGTATTCTCTTTTTTTCCTGTCTCAGAACAAAATCTAAGCAAGTAGACATTCCTTGAGTTAATGGTGGAAACAGCTACATTTAAGCAAAGCGAATTAGAACTGCATTAAAGATTGAGATTTAAGTCATGATTACAGGGGGAAAGCACTGAAAGTATTTACCTAAGAGCTTTTGTGGAAAAAAATGAGAAGTTAACTGAATTGTGACACACACAAACTTTCAGCCAAAGCCCTAAGTTATTCCTTTGATCAATGTGACAACAAGATGTGGCATGTGTCAGTAAGAATGAACAACATCTAATTTAAATTCTCTTGAAAGTTTCTTGGAATTCCAAATAAGTCTCTAGTGTTTACATTGTATGCACACATCCAAGATCTTTTGTGAAGGCATTTGCCTCAACTGTTCCCACAGCATACAGCACTCACAGAAGGTAAAGTATGCAGTTCAACACTTAAAAAGGAAAATAGAATTCAGAAACTTTGCTGGAAGTCTGGTTTGCCGTAAAGGGCTCCCTGTTGGGCTTCAATAGACAAGCTCCTAGGAAAACATTACAGCAGCTATTTTCAGTTCATATTCTCTTTTCTTATGCAAAATGTTGGGCGATGGATTTCTTACTATTCTCTCCTTACATATGCTTCAAGGCATTCTTGGAGATGTTAGCAAGTTAATTCAGGTCATGGAGGCTACTCTGTGAAGCGTAGCTCCTATCTGCTGTGGCTGGGCTATTGCCAGCTGAGGTTATCAGTGCTTCCTGGTATTATGGTAGGTTGGTGTCCTCACACAGTCGCATGTGAAATCATGTTCTCATCTAAATGGTGAAGAAAACTAACATACTAAGTGCACAAGACTGCTATTATCATACAAATGACTATGAGTGCATAGCATGAATTATGCTAGCAATCAGGCAATTGAAATAAAATGACTCATACTGCAACTTCAAAAACAATAATTGGGAATATAAGGGCAAACCAATATTAGGTATGGGGTTTCAGTAAACAGTATCTGGATGATTGCCTGTGTTACCTTCATTTGATATGTGCCTTGCCAGACTTCATCTTCATGGTTCCAGACGGATAGCCTTATAGGTCTTTTAGACCCACTCATGTATTCTGTACCTTACTAATGATGATTCCAAGGTCTGGAATGCCATGACTCAGTCATATAACTGTAGACAGATACTTTCTTGAGCTCCAGAAACCTTGTTCAAACCCTTTCCATGGGACCTGCCTAGTTTTTAGTGATTTATCACTGCAGTCCTGAGCATAATTGTAAACATTATGCTTACGTCACTGGAAAACTTCCCCCTTCATTCAGATTTCTTTTTCTATATTCAGACTCAACTACAGTTTCAGCAAATTTGCTATAAGTTACTTGGAATAGGAGCAGCAATATACAAAGTATATTTGCGTGACTGATGGTTGGCACTGTACATCAGAATTCTGGGGTCCATGTGATTCCAGGTATGAATTATCAAGTCCATGTAAGTGGGCAAATGTTTGGAAATGATTGTCAGTTTTAATTTGCTTTGGTGGCTCATTAAGTACAATAATAAATCAGAGCCTATTCTGATTCCTTGTTGCTCTCCTGACAAAACTTGGACTTCCTAGCTTTGGCTCTATCTATCTTTGAGCACATCCACAAGAGACAGAGAGAGCATCTTATCTGCACAGTACACAGGTTTTGAACTGACAGATATGCTGCTGTATTTGGACTGATGAACAAATGTTTTGAATTTAAATCCTGTTACATCTTCATGGAGGATGCCAAGAAATCTTTTGGCTTACCACATAGCACTTGTGAATATTCATAAGGTGAAGCAGGACATAGAAAACAGTAATTGTGAATCTGAAACTTGATAGCATAGCCTTCTATTTAATTTACAAACATGGACCTCTAAAAAATAAAATTTATTTAAGAAAAGAGCCAAGATCCCTTGTTGTTCTGTCAGTCTTTTGCAGATTCAGAGTGAGATCTGGCACATCACTGAGCCAGTTTCACTGGCACTAAACATCACTGATGATGTTACTGCATGGTCAGGATTTGAACTTCATGGCCCTTGTGGTCGATTCCAACTCTACTATATCATCATTCTGGGTGTTGCTGTCTCTTTGTGCCTCTGAAATTGTTTGATTCTCACACTGCCCCTCAGTATTTGTCCTAAACTCTGCATTTATGAACTGCCTTTTACTCATTTTGTATGTTAGCTCATTTTGTATGTTAGCTGCATTTTGACATCCTGTTTGTGGAATTGCTTCTCCATGGATGTATGACTGTTGTGACCTTGCAGACTTTTTGGTGCTAGCCCAAAAATTCTGTTTGCCTGAACAAACAGAAATCCAAATTATCATGACCTCTCAAACTGGGAAGAGAAGCCTTTTCAAGGAGCAACATAGTATGGCTATTGGGGAGATTGAGAGGGCAAATTCTTGAAGGGAATGAGGAATGATAGTGAGGTGTTAAATGAAAAAAGCTGTGTGTGTGCCAAAGAGTTTTCACTGTGCCACCTAAGCTAGCCTGCTGTCCTTGGGCAGAGGCCACCATTCTCTTCTCAGCAAGTATCAGCCTAGCTAGTTTCTAAGTTAGTGTAAGGGAGTACCAGTTTATTCTTCACCTCAGGCCTTTGACTGGCCCTGGTTTTGAAACAGAAATACATCACTAAGCACCTTGTCAGTCTACTAGAACTGATGAAATTCAGACACCAAAGAGGCAGCAAGGAAGCTGGTACATGTTAGCCCTGGAAATATGTCTGTGGGCTGAAGTACTGTAATTAGTTTTTATTAAGCCATTAATTTTGATGTTTTGTTCATTATTGCTTCCACACAAGCGTTCCTGACAAACTGGACTTGGAATTTACATCTAAATATGTTTAATAAGGAGTTTCACAGAGGATAGAGACTATGCTTGAAGGCAGGATAGAACAGATGCACATCTGCACATACTGGATATATATGAAAAATCAGGGTTCTAGAATGGTGGGAACAGAGTTGGCAATGCACACAGAAATTTACTGCTGCTCAAAACGTAAAAGAAAACTATTACAAACTATTTCATAGATGGTACATGACACCAGAAAAATTAAAGACAATTTACAAGACGGGTACAGGTCAATGTTGGAAATGTCAAGAGAACTCTGGTACACTATTTCACATGCGGTGGTCACGTCCCAGAGCACAAAAATACTGGAAAGAAATACACAAGAAAATAAGTTCAATTTTGAAGATCCAATTTGGGATGACACCTGAATTCTACGTGTTAAACATAACACATATATTAGATGGAATGTCAGTTAAGAAATACTGGAGAATAATATTGTACATGGTGACGACGGCCCGCACTGAGTATGCACGACTTTGGAAAAACGAAACTGCACCTACAACTGAACAGTGGTGGACAACTTTTATGGAAAATAGAAATGTGGATATACTTACACAAAGACTAAAAGGGAAATCAGATGAAGACATTAATAAAGAGTGGAAGATTGTCACAGATTTGGGTTGGGGGTAGACAGAAGGTAATACATTTTTCCTGATATCAGTTGTTATTCAGGTTAACAGTCAACAAAATATCATGTAACAAGTAAAGTAGAGACATACAGCAGGAACTAACAAATTATAGATTATTAACATTTTATTGCGATATGTGGTATAATAAATAGAGGGAATATTAATAATTGTAATCCAGAAAGGAAAGGAAGAAGGAAAAACATTTCATGTAAACATTGCAGAGATGTTTTATTTGTTGAAATTTGAATAAAATTATTAAAAAAACCCAGGGTTCTATGAAAGGTGGGATTATCCATAGTGCAATTGCTGTGAATGGGCCTCCAGCGACTAGAGGCCTCATGCCAACAACAGTTGGCATCACACGCACTCACATACAAGCTTTTGTGCAGTAATGCTGTTAAAGAAAGAAATACTCCTGGAAGTGGGGCTATAGAGCTTTCTTCTCCAGCAGTTCGCAAGGGCTGGTAGAACAACCCCTAACCTGCCTCAGTTAGGGACAGTCCTGATTAATCCTTTGTAATCCCATTTTTTGAGAGGCAGTGTGATCTAGTGGTTTGAGAGTTCAACTACAACCCTGGAGATGAGGGATTGATTCCCTACTTGGCCATGGAAATGCACTAGGCGATTTTGGGCGCATCACACACCCTCAGCCCCAGAAAACCCCATGATAGGTGCACCTAAGGGTAGCCATAATGCAGAAATGACTTGAAGGCACACAACAGCAACAATCACATTTTTCAGGTGCTTCGAAAATGTCTCTGTTTTTCACTCCTCCTTCCACTTCTCTCCCTTTGTCCCCAGCTTAGTTCAGAAATAGCCGCAAGCTGAGTTCAAGGTACAAGTGTAGCTTGTACTCAATTAACTCAGCAGCGAGGAGAGGAGGGGGTGGAATCTTGCCCTTCCTAGTTCACCTTGGCCAAAGCAAACTGTTGTAGCCACTCCTAGCTTGTCTGTTTTTGCTACCTTGACCACACTCTGACATTGGCAGGTTTTCATCTGCAAAAATCTGGAGGTTACAGTAGCATTTCCCACCCGCTTCACCTTCATTTTCCAGTGTTGAAGTGAGCTGGGTCGGTGGAAAGCTGACTTATAAGTTTCTACGGCCGTTTCCACACTGTACTGCCATAGCGCTGTTATTCCACCTTCAACATCCTGTGGAATTCTGGGGTTTGTAGTTTACTGAGGCCAAAGAGCTCTCTGGCTATGAATTCTAAATGTCCCTCCCTAAACTGCAAACGCCAGGATTCCACAGGATGTTGAAAGTAGAATGCTAGCGCTATAAAATTGTAGTATGGAAACGGCCTAAGACTCTGTCCTTGGTCATGCCACCCGGAACTCAGGCAGAACCACCCTTGTGAGACCCACTGCCTGGTTCCAAGTCAAAAAGCAGGTCCCACTTTTGGCGACTGCTCTGGAGCCCCAGCCACCTTTCATCCAGCCTTGGTTATGATCTCTGTTACATCAAGAAAGTATCAGAAAAACCGGTAGGCTTTCAAATTTTCCAGAACTCTTATTCTGGCTTAAGTGAAGAAACAAAAAACTCCAAAACGATAGCTAGGCTTATTGGTCCTTGTCCCTGCTAGTAGACTGAATTTCGAGCGACGGACAGATATAGATCCAGCGAAGAAGAGAAGCTCCTCTGCACAACAGCCCGGCAGGGCAGCCCGGATCTACGGAGTGTATTTTTGCCACCGGCCTTCCAGAACCAAGATCCGATTTCGCTGAACAGGCCGAACTTCCTAGGGGTTAAGAGGAGCACCACGCCTCACCCGAGTAAGTGGTGGCTTTAATTCTTTTTTTTTTAGGAACTGACCCCGCCCTCTTTCTCCTCCCGCGCTCAGGGCTGGCGACGCCCCCGCCTCGCCCCATCCTCCCTCCCCAGAGCCGCGGCGCCCCGCATTTCCCTCGCGATGACGCGCCTTCCGCGCCATCAACTGCTCCACCCCGGCGAGGCGCGCTCCCGAGAAGGCGAGCATCGCTCGGGAGCGCGCCTCGAGAGCGAGCGCGCCTCACGTGACCCGGCCGAGGGCCAACCAGGAGCCGGCGATTGCGGGGGGCGAAGCGCGTTCTCGCGGGCAGTTGCTGCGGGCGGGAGAGGAGAACGGCGGAAGAAACGGGTTTCGAGCGCGTGCGGACTCGCTCCCCGAGAGGTCCCTGCTCGACGCGTCGTCATGTCCGAGGAGAAGCCCAAGGTAAGCGGGAGAGCTGCTCCCCGAGGCTCCGTCCCCGCCGCCCGCTCCTCACGCGCCTCCCCCTGCCGGGCCCAGCTCGCAGCATGGCTCGCCGAGCGAGCGGCTGGCCCGTCCCCTCGCCGCGCTCTCGCCCTCGGCTCCCCAGGCGCGGAGACGGGGCCCCCTAGAGGGGGAAGCCCGGCTTCCCCTCCTCCTCCTCCTCGGTCCCGGGCCCGGAGGTTGGCGCTGCCCCCGCCCCGGTTGTGAGCAAGACCCGGACCTGCCTCACCCGGAAGGACGGCGGCTCGCGAGGGGGCGGCCCGCCCGCGCGCCCTGCTCCTTCCTGCGGGAGTTGAAGTCGGGCTCCCTCCCCCTTAGGCCGCGCGGGCGCCGCAGCCTCCCGCGAACTCCGGAGCCTCGCGAGCCTGGGCCTGCCTCTTCCTCAGCCCTGGGGCCATTTCCGCACTAGGCTGATGTAGCGCTGTTACTCCACTTTCAACATCCTATGAAATCCTGGGGCTTGCAGTTTAGGGAAGGGCCTTCGAGACCCCCCTCCCGGGTTTTAGCTCCCCCGGTGGTTCGTCTGCTGTAGTTCTAAAGGTTTGCCCGTGTGGCGTCAGCCGCCCTGTTGAGAGGCGGCTGAGTAAATCAAGTTAATTAACGAGGGCGCGTTACCGCTTCCCTCCCCTCCCCCTTTCTCCAGAGCCTTTATTGTCAAGGGAGGTAGACGGCGCACGACCACCGCGCGGCTGCGGGCTTGAGCCGCGCTCCGACCCCCGGCGTCCCCCCGTCCCGTTGCGTTTCCCCTGGAGGCGGGGGGAGGTGCGCCTGGCTTTATTTCTCAGCCGCTGCTTTCATGGGGACTTAGATTCCCGCCGCCCACGTGCTTCCGCAGCGAGGTCGCTGCCGTCCTGTGCACGGTTTGGGGCCGTTCAGCGCCACCGAACTCAGTGGGGCCTTTGAGTCAGCGTAGGTAAGAGGCGGCGGCGGCAAGTCTGTTCCTGTGAATGCTTGGCCAGTGGTTCTCAACCTGTGGGTCCCCAGATGTTTTGGACTTCAGCTCCCAGAAGCCCTGAGCATTGACCATAGTGGCTGGGGCTTCTGGGAGCTGAAGTCCACAAACATCTGGGGACCCACAGGTTGAGAACCACTGGCTTAGGCGAATGTTCTGTTCTTTTTAGTGAAACAGGTTCCCCAGACAGTAGCTTCAATTCAGCTAAAGTAGCTGCACTGATTCAGTGAAGGTTGTGCTAAGTGTTACCCCCCAAGCAGTTGATGCAGTGGATCAGCCCTGACTGGGTGTAGCAGTGGGATATATGCCAGCATGTTTTGGAATCCCATAGTTACAGTTCTGTAGAGAAGTTTACTTGCTTGAATATTAAAACAATAGGATGGATGGATGTGTGGGCCAGCATGGTGTAGTAGTTAGAGTGTCCCTTCTTCACACATGGAAGCCCACTCAGCTTCAAAGGAAGGTAATGGCAAACCTCCTAAGAACAAATCTTGCCAAGGAAAGCCAGTGATAAGTTCACCATAAGTCGGGCTTGAAGGCAAACAGCAGCAGCAACAAGATGGGTGGAAGTCTGCTTTGTGTTATTACTGTAGGCCCTAAAAGCTACAAATTATTATTCAGGAGTTAGTGATCATCTATTGTACACATTATTGGTGAGGTTCACATATATGTTGGAATGTCAAGTTGGATAAGTAGGGCTAAAAGTTGATGTCATAAGTTTGTCATAGATGGTATATAGATGTTTACAGATCCCTCTCCCATGAACAAATTTTTAAGCAGATCAGCAGTATGAAGTGGCATCTCTTAATCTGGTCAACTGCAGCTTCCTGAAGCTGGTTGCATCCACATGTGTAGATGGAGGGGCAGATTTTCTTCCAAACAGTATTAAGTACAGTACACATTGTACCTAGGCTTCAAAGAATGTTTCTAGATATATTTGGGAGCACTGCTAAAATATGCTGGAGCTGTTGAAAAGACCAGAAGTAGTGTGTTTTAAACAGTATTGAATAACTCTAAATTACACTCCAGAATTGCACCTTGATAAGCACCCTAATTAAAGGAGTGCTATCTTTTGTGTTTTTTTCATCTAGCAGAACATTGGATAGAACCATATAGGTGCATAGTATTAATAGTTCTCTTTTGTACTCTGGCTAACAGCTGCCATTTGGGAATTTACAATGAATGTAATTTATTTGTCATTATTTTATCAATTCATATATTGTTTATCTACCAGTTCTGAATATCTCAGATCATAATTAAGTTGCATCTTGGTAATTCAGTGGCTCCTCAACTTTTGCAGCGGGTTTGGGGCCCATAACTCTTGTGAAAGTAAATAAAAACACAATTCCCACCATCCACCCAAGTGAGTAGTCCCCCTCTCATTCCCTTCCAGGGTTTCCCCCTCATTTTTGTGTTTTGCTTGGGCATGCTGCTTTCCTTCTAGGCACTCAGGCAAGTAGACAAGCAAATGGGAAGGGGGCAGCCATGCTCCCAGTGAAGCACCTCCCCCATTATTTTCGTTTTGCCCAGGCACACTGCCTTCCAGATGCCCGAGGGATGGGCAAATGAATGGGAGAGGGCAACCACATGCTTCCCCCTCTTTCACTTGCATTTTGCCTGGGGATGCTGCCTTCCAGGCACCCAGGCAATAGGCAAACGAAAGAGAGGGGGCAGCTGCATGTCTGGAGAAGATGTGTCCGCACATCTTTCCCCATTCATTTGCATTGCCCCTGGATATGCCGGCTTTCTTCCAGTTGCTTGGGCAAAAGGCAAATGAATGGGAGGGAGAGCTGCACACCCAGAGAATGCGTGTGCTCATGTCTTCCCCACATTCATTTGCTTTTTGCCTGGGTGCACTGCCTTCCAGGCATGTGGGTGATAGGCAAGCGAATGGGAGGGGGCAGCCTGGAGAAGACACATGTGTGGAGCTGCCCTCTAACACTCACTTGTCTTTTGCCCAGGTCTGTGGAAGGAAGACAGGCATGCCTGGGCAAAAGACAGGGAACGGGAGGAGAAGATTTGGGGGGGAGGCAAGTGGGCACCTTGCGAATTATCAAGTTGCAAAGGTCAAACCTGCAAATTTGGAGGGAGTCTGTACTTTGATTTAAGCTGTTGCCATATTTTAACTCCTGGTTGGCTGAATTAATAATAGTTCTTTGACTTATTTGCCTCATAAATATTGATTTGTACTGTTCTATTTTGTTTGGCAGGAAGGAGTAAAAACAGAGAATGATCATATCAATTTAAAAGTAGCTGGCCAAGATGGATCAGTGGTCCAATTTAAAATAAAACGGCACACACCACTAAGTAAACTAATGAAGGCTTATTGTGAGAGACAGGTAAAAAGTGAAGTGTATATTCTTTTATATTATGGTATTTCAAGTAATGAATGCATTAAAATGTTGCAAGTGTCCATGATTTATTTGTCAGTGAGATATTGGGTGCAGAAGTGTTTTCCCAAGGCTTGGTGTATTGAAGAATACAGACATTCTATATAGATATACCTCAGTTAACAAAGTAGACATGTTCCTGGGCTTATTTCTTTAACAGAAACTTTGGTACCAGACACAGAAAGAACATGGAGAGAACAAGGTTAGGTTCCTTCACCACAAAACAGGAGCAGTTCAACATATTTCACTTTTTCTTCAAAACTTTTTCTTCAAAACTAACATCGTGCACGTGTGAAATGAAACAACCAGGTCAGTTAAGCCTTGTGTAACCAAAGAAAAACATTTTCAGTCTTCCAAAATCCAGCTGAAAGTGTCTTCCAAAATGTGTCCTGGCATGATTTTTTTTTTCTTTCAACAGCTCCCACTTATGATTTCCATTTTGGTGGCCAAACGTAGCAATCTATGCTTTTTGAAGATGCCAGGATAGCTGATGAGCAGGCCAGTCTGTTTTCTCATTTTCTTTCTGTGTTGCTCTTCACACATGCCTAGTAAGTGATTCTGGAGGCAGATGTTTACCTGGTCTATAGTGCATAAGCACACATAGCTACAGTGGGGTCATCTAGAGTGGAATCTCATTCTTTTTCCAGTCAAGGTTTATTGCATTGTTTACTTGAAGCATGCTGCTACAATCCAGCACTGAAAGTTTGTCTTTCTCCAGCTCTCCTTCAGCATCCTCCCAGTGGCAGTGCTGGGAAAAAAAATATCCAGCTAGATAGGAGACGAAAGGGGAGGGCTGGGCTCCCTTACAAAGACTTTGTAAAAGGAAGCTTGTTTGTCAGAAGCTTTGTTAACTGAGGTATGCCTGTATAATCTCAAATATGTTTCTGCTTGCAGAACTTTAAACTTTACTATTGGCCTTTGTTATCATATCCCTATTGCTTAAATTCAAAGAATTTCGTTTAATACAATTAATTCCTCTCACTGTCATGTCTATAACAGCATTGACACCAGGAATCAACCAGATCCTATATTATGGAAGCTCTCTGTACCACTGCTGTGCCACACTTCTTTCACTTCTGCTCTGCAGTTTTAAGGAAGAATAAGAGAGCATTCTTTAATGGACAGTGTGATGTGGCTAGGTATGAGGGCTTCTATGTTACTGTAGGCTTACTATGTTACCTTGGAGGCCACAAGAGAAAATGAGGTGAATATGGCTTTTTGTTGGCTGGTTACTGTGTGTATGTATCCATATTTGTGAGATTCTATACAGAGACACCTCTATCTACCCTAGCAAAAAAGGATACACTGTACCAGCTATTTGTATTCCTAGTAGCCCTACTTAGATGGGTAAATTAGACAAGTGTACAAAAGTACTACATGAGGCTAATATCATTGCTGAGTTAGACTGAACTCATGAAAATTTTTAAATTTTGAATATTGATATATCTAAACAATATCTACTTTGACGAGAATTAAAATTTCTTTGATATATCAACTGTTATCTTCCAGGGTTTGTCAATGAGACAGATTAGATTCAGATTTGATGGACAGCCAATTAATGAAACAGACACACCTGCACAGGTAAGAGTATGTTTTTTGATATTACAGAGGTGACAATGAGTTTGTAGTTACTGTCTGTATCTTGGGAATTTTGCAAATGCGTAGAATAGAAGCTCTATTGCTTCATAGATGGAACTTTGCTATTGCTTGGTTGAATCGTTAGGAAAAACAATAAAGACCTTTCATTCAAAGTAGGAAGAGAAAAGCAGAAACCAGAAACATGAATTGCTTTACAGGAAAGCTCTTAGCCCTGTAACTGCAGACAGATTCCACTTCTGAGGAAGTAGTAATTACGCCAGGTTTTCTTTCATTGGTTATAAGTTTTCCGTAAGCGTAACAAGGTTGATTTCAGCTACACTTTACAGATGGCAGGAAGATTTGTCTCTGAGTGATGATAAAGAAGCATTACATAAGCGACACCTTTAAAGATAACAGTTTTATGAAATACTAGTAATATTTGATGGAATTTTCTTGCTACATAGATACTTACTTACATTTTCTTTGGGAGTTGTCTCCGACATCATATTGGCAGTAACTACACTATGCTTCAGCGTGAATGTACTGCCAAGAGAAATGAGAGCAGAACACAAACACTTTTCATCAATCAAATGTGTGCGTATGTGAGGTCCTAAAAATAATGAGGAGTTACTTGCTGCTGATGCAGCCCTCTTATGTGTGACTAAGTACTGTTAAACACAGTGGGGATTACTCTTGAATAAAATAGGAGTAAGTATTTGACTAAAGAAAATGTGGCTAAATTCAGTTTGAATTGGAATCCAAGACAGAAGAAGGATATATTGATTCTTTGCATGCCTCAACATGCATACTTTTGATTATGAGGTTCCTTGAAACTTAATACTTTGTCCTTGTCCTTTGTTTTTTCTCTTCACTAGGTAAGGATTTTTGATGGTTGTGCAAGCAGCCTATACACACAGCTCAGTCCTGTTACACAAAACAGATCACATGTGTATGTTGTTTTTTGCATGATTGCTTCTGCAACACTCAAGTCCAATTCAATGCTTATTGCTCTGCTGGTGTCGTGTTGGATCTTAGACTTTGTGTTTATGGTCAGGAGTCTACAAAGTTTGGTTTGCCCTGCTAAAAACCGTTATTTGTTGCTATCTCTGACCCTTTCCAAAGTCGTATGGCTCATGCAGAAGATCTAGAAAAGGAGGATTCTTTGCTCACATGCTCAGTTTTTTGCAGAAGGTGGAAACAGTATATTGCAATATGTCTGCAAAATCTCATGAGAAGGAAGAGACTCCACTCCTTTTCTTCCATAGGTTTTTGATGGAGGAAAGGAGCAATCATTTCTCCTATGTGTTCCCTGTCTTATTAGCTGCACTTCTCAGGAGAATCTGGGGGAAAAAAGGGAGAGATGGTTTCTTTCTTCTGTTAGAATTACAGTACCAGAAAGTGCAACAGTTGAATTCTTCCTACAGGCTGGGATTCTGCTAAAATACTAGCAGCTACTTTAAAACCATATAGGAAAGGAGAAAAGTCACTTACCGGTACTCTTTCCTTTCCAGATTGTCTTTGTCGTTTATTTGAAGGTGTTTTCATTAATGGTCTGCTTAGTATGGCTCCAGAATGGAATTCTGAGATACTGTTGTTGGACATAAACACTGAGAATGCATGACTGCTGTGTTTCTCAAGCATACAAGAGAGGTTAGGAATCCAAATGAGAGATGGAAGTTCCTGGTTTGCTTGCCACACTGAGCACTATTGAAGTCAGTTGGCATACTTAAAATGAATTGCTTAGTACATGGCTTGTGTTAATTATAAGAAGTGTGGCAGAAAGCATTGTTGTATGCTTGAAGATTGTTTGTACTTCACGCAGAGCAGATTTGTGAGTGGAGGATATGTTGCAGCAATTAGAGTGATAGATGTTAGACTGAAAGTATATGGGCTATAAATGTGAACTTGTTACTTACTGCCTTTTGAAACCCAACTTGAATCTCTGATAAAGTTGGAAGGATAGTATGGTGAGGTGGAAAACAAGAGATGATGGATAGATATTACTTTTTAACAATGAACTTAAAAACAGTGGGATTCTAAGTAAGATAGTGAAGCTGTGTAACAATAGCAGCACAGAATCTATGAATACCTTAAAGACTAACACATTTATAATACTATGTTTAAACTGCCACAAGACTCCTTGTTATCTTTGCTGCAGAAACCAAAACAATCATACCAGCAAAAGATTAACATTAAATCACCAGGAAATTGTCAGAAGCAAGTCCTACTTTTTAATATTGATAATTTTGTTTTAACAGTTGGAGATGGAAGATGAAGATACTATTGATGTGTTTCAACAGCAGACAGGTGGCATGTGCTAAATACCCTGTCACTTTGGGGAGAGGAATGTAAAATGTCACCTCACTTTATCATCTGTCGTTGGATTTGATATTAAATGGTAAACAAAAGAACATGCCAGTCATACGGGAATCTTCTCATATTCTGAGGACACCTATCCAAATTCTTTTCCTGTTCCTGATATACTGCGTGTGCAAGTTGAAGCTGTATCTGTCGAAAATAACTGCATTCTAAAAATGGGCCCACTTAAAATTAAATTTTCAAATAAGTAAAATACTAGCTGTTGTCTGCTGTCATCTTGTTCCTATGAATTGGTGGCCTAAATTCCAACCTACTGTAAAACAAGAATAATTACTTCTCGCTTTTGTTGTTTTTGTTTTACTGTTTAATTATAGTAATGTAAATATTGAAATATTTTTCCTTGCATAAATAAGGTTTTTTTTCCTTGGTATAGATGGCTTGGGAAAGAAGAGGAAGAGTTTTACCATTTAATACAGTTAATACTTTAAACCTGTTAATGGGATATGCAGAAAGGGCAGTACCTTCAAATACAATGCTGAACATAGTGGCAGTTTAAGATAATGCAAATGTACATGTGCTTTTTCATAATAAAATAGCATAGAATCAAACAGTTTTTTAAAGTAATGGAATGTCTTTGAGTTGTCAGCTGCTGTAGCATTTCCATATGTTAACTTTCACAGCTACTATTTAATATCACATGTCCAGGGTTAAGTACTATGATCTTTAAGGAGTGGACCAGAATCCTCTAGGAAGCTCTACCGTGCAACTCTCATTTATTTTAATGCGACATGTAGGAGGAATTCTCAGAAGATTATTTCCCAGTGAGAATCATTGTTTCTCATAATTGATTTTAGACAATAGTTACATACCTTATTTCTGTCGGTACCTTATTTCTGTCAACACCTTTAACAGTTGTTTTTATAGCCTTATTTTCCAGTACATAGGCTAAAATTCAAAGAGCCATGTCCTGCATATGAACCAGAATTTTCTGATCACACTCTCTAAGTCATGTCCTCTTGCATTGTGAAGTTCTTTTCACATCTGAGTTTGGTTATCCTCTGGAACAGTATGCAGTGTGATGCAAGTGGAATTCAGCAGATGGGTGAATTCAATACTCAAGAACAAGGCTCTTTGGATTCTAGCCTTTGATCTGCATTATTCAAATAAAGAATTTCAGTGTTATCTTTGATCAAACTAAATGTGCATACTCTTTGAAGAGGGTGACCACAAAACCTTTGTTAACAAAACTTCATGTTCTTAATGAGACTTGCTGTACTATTTCCCTCCAAATTTGAGTTTTAAGTGAATTAATGTAAACTCATCTAGCTTCTGATGTTTTTGAGTACATCCAAATGAAAATGTAAGATTTGTTTGTTCAGTTTCAGTAGGCTGTTCATTGCTGCTTGAAAAGGTTACTTTCGGCCTTTTATATCTACCTGTTAGATCATCATGGAAGAAATCCTACTGGAAAAAAGTCTCTTTTCTTTTTCATCAATTGTATATGGGCAAAGGAGGAATATTCTTTTAAATCTGTTGCTGTTTATTCACCAATTTGTACAATATTTGTCCTTTACTACTGTATACAGTAAATATAGTTTGGTACTCTGTCTCTTGACTTGCGCTTAATGCTGCTGCGTTTCTTATGACTGTACTGAAGCCTATATCACTGAAATGCTGACAGCTTATCCATATGTACATCTTTATTAAAATTCTTTTATTGAGAGTAAACCTACTGTTCAAGGTATAAACATCTATACACATCATTTTTTTCATAAGGTATGGTCTAGCCGTTCTTGTGAACTTGAATTACATGTTAGCTTATGAGACTTTTGCTTGTAGTAAATACTCAGGTTAAATGTGTATTCTGCTTCAGTAAGAAATGTGTACTATGAAAAATATGTATGCCATGAAAAGGAGGTGTAGCAGAGGAAGTGCTGATGGTGGAGTAAAGAGTAAGGCCATGTTTTGTATTCATTATTCATTGTTGTAGAAATCATTCCATATCTACTAGCTATGAGAAACCAAGGGCCAGTTCCAGAATAATAATGTGTAGACTCCATTAACACTGTGTTTCCATATTCTCTGATCTTCCATTACTGTGTTGTGCATACAGACTTTCTCAGAACATCTGATCAGCATTAGTGTAAACTTCTGTGATTTCCCAGATGATTTCCTATTACTATGTCTCATGCACCTAGAAAAGGGCACTTGGAATTACCAGTAATGTGATGTCCTCAAATGTACCTGTATCTTGGTGTGTTGCTATTGAACTAGATTTTTCTGTTGTAAAATTTTTACAATAGGTGCAGTTCTGCTTTTCTGTGCTGCTACCAATTTCCACATTGTTTCATAATACTAGGGCTATGGGGCATGAGACATAAGCCATTTACATGAATGTCAACTAGTAATACATTCTGTTTCTGAACACTAGAACAGCTGGAGATGGGGGTGTTGAATGTGCTCTCAGCTGTTTGCTGTCAGAGTCAGATGCTTAGTGTTGGTACATTGGAAGTACCCTGAAGGTTGACATTTAAGAATTATATATAACTGTCTAAATCCTACAGCCAGTTTTAAATGTGTTTGGCCATTCTAATCATGTTGAGGATAAGTAATACATTATTCATGCAGAAATTAGTAGTTAAAACAACTATGGAAACAAATTATATTCAAGGATTGAATGATACTGATTGCATCCAATAGTTTAGCAAGTTGTGGTGAATTCTGGATAGATGAGTAATGAGGGCTGGTTGATGTCTAGAGATGGGAAAACCTGTAGGTGGCATTCTGATCCAGCATATTAGAGGGGGATTAAAACCATGAGTCAATCCAGCCTTATTAACTGACACCAAGTCAATTTTGACTTACGGGTCTCTGTGAGAGGCCTCTTAAGTCACCCTGTCAATAGCCTTGCTCAGGTCTTACAGATTCAGGGCCCTGGCTTCATTGGCTGAGTCTTATCCATCTGTAATACAGTCTTTTGTTTTCCTACTGCAGTCTGCCTTACAGAGCATAATTGTCTTATCTACTGAGTTGTGCCTTCTCATGGTGTGTTTGAAATACAACAGTCTCAGATTTGTTTTGGCTTCTAAGGAGCATTCAGGCTTTATTTGGTCTAAGATCCATTCATTTGTCTTCTTAGCAGAACTTTTCTCCAGCAGCACATTTCAAATGAGTTGTTTTTCATCCTGTCAGCTTTCTTCAATGTCCATCTTTCACAATCATGCATAGAAATTGGAAATACAATGTCATGGAGCACCTCAACTTTAGTATTCAATGATATTAAAGATTTTGTGTAGTTTCTTCATACCTGCCCTTCAAAGTCCTAGACTTCTGATTTCTTAACTGTAGTCTCCATTCTGATTAATGACTGATCTGAGGTATGGAAAATGAACTATTTCAGTGTTTTCATCACCTACTTTAAGGTTATGTAAATCATCTGTGGTCATAATTTTTGTTTTCTTACTCAACTCTAAACCTGCCTTTGTACTTTCTTTGACTTTCTTCTGTACTTGTTCCAAGTCCTCACAATTTTCTGTGAGTAATCTGGTGACAGATACGTATCTTAAATTGCTGATGTTCCAATTTCCATGCTTCCTCCAAGTCTAATCCTACTTTATGAATTATATGTTCAGCATACAAGTTAAACAGCTAGAGTGATAAAATACAGCCTTGTCTGACTGTCTTGCCAATTGGAAACCATTCTGTTTCCAATTGAGTACAGGTATATATCAGGTCAATCAAAATGTGGCACGCCCATTTCTTTCAGAGTGATTCTACAGTTTCTTATGATCATCACAATCAAAAGTCTTCCTCTAATCTATAGAGAACTGGCTGATTTTCTTTTGAAATTCTTTGGTGCATTCCATTATCCAATGTATGTTTGCAAGATGATCCCTAGTGCCTCTTCCTCTCCTGAACTCAGTTTGGGCATCTGGCATTCCTCACACCATATATGCTGAAAATCTGTCGCAGAATTTTGAACATCACTTTGCTTGTATAGGGAATTAATGCAATGGTATTGCAGTCCCTAGTGTCCCCTTTCTTGGAGACTGGAGTATATATTGAGCATTTCCAATCTTCAGACCATTGTTTTGTTTTTTTCATATTTGTTCTTGGTAATAGTGCAGGTTCAGTTTCTAAAACTAGGTCCATCTTCAAATAGTTTTTCTTTGAATGAATCTGTCATCCTTTAATCTCTTTCATACAGTTCTTCAGTGTATTGTTTCTGTTGTCTTATTTCCACTTGGTTATATAATGTGTTCCCCTGCTTTCCAGAGAGCATCCCCATTCTTGGTTTAATTTTCCCTTTGATTTCTTGGATATTGGGAGAGCTCTCTTTTTTGTTGTCATCTTCTATTTCTCTATTTGTCCTTGTCCCTGTGCACAGGTGGCTGAACAGTTGCTTTCAGAAAGGTGTCTGACTTACATCTGTTTGTCATCTGTCATTCATTGAGGCTTCTCTGTCTTTTTGGCTAAATGATAATGTCTTTTAGCATTCCTCATTGACAGTGTCCCTGAACTTCATTCCAGGGTTCTTCTGGCTCTCAGTCAGGGCTTAATATCGCAAATCTATTTTTTCATTATCTTTTAAATTCTCTGAGTATGTTCTTCAGGGTATATTTTAGCATGATAGTTGGTTTAGTGTTCTTAACTTTACTCTTAATTTTTATACTAGTAGTTCATAGTCTGTGCAACAACCTGCTCCTGGTCTTGTTTTTGCAGAGAATGGAGCTTCTCTATCTTCTGCTTCTCATTATGTAGTGTATTTGATTTCTATAATGGCCATCAGGTAATGTTAATGTATACAGTCACTTTTTTGGTTGGCGTGAATAATATGTTTGCAGTAAACACACTTGGACTCAGCAAAGTTCAGTCAGTTGCTTTCCTTCTTTTCTTGATCCTAGACCAAAGTTTTCTACAGTTTTTGATTTTGCTCTGTTTCCTACTTTTGCATTCCATTCACGTATGATTAAGAAGTCCTTTTTTGGTGAATGATCAATTTCCTCCTGGACTTCAGTATAGAATCTTTCAATTTCTTCTTCTTGTGCTTCTTTAGTAGCATAAACATGGATTATGGTTATACTGATGGATTTTCCCTGAAGTCTTACTTATATTATTTGGTCAGACTTTGCATTATATCTTTTGACTGCTTTTGCTACATCTCACCTCACTATTAATGCCACCCCATTTTTTTTCTTAGATCTTCATTTCTGCACTATATAATCATCTGACTCTTAAGTATTCCCTTCCTGTCCACGTTAGCTTGCCCACTGCAAGTATTGCAATGTTTATATGTTCTATTTCTTGTTTCACTATGTTTAGCTTCCCTGATTCATGCTTCACAACCCAGCCTACACACGCATAATTAATCTTGGTGACATTGGTTGATTTACAGAACTATGTGGAATGACCTACTTCATTGTGGATACTGATTTCCAGACTCATCATGGGGAAAGCCATTTTTAAATCACCCCAGACTGACGTGAGAGCTGCTCTTGCCTGTCCATAGAACAATAAAAATACTACACAGTATCTGTGACTAGGTACCAGCATGTTCACCTAAGAAGCAAATAGTAAGAGCAAGGAGTTCAAAGACAGAGCATCCCTATGTAGGGGGTTCTTGCAAGTAAAACCTGACCTCCCCAGTTCTTACTAGCAGATTCACATTCTCTCTCTCTCACACACACACCTGCTTCCATGGAGCCCCTTTTGCCTTTTTAGTTGGCAGAGGCCTTGATGTGGCTGGCTGGGGGAATTTGGAGGGCAGATTTCCTCATCCCGGCTCCTAGGGCGCGATTGGGCTACTTTGGGGGCAGGCCCCTCTGGGGCAGCACAAAGTATTAAAAGATGGAAACAATCAGAGATGTCCTGACATGCCTGTCTTGTCTTACAGCTGAATTGGGACATACCGTACTGTATTTGCATAGTGCAATCCTGTATCAAGTGTGAGCAGAAATAATGGTTCCTTGGCACACTACATACGCAAGTCCTCTCAAGTGCATAAATAACAAAACAAGCCTCCTCAGATAAGGTTTTGACTCCAAGAAAATTGACTTTCGATAAGCTGATTTGTTTGGGCACATTTTCATACTTAATAGACCAGCCACTTGGAAAAGGACTGTTTGAAGATTTATGGTCAGAGTCACAATTTGCATCTTTCTGTAATTACATTATATCCCATATCTAACAACTGTGTTTAAGCACCTGAGACAGTTAATATCACCATCAACACATCTGCAGAAGTGGACTGATATCCACGGTAGCTCCTGCTGTTTTTAACTGTTTATACCAATCTGTTGTTCCCTGCCTCGATCCATGGGGAGATGTGGGATGATCATGATCATGATAATAATAGTGATAATAACAATTCATTCTCAAAAGTGCTGCTAGATTTTTGCCCTGTGTGAGAGAGGGAGAGAAATGTTTTCAAAGTCTTTTTAAAAAGTTTTACAATTACGTCATCTTATCCTTGTATTTCTTCCGATGTGTGTTTTGTGGTTGGTGAGGTAGCTGGCTGAGATAACGATTTTAACTTTACAACAATTTCGCGGATATCTATTGCTATTCTACCCCCTCATCCTCACCCGCAGGTTGGGAATCGTAGTGAAGCTGAGATACTACTATGCAACAACCCTGCAAAGTAAAGTCCATTGTGGTCTTCCCCAAGCTCGATAATTGGGGATTACTTACAACAGCCCTGCAGTGTAACCACTGTTACGATGGCAGATCAACATTGGCTTCGATTTTTAGTCGTAGTAACCTGCAATTTACAGCAAGTCTATTTTAAAAAAAGGACATCTGATTTTCCTAGTCGTATCTACCAGTCTAAAAAGTTACTGTATCGCGTTTTTGAAAGTGCCCCTCCTTTATTAAACCGTTCACGCGAAACAAGACCCGATTCAGAGTAACAGAGGAACTTATCTTGCTACAGATCTTCCTCATAGTGGAGCGACATCGGCTGCTGTGCCATCAGAGTTAAGGGGGGGAAATGGCTTTTTAAAATTGATTTCATTTCCTCCCTGGAAGAGAGACGGAAAGAAGAAAGAAAAGACATTCATAAAACCCGGGCATTCCCTTTATGAAGGAAGAAGGAGGGGAAAGAAAAAGAAATGTGGCAATACCATTAAGATTTTTTTTAATGTTCGCATCAGCTGTCGTGGATATAAACCCCCTTCTCTGGATGCAGTGCAGAGTGGTAGTAAGTGCCTAGGCGTAAAACGTATTTACACAGTTGTTTGAGTGAAATGCAACAGGATCCAGTAAAATGGAAATCGTGACCCTTGTCCTGAATTTCCAAAGGGCTGATGTAGGGTGATAGAGTTCTTTCAGATCTTTACGGTGGCCAGTGTATTTGCTATTACAGTGATTAATTATCATTCTGTCCTGCATCCGAATAAGTGGAATTATCTCTACCAAAGCTCAAGCGAAAATAAAACCAGTTAGTCTTTAAAGGTGCTACCTCATTACATCCATGCTTTTCGTAGCTCTGTGAACTTCCTCCCGAGAGAAAGACTTCCGGCTTGGGTCGCTCTCCGGCTCTCCTCCCTGGTAAAGGTCAACCGGAAGTTTAGTTGTGAGGACGGCTGAGGCGAAAGCGGTTGGAAGCAGGGAACGGCAACGGCGATTCCGGTGGCGGTGGGGCTTTCTCGGAAAGGCGCCTCCGGCTGCCTGAGCCATGGCGGGCACCGCGCTCAAGCGACTCATGGCGGAGTATAAACGTGAGTGGCAACCGGGGAGGAGGGCAGATGGGGCGAAGGCAGCTGCCCCCGGTAGAGCGACCGTGCCTCTTGGACCTCCGCCCCTCAAACGGCACGAGCCGTTTCACTAGTGTTGGCTGCCACGGGAGGCCTCTCGCCTCGTCCAGGACCTGCCGGGCTCTTTCTGCCCCTCCTCATCTCTCCTGTCTCCTCTTGTGGGTCTTCGGGTGGGACGGATGTGGGAGGGCGGGATGCGGGGAGGTGGGGACCCTACCTGGCTTTGGAGCTGGTCTCCCAAATCTGTTTCGAAAAGGGCGAGGGACTTCTAAATTTCCAGGCATTTTGCACTACAGCGCCCGGAGTTCCTTGCCATTGGCATTGTGGGAGGGCTGATGGGAATTGTAGCCCAAAAGTATTTGACAGGCGGTAGAGCCTCTTCCCCACTTTAAGCTTAATTGAAGTCGAGGGAAGATGTCTATGGTGTCTTTTTGTACGTCGTGGTTTCTCCTCTCCTGTCAACGGTTGAGGGCCATTTCAGGTGCTCTGAGGGCCCAAGGATGGTCCCTTATTCTAAAGATAATGCCCCCCCCATTGTACCACTTGAGGCTGTAAGGTCATTTCTTGTTTCTTCTGAATGATTGAAATTCTACTGCAGGGGGCGGGAGAACCTCTTGCCCAGAGGATAAGAGATCAGGGCAGAAGACTAGTCTTTTAACTTGATGTGCAGAGTTCTTTGTTTAGTGTTGGTTTTCATACTGAAGTACAACATATGGAAACACTTGGAATTGGTAAATGCTGGGAAAGATTTGCAGATTGCTATGTTTGCGTGTATAAATGTAGCACATTGTGTCATGCAATTTGATTTAATTTTTGTTGTTGTGTGCTGTGAAGTTATTTACAAGTTATGGCATCACTGAGGTGATCCTCTCATGGGATTTTCTTGGCAAGATTTATTCAGAGAGGATTTACCTTTCTTTGAAGTTGAGAGAGCCCAAGGTCACCCAGTGACCAAGTGAGTAATCAAACCCAGCTCTCCCATAGTCCTAAATAAACGCTTAAACCATCACATTGGCTCCACGTTTAACCTCCTAGACTTGTCATGTCATTAGATTGGCTGCACTTAGCAGAATTAAATGACAGGGTAGCTCAAATTACAGGTTAGATGATATAAAACAGAAAAACAAACCTGTTGTACAAGTCAACTAAGCAGTATGTTAGATGATTTTACTGTCATATTAATTAATCATGAGACATATTTAGCAGGATTGTAAGTTGTAATGGTTGTAGTAAAAAAAAATATATCCTAGGTCTGGACAGTAGCTTAGTGGTCTGATGTATGTTTTGAATGTAAAGAACCTTTGACAGGGATCTTTTCAGTAGGACTGGGAAACCCTTCGGTTTAAAACCCAGGGGATCTGCTGCCAGTCAATAAATACAGTTCTGACCTAGCTGGAGCAGTTATCAGCCTCAGTATATCATCCTCAATATAAATCGGTTCCTATGTTTCTACTATGTGAAAGTGTGGTATATAATAGTAAAAACGCTATATTAACGATATAGTATTCTTGTCAAAATGGATATTTATGTCACCAAACATATGAGGTTACCTTATCTGGAATGAGATTAAGACAGTGGCTTTTTCCAATGTTGATGCTAGCTTTATTTCTTAACTGAAGGCACTGGGGCTTTATGTATGCCAAACACATAATTAATTCTGTTGTTCTGCACTGAGTTATGGTGGCTCAGATTAAAAGAATAGACATAGTCTGGTAAACAAAGCTTTGATGCTGATGTTTACATCTTTTCCACTAGAGAGAGCAATAACTCCTTTTTTCATGGTGTTTCATTCCTCCCATCCTTTTCTGTGGTCGTTCTCCTATTCTGGTTTTAGAAACGAGTTAGGGCTAGCACATGTTAATAGTTATGTAAGGAAAAGAGAAGCTAGTAATTTCCATCTGCTAAAGCAGTTCATAGAAAAATTCAAAGTACTTTAAAATCCTTATCATTTCCCCTCCTTTTCTGGTCTTTCTTCCTGTGAGATAGCCCTAATTGCTTTTTAGTCATTACTATAGTGGTTTGTACTCCTTGCAGAATGGTGGATATCTTGCATTTATTTTCTTAAAATATCAAGTGTATTGAAAATACTGAAGACATCTTTTTTTAATTTCAGAGCTGACTCTGAATCCACCAGAAGGCATAGTAGCTGGTAAGGAATCTTATTTGTTCTTTTATCTTTTTATATTGTAGTTAGGAACCTTATGAATAAAATAACACTTTTGTTTGTCTTTAAAACAGGGCCTATGAATGAAGAAAATTTCTTTGAGTGGGAAGCATTGATAATGTAAGTTATTAAGACTTTGTGTATTTACATTATGTTTAAATACATAACAGTTTGCACTGGTGGGCACCACAGAAGAAAAACTGATTAAGTAGGTGCAAATTTTCCACTAAACAATGTATGTCAAGAGTTCCTTTGGAAATTTTTCGGGTTATAGGTGTCTGTCCACTCACACAAGCATGGTAAAGATAAAAACTTTGCCCACTTGCAAATAGGACAGGTTGGAGAATTCATTAATAAATTAATTTTCTTGTCTTGCTAGCTAAGCAGTTCTTTGTTTTCCTTGATCTTAAATTCTTCTGTTGGTCTTCACTGTGATGTCATGAAGAACTTTGTATCAGTAATAGAAGTTTGTTGTAATGAGAGTAAGGCACCTAAAATATATTGTGTATATAAAGTTGCCAACATATCTTTTGGGGCAGACCCAGAAAATAGGAAGGAAGAGATCATTAGTGCCTTAGATTTTAGCTAGTAAATTAATAGCCAAGTATGACCAATAAAATGTTTTCTGCCTTCTGTTCTCACTTAATAGTTTTGTAATACGAATTATATGGGGAGCTTAAATATTTGGGGTTCAGTCTACATGAAAGAATGCTGCCCTTGTTTTAATAGCGTAGTTCCACTTCACCTGTTCACTTAAATGCAGAGGAGGCCTTAGCATTTAGCAGTACTACAGTTTTCTTTGCCAGAGCCCCAGTCTTCTAGGACTTTCTCCATAGTGAGGCCTGCAGATTTGCTGAAATGGTCAGTTTTAGGAAGTGCCTGAAAACATTTGCACTTACAGCATGTCTGTTCATAAAAAGCATGCAAGCAGGAAATGGTTTGTTCCCTACTGCTTACTCTGCAGCCTGATGTTGGCACAGGGGTGGAAACAGTCTGGTCTACAGGCAACACTGAGATCATATGAGTTCTCTGTCCAGTTCACAAGCTGTGCTGTGTTGGCACCCCGTATCTTTTATAACTGATACCAGTTACCAGATTTCATAATTGATCATCTCTCTGATCATTGCTGAAGAAATGCAGCCTTGCTTGGGCACAATGCAGGGCTGCCCTGCTGTTATTTCTGAACAGTGATTAGTGGTACAGGGGATTCAAAGACCTTAAGTAGCCTGTTCTTTAAACATCTTTGAATTTTAGAGCTATATTAAAAGAATAATTAAACTTTAAATAGAATTGAGCTTTTAATGCCAAAAATGTGTTGCTTTTAATGCCAAAAAATGTGTTGGGGATAATAGAGCTGTGCTTTGCATATGTTAAGCCTGTTGCTCTGAAACAGGTGGGAAGTATGTTGGATTACAGATGCTGTTATGTCTTAACTGGTAGAGTCAGTTGTGAGGATTCATGAGACCTGTAGTCTCTTCAGCCTCATCTTCCCTAAACTAATGCTTAACAGAATAGTTGGGTCTTGCTAGCTTTGGGTTTTAAATTTATTTAACTGGGTAGATTTGTTCTAGAATATTTATATAACTTCCATTGACATGCTGTATATTTTTTTTAAAGAGCAAGCTGTTTGAAAAATTATTTTGAAGAACTCTCCTGTATTGAATTGCACGTACTAGAAATTTCTTCTCTTTGCCATGTGTTATAATTGCAGGTGTCTCTGACCAAGAACACAGGTGTTTGGGTACACTAACAAAAGAGTTTAAGAGGTACTTGCAAGAAGAATCAATATAATAACATGTTGAAACAATCCATAACTGAGCAGTGGTGAGCTAATGATAGCAATGGGTAGCTCTCCCGGATTTAGTATTCCTTCATTGATCACAACTATTTTGTTTTTTTCCCCCAACTTGCTCAGTAAAGCTTCCAGATCGTGGTTGTCCTAGAAAGCCTGTGGAAGAAGTTAAAGAGTCCAGACTATTGATTTCAAAGCTCTGTTTTCTAATTGATAATGTATATGTTAAAGTGACACAGCAATGTTAATTGGAACTTGTACTCAATTTTTTGTGGCCTTAGATTATAGGGGGGAGGGAGGAGAGAGAGAGAGAGAGATGTTTAATTCTTGTCTGTAAGAATCGTAATATTCCAAAATAGATATCAAGATAATAAACCATGTATTATAATATATATATTGTCTGAAAAAGAAGTGTGGGCAGTAGTCAGGAATACAGTTGAACAGGGTCTTTTAAATTGTTAAATGCTAGGTGTGATCTCACCATGGAAGTGCTGTGTTAACCACACCTGTGGTGATCCCTCCTCAGAGTCCCACACTCTAAGTATATTGGTGCTATCAAGATCTCCTTTGGATCCACTTCCTCTAAGTGTACAGTGCCTTTTAGAAGAATTCTCTCTCCTTGCCCAACTTTTTCAAATTTTGTTGTGTTACAGCCTGGAATTGAAGTGGATTTAATTGTGATTGTTAACTCCTTGATATATACAAGATGCTCAGCAACCAAGTGTTTACTTAATTTTTGTGTCAAAAGTATTTTGCAGCTTTGCAATATTGAGGTTCCTGTGTGCATCAAATAGTATCAATGTCAATTAAAATCATTTCAGTTTCAGGTTGTAACAACAAAATAGAAATGTACAGGGAAAAGTGTATACTA
This sequence comes from Iguana delicatissima, assembly GCA_948472985.1. Taxonomy (NCBI): domain Eukaryota; kingdom Metazoa; phylum Chordata; class Lepidosauria; order Squamata; family Iguanidae; genus Iguana; species Iguana delicatissima. The sequence continues at coordinate 32,651 of CAOKZL010000942.1, forward strand.
CTTCAAGGCGTTTTACATATAAAACTGTTGGCTCTGTTTCTCTATAATAGTAGGTATGGTGGTATAAGGCAGTAGGGATGGTTGTTCTAAATAACAAATATAGTTTTATTTCATGGAGCATTTGATTATCTATTGATATTCTTATACTTTTGTTCAGCAGATGAAATACTCATTGCAGTTGCAATTGTAGCTTCTTTCCTTCATGTTCAATATATTATTAGTAAACAATGTCTTAAATATATAAGACATTGTTCTCTTTCACCTTCTCCCTCCCTGTCTTCTTCCAATCTTACATGACACTTTCCTCCTAATTCTCACCCCAGAATCCCAACAGTATCTCCCACTCTAACTCTGTTAGTTATGATCCATATGCTGATCCACTCCACCGACCATTCTAAACCTGTCAGCCTTCATACTAACTTCAGACTGTACTTGTTAATATTACAGTATAAAAATACTCTGTAATCTGGTTTATAAAGTGTCACACTGAAGAGCACTTTGAACTTTCATTGACAATCATCAGATGTGATCTCATGGTAGCTTATAACTGTTCAGTAAAAAATGATGCTGTATAAAAACAGATCAGAACACAAAAGGCTAAAAAATAAAAGCCTCCAGTATCTCTTTCTAAAGAGAGAGAGTATAGTAGCCAGTTCAGGTTCAGAAGGGAGAGAACTCACATGGGCCTCTGATTTTAAAATCTCTGCCAGGAATGGCATCTTCAGGATAGGGAAAGTGTTCCCTTCAGGTGCTTGGGTCCCAAACTATTTAAGTCTGTGCTTCTTAGCTGGGGGCCTGGGGACCCCTGGTAGTCTGAAGAGTCCTCACAGAAGGTCTGTGAAGCCCCACTGCTGGATACCAACAGCTGCAGCAGCATCAGGGATGTGACAACAGGTGTGCGTGTGCAGGTGTGTGCGTGTGTGCACACAGATGCTGAGGGAGCAGTTTCTGCACCACCCCCACCCCCACTACACGTCCCTGATGAGAATATGGACATGGCAGCAGGCGTGTGTGCATGCCCAAACTATGACTCTGGAGATCAGGTTTCAATCCCCACTCTTCCATGGAAACCCACTGGGTGACGTCAGGCAAGCCACATTCTGTCAGCCTCAGAGAAACGCGAAGGCAACGGCAACGGCAACAAATCTTGCCAGAAAAAAACCTATGATAGGTTTGCCTTAGAGTCACCATAAGCCAGTTTTCAAAAGGGAGAGACATGATAGCTAGAGATCATCCACCTGCCAGTGGCACTTTGTTGTTGTGTGCCTTCAAGTTGCTTCAGAGTTATGGCAACCCTAAGGTGAACCTATCACACAGATTTTTTTGGCAAGTTTGTTCAGATGGGGTTTATCTTTGCCTTTCTTTGGGACTGAGAGAGTATGACTTGCCCAAGGTCACCCAGTGTGTGAGCAGAGATCTGAATCCTAGTCTCCAGAATAAATAAATAAATGACTATTTAAATCTATATTTGAATATTTTAATCTTGAATTAAATCTTGGGGGTCCCCAGCAACAAATTATATTTACAGGGTGTCCCATGTAACAAAAAGGTAAAGAACTACTGATTTAAGAGTTTGCATTTCTGTATGGTCACCTTGAATTGGGCTCTTTGATTAATACACAACCATTGCAGCTCAAAGAATTGGTGTCATGTTGTGCTTGATGTTTCCATTAATACTCTGGCTGATGCATTCTGCACTAACTATAATTTCTAGACCATCTTCAGTAGCAGCCCACATAGAGCAAGTTATAATAAAGTTTTGGAGGATATTTATTTGTATGTTCAGCACATTCTCCTCTGCTTAATAGTTTACATGTAACTAAAAACTGCTTAGCTACCATTATAAATGGGTAGGCTTAATGTATAAGCTCTGCAAATAAAAATTAAGCTATCAAAAATGAGACAAATGTTTCCATTACTTCATTTTAAATCACTGTTTCATATCAAATCAGTATTAAAAGTTCAGATTCGAATTATTTGGAGGAACTTTGTTGTTTCTGACTTATGGCAACCCTAAGACAACCCTATCAGGGTTTTTATGGGGGCTGAGACTATGTGACACATTCAGAGTCCTCCAGTAGGTTTTCAAGGCCAAGTGGGGAATCGAACACTGGTCTTCAGAGTCGTAGTCCAACACTCAAATCACTATATGACACTGGCTCTTTACAAAGGTTCAATACTTTTATTATTTTTAAAAATTCAGTTATGCATCGATATGTAGTTTCTTTATTCCAAAACTGATAAAAAAGTAAGAAGTTTCAGGAGTGAATATTGGAATGATGTAAAAATAACAGTTCTTGTATGTCATTGTATTTCTTGATGAAAGCAAAAGTTATTCTAGCATGTGTATATTTTTAATTGGGCTAACAACATAAAAATGTAGCGACTGACACATTTTCCTAAGTACGCATACTTGGAACACACCCTATTGATTTCCTTAAAAATTGTGTTGAAGGTAAGCATGCATGCTTTTCATTAGTTTTCCCAGTTCCATAAAATCATGTTTGCTTTCTAGTGCACAAAAGCAAGTGTTGCAATTTCATGCACGGTTTCTAAAGTACATAAAGGCATACTGTCACACCAACTTGTAACTTGATGCTATCACACCAACTTGTAAATGAAGTAATGTAACTAAACCTTGTGTATCTGCTGAAGGAGAGGATATCCCCACACCCAAACTATGTATTTCTATCCTGTATGCGACAGTAATAAATTAAATTAAAACATGGGAGCAAGGGTTAATGTGTTTTCTGTCTCTTACCAGAGCATACTAATTTAACATATTAACTTCAAAACTAATGGCATTTGAAAACTGTTTTTACTTGTTACCATAACAGTTTAACATGCTAAAATAACATTAAAAATGTTCATTGTTAGAACTTGGTTAGCCTAAAGGCTCCCTCTTAAAAATAACAACTACAAATTTAAGACAATATTTCAAAAAGCAGTCTAGAAAAGTAATTATATTTTAGTTAGATATAGGACTTGAGTGTATATGTTTACTTGAATTTGGAATTCCCCTTTGTAAATTATGAAATGAGGAGAGAAGGGGATTGCAGCTGCTTTGGGAAAACAGAAGAAACAGTTCATAAATGTATGTAAAACAATTATTACAGCATTAACTGACCTCCCGTAAAGTGTTCATTCTTTTAGCAGATGTTTTTATGAAGGTTCTCTACTCTCTTATTTTCTGTAATTATATGTTACTGATATAATGCCAAGTTGTTATCCTGTCTTTTTTTCGCATAAAGTGAAGACGTCATTGATATCAAAACTTTTCAAACTATCTTTATACTCTTGAGTTCTCATGGTGTTTCTAGACAGCATAGTTTATAAACTAAGCTGCACCTAGTTATCGGAGATCTTTATGAGTTGTAAGTTGGCATGGTGATAGACTGCTTTGAATGTGTAAGAATATAGTCAGTAAAGAAATTACCGCTTGCTCAATTTCACTATTTAAAATGTCGTTAGGGAAAAAAACTCATTAAGTTTTCAACTTTTAAATTATTGTGGTGAAACTGTGTTATTCCTAACATCAGTTAAAATATACTGGAAAGTATTATGGAAATACTTTTTTTAGAGATGTGAAAGCTTGGGCGAAAAATGAGAAAATTCAAGAATTTTTTCCCTCATTTTTCTCCGAGATTTTCTTTCCTGGAGAAGTTGAAAAATAGAATGATAAATGAAAATGTTTAAGACAAGGGTTCATATATTTAATTCTCCTCAAATTATTTCTGCAAGCCAGTACTGGAATATATGTGTAAGTGAGAGGCCAAGTTGTTACTGTTGTTGTCTTGGAACTTGAAAGTATTTTCAGCCTCCACACTTCACTGTTTATTCCCTACCTTTCTAGCAAATGTTCAAGACTGCTTATTACTAAAATAAAAGCAGCATAGAGGAATAAATAATGAGCCTAAACTAATATAAGCAAAAAATAAAGCCTTGTTTTATCTAAAATAATTGATCATTAAAATCTTTCAGCATTCCTGATCATAAGTTAGATATTTTTAGGTTTTCTATACTTTAGTCCTTTTTCATTCTTAATGGTACAGCTACTGTTTTCGTCTGGAGTTACATTGTTCTTTAACCTCTTGTTTATATACATCCATGTTTCACCAATCTGGTGCCAAGAGACCTGCTTGCCAAGGCTGATGAAAGGGTACCAGATATTCATCTGTCTAATTCTTGAAATCTCCATCACAGTTTATATACTGTTAACTCTGTGGGAGTTTATAGGGTAGAAGGGAAAAAAACCTTAAGTGCTAAAGACTAAGTAGGCCACAAGTGTTTTTTCATTTCATTTCGTTTGTTTGTATTCCTCTTTCTTCCAGCAGTGGAACCCAAGATGCTTATTATTAGTATGCTATTATGAATAGGTGTTCAAAAGACCAAACAGATCAGAAATCTGATGCCATTGCCATTAATCCAGGACCACGTGGAAACATTTTTCAAAGAGATGGTTGTGTTCATCTGTTGCAGTGTAAAAATGAAAGTTGGCAGGGGAAAAGGAATCTCGTAGCACCTTTAAGACTAATTGGTTTATTTTAGTGTGAGCTTTCGTGGGTATCATTCCATTTCCTCAGATATTAATGAAGTTTAATATTCAAGCACCAGATGTATAGCAGTTGCGTCACTGTAATAGTGAGAAGAGACTTTTCTGAAGTCGGTTATATGAAAAGTGGGTAAGATACTGTTTCCTTATTTTAGAAAAGGAGCAAGTGTGGTGGGCCAAGTTGAATCTATGACAGAAGGAAGTACAGTAGAAATGCAGTGACAGAGAAGTCCTAAATTCTTCATTCTGTGACTCACTACCTATGATTACATTTGTGAAATTAAATCCTATAGTAATATTTTTAGTTCAGCTGTATATAGAGAAAAAGTTTTAACTATCTTTAAAAATATGTAGACACACATCTAAGAGATTTCCTATTCAGTTGTTCTGCTTTCCAAATAGATGGCCAGTACTACTTCGGTATGTGCGTTGTATAGCTCCTCAAAAGGTATACCTCTTGGGTGTTCTTCGTTTCAAGAGCCTTAAGCCTCAACAGCCTGTGCTCCTAATTATACATTGTGAAGTTGCTTTGATTACTTGAATTGTATTAAATTCTAACGTGCACATATTTCTTTAGGGCCATTAGGGGAGTTTTTTCATGAGCCTTAGTCACAGAATGTCTTTTAAATAGCAGCTTCTTCAACCTTTATCCATGCAATATAACAGCATCTTCTAAGTAGCAAGATCAGCACCTGCCAGCAATATCTTGACGTGCAAGCAGTAAAATCTAGAACATGCCTTGGAGAAAGATTTGAGTATAATTGAATAAACACACCCTGGTAATTAAGCAGTGTTGTGACCTTCCTAGTAATTTAATGTACAAGCTTTGATTTCTCTCCCCTTGTTTTAGGTTAGTGAGAATGGATGAGAGCAAGTTAACTCTTTACCTTTAAGCTCTTTAAGATTTCCTTCCACGAGATTGATGATGTGAATCTTATATTGTGTGTGGATTTAGATGGCTGTCTGAGTTTGTAAGACTTACTTTTTCACAGACTGGAGGAGTTCTGAGAATTGTAGTCTGAAGTAACGTTTGCAAACTCATGTTGGTAATGCTGAAGGTACTTTTGTGGAGGTAGAAGCAAACATATTTAGCTATATCAGTGGGTAATAGTTAAATGTAGGATAATGGTCAGAGATCAAAGAATTGGTGTCCTTTTAAAATTGTGTGTGTGTTCTGTGTATTATATCAGCTGTTTTTCAAAAGTACTTGAATAGCTGCTTGCTCATACAACATGAGAAAGCTATTATCACTGAACCAAATTATATCAGCAATTACATCATAGACTGGAGCCTTTGGGATGAAGAAGATATGAAGAGAGATGAGATCAGGAAGTGTTGCTACATCAGAAGCCAGATACATAGTCAGAAACTAAAAACGGAAATTGTTTAGGGCTCGTTCACATGTGAACTGGGTGTTTATTTTCATCTGGCTTTTAGGGAACTATGCAAAAAAGCCAAGTGGGGCTCAGCCCTGCAGCAGCCAATAGCGTAAAAATTGTGATGTTTTTTGCATTGAGAATACTGCCTCTCTTGAACCCAGGCCACAAAAGGGGTGTGTGTAAATCACGGGAAAATAAATCCTTAGTTGTCCATACATGAATATGAGAGCATTATCATAATATAGCAGTATCTTCCTCAATATTAGGCTAACTGAAAAGGTTTCATTTTTTTTTCTTTCACACTGAAAGCTGTAGTATTTCGTTATAATGCATGTACCCAGTTTGGAAAAGCACTTTCTTTATTTGGTTTTAGGGATCAGAACCAAGTAAAGCTAGCTTTCTTAAATTAATTGTATCTGATAGTTACTCTGTTTAATGTTTTTAAAAGCTTATTTACACTAAAAGTGGTGCAATAATACCTCTGATATCTGATGGCTTCATTGATTCCAACTGTTAATGGGAATGGATTGGTTTAACCGAAGCACGTTTAAGTCAGTTAAATGACTAATTTAAGGTTTGTTTGTAATTGATATAATAATTGATTTTAAACTAAATTTTCTGTTATGTAGTTTCCTAGACAAGGGTCATAATAATTGTTACAGCTGTTAAAACATTTTTTCAACTAAAGAAAGCTTTTATATAACATTGTAGTATAAGCCCAAATCTCTAGTCAGTGCAGTTTACGTGCCTTTTGTACTAAACAGCCCTCTGCTTACAAACAAACTGTGAAATAAATGTACTTTGGTTTTGCTTTCTGTATATATTCAAGGATGCTAAACAAGATTACTTACTTGAAGGCAGGGGTTATAATTCAGGGTTTTTAAACGTACAGCACTTTTAAGAATCAATTTAAATATTCATATAAATATTAATTTGCTTCACAAAAAAATTATGCTTGTCTCCTGCTGCTCCTTGCTATTCCTTTGTGGATGGTGAGGCAATAAGGAATTGGACAGAAGAGTGTTTTGTGCCACAGAATAATACATTCACATTTTTGGAAAAGTAAGTTTAGATATTCTGTGTAATTACCTTCAAGAGACAGGAAAATCAAGAGGTAATTTTTAAAAATTGCAACCATTTGAGAGGTAATTTGAGATCTATAACTGTAGCTGATTAGTTTTTAGAAATAAATTCTGTATAATTGTATTGGACAAGTGAAGAAGAACTGCCAAGATGCATCTGTTGTAGATGAATAACTGTGTTTCACATGGAGTGACAAATTGGTCTGTTACAGTCTCCATCAGTTTCAGACGTTTTCAGTCATAAATCTTGTTCCGTCTTAAATCTGTGGTTTTTAAAAAATATATAAAAATTCAAACTGATAACGTTGTTCCAATGCACATACTACTTTTGGAATTTTGACATTGTTTCACTTCACACTGAAAACTGTAACTCTAGATGCTAACAGTCATATTTAGAGCTGATCTGTTGGAGTTAACGGAACAAAACATTCATAACTAACTTGTTCCATTGATTTTGTTGAATCTTTTGTAAACCTGTGACTGGATCCACAGCATGGGAGAAAAAGATGACAAGATAGATTCTTGCTTTATGGATAGCTTGCCTGGGTATTTGTAGCACAGCAGAAGGGTTATTTCAGTCTTTCCCTCAAATTACACCCCTGTGTGTTCGCTGGATCTGTAAGTAGATTTTGTCACTAGGATTTTGTTCACACCGGTTGCTCTGCACTATTTAGATGAGTTTATAGCTGAGTCTTCTTTTGGAAAAGGGATGGGGAAAATTCAAAATCAGCTATGATTGCACTAAGTACTGTTACTTTTAAAACCCAAATAGATTGATAATGGAACTATGTGAATCTAATTTTGACCTATTACATGCCAGAGGTTCTGCTAAAAATGCCATTCTGTGATAGATAGTAACTGTTAGTGGTAGCTTTGTACAATGAGCCCTCTGCTTTCATGGGCAGTAGGAGTGCAAGACCCTTGCAAAGGTGGAAAAATGCAAATAAAATTAAAGTCACAGGTAAAAGTTAAGTACCTCTCTAGGAATTTCTAGGTGCTGCAGCATGATTCTGTGGTCATCTTCTGGTGGAAGTAGATGGAAGTGCTGAAGGACTTAGCAGTGCCAAGAGAAGTGTTCTCTTTAGGAATCTCTTGGTCCTCCAGTGCAACTTTGTGGTCCACTTCCAGTGGAATAATCTAGTGCAACCATATGATTGCACTGGAGGATATATTTTTTCTATGGCGGGGCAAATAGTGTTAAGGTTTTTTTAATAATAATTAAAACAACTCATGAATAATGAAATCCACAACTGTTAAATCTGCAAAAGTAGAGAGTCCACTGTAATTCTAGCTAGTTATAGTCCTTCACAGATTGAAAACTATGTCTGTGTCACAAATGTATGTATATAAAACATCTTTTAATAGGTACTAGAGGCTTCTTTGTAATGCTGTAACTTTTGACAGCATTACAATCAAATTAAAATCAAATATGACTTGCATGCTTTTATTCTTAGAATTAGTATTTATGAGCTGGTTATAAAGCAGTGCAGGTTGGTTATGTGTTACATAAATTTAATACTTCCTTTTGTTTTTTTAGGGGTCCAGAAGACACCTGCTTTGAATATGGAGTTTTCCCTGCTATTTTGAGTTTTCCTCTTGATTATCCTTTAAGTCCTCCAAAGATGAGGTTCACATGTGAGATGTTCCATCCCAACAGTAAGTTCCAGCAATAGGCAACAGCATTGTGTTTTCTACATAAGTTAAAAAGTCCCACCTAGTCCAGTTATTGAGAGCTATTCATATTGCCATTCATTTCCTATGACCAGGCAACACAGGATTAAGGAACCAGTTGTTTGGCTCTGTATCTGAATTTAATTTCTTTTTTAAAATTATTGACTTAGGAGGGATAGTTTATAGACCATTTGCTTTTGTGTAGATATCCCTTCACAATTTTAACATAGTTTTATTTATTGGCCAGTGTGACCTGGGATTATAAGTGATCCTTCCTTATCAGAAAACCTCCACCAAAAACATTTTAAGACAGGGATTCTGAGCTTTGTTAGTGATTGTGTGCATCAGCAACAGATGTTGCACATGAAGTAAAGGCAAAGTACAAAAGTATGACTTGAGTAGATGTCATTAATTTTCTATATCTGTTGTTTCATAGAGGGAAAACTTTGGTGGCGAGACATGATGCTTGTGTTGGTAGTTAGCAAGTTTTGCTCAATCCTGTTTCAGGAAGGTTTACCATTTATTTGAATGGAACTTACTTCCATGTAAATAGCCTCAGTATGTATCTAGATATAAGGACATAATGGTCCACATTTCTGTTCATATAAAATATTTTTTTGTGGGGGCGCTATTGGTTACATTAAAATGAACTCAGAGATAGATTGAGATGTGCTTCCGTGTGCACTCTAATGTTCTCTTCTGCTTAGATAGCTTTCGTCCACCCTGATAGTAGAAATGAATGAGGCTTGGAGAAAATTTCTCAAAGCAGTGCCAGGCAAAGTGTGGTCCATGGGCTGTGTGCTTCCCTACAACACCAAGTGGGTGGTTGTTGTGTGCCTTCAAGTTATTTCTGTCTTATAGTCACCTTCAGGCAAACCTGCCACAGGGTCTTTTTGGCAAGATCTGTTCAGAAAGAGTTTTCCTTTACCTTCCTCTGAGGGTAAGAGACTGTGACTCACCCAAGAACACCCAGTGGGTTTCCATGGCTGAGCAGGGATCTGAAGCCTGATCTCTAGAGCTATATAGTCCAATGTTCAAGCCATTAAATGACCCTAGATCTCCAGGTGGTGGGGAGAGGTTTGTTTGTTTTTTAAAATCCACTTGCGATTTAAATGCTGCTTTAGGCTCAGGAGGACTTTTTTTTTTAAAGGTTCCAAAACATTACTGAATGACCTTCACGCTCCTGGAAGACATAGGGCTCATTTTGAGTTTGATTTTTTTTAAAAAAATTGGAGAGGTATTGTATAACAGTTGTGGGGAGGAGCAGTGTTGTTACCCAGTCTCTGGCAGTAACCCACCCATGACTTAAAACAGCATTATTGTTGTTTTGGCAAGCTGCTTTGTGTCCCAGGGCTGGGAAGTTGCTGATATGCAAATACATAAAGTAGTTGTAGTTGTTGTGGTGGTGGTGGTTGTTGTTGTTTACCCGGGCCATGGCATTTTGGACATGTTAATTTCTAAGTTCACTCTGCTTGTTTAAGAAAAAAAAAGAATTAATCACATATTGCTTATTATTTTGCAGTTTTGAAAATCAACACATTTATACATACTTTTGAGCATGCCCTCTCACAAAGTACATATTTTTAAATCTAAAATCAGCAAAAACCTTGTGGCACCTTAAAGATTAATATTCTTTTATTTGACATAAGCTTTTGTAGCCTGTAGCCCACTTCATCAGATGTAGATGTAGTGGGGAATCTATGAAAGTTTATGCCAAATCTTCAGAATGCCATAGACCAGTGGTTCTCAACCTGTGGGTCCCCAGATGTTTGTGGGCTTCAGCTCCCAGAAGCCCCAGCCACTATGGTCAATGCTCAGGGCTTCTGGGAGCTGAAGTCCACAAACATCTGGGGACCCACAGGTTGAGAACCACTGCCATAGACTGTAGGTTTTGCTTCAACAAACTTGGCTACCTCTGGGAATTTCTGAATGCATTTTCTTTTCAGACACATGTTTCTACATGTATCTTATCCAAAAACAATCCATAAGTATTCTTAAGTGCAACAGGATAGGGTTGGGCAGGTTGCCCATCCTTCACATTCCTTTTCATATATAGAATAAAGCCAAACTGTGTGAATATTGCAGACACATGAATAAAGTATATATGACTGCCTGGCACGACTGAGTTGACCCTCTTTTTTTGGGTGAGCGTATGCTTAGGACTAAGTTTCATTTGTTAATTACAAGCATTTATGGTCTGTTTTATTAACTATTTGTGCTAGTTTACAAAAATTGAAATAAAGTTGTAAATGTTGTAACTTAAACAAAATTAAAAATAAATAATCAAAATTTACAATGGATAGATCTTGCCTTTATAAACCAACCTGTGACCATATATGGGTTTGCCTTTGCTGCTCTTAAAGATACAAAGAAAAACATGTGCAAGCATTTCCTTTAGGATGATACATAGGCCAATTCTTGCTTCCCATGTGGCATCTTGTCAGCTCTTAATGTCTTTGGCTTTGCATGCTGTGTAACAGTGGTTCTCAAACTGGCCGTACAGATGGTTTAGACTTCATATCCCAGAAACTGCAACCAGATTAGCCAGTGGGCAGAGTTTCTGGGAGCTGAAGACCAAAATACCTGGAGGACTAAAGTGTGAGCATTATTGATTTATACAGTTTTGGAAATTTGGAGTATGGAGGCCTGACAAAGTCTGCAGATAATTCATTAAGACCTTACTGAACTGTGGAATTGAGGCTGCTTCTGAAAACTAGTTAATGTAACTTTCCATTTCTGTTTCTGGTGCTACTTTGTCTTCATGCTGAAGCTGATTGAAGTAATACTGCATAATTTTCATCTTAAAAGGAAAACTAAGCCTCACATTCTTAATCTACCTTTTTTAAAAAGTGTGAGCTTCGTTTTTCCTCTGAGATGGTATGGGCACAGCAAGTGGAGAACAAGAATATATGATGAATTCTATTTTTTTTTCTTAAGCTTGTATTTTGGATCTTTTAAAGGATATTTTATATTTGCCTGCAGTGTTCAACATTCCTCTTCCAGAGAAGTCATAGTGATACATCAAAATGTTCTCTTCATTTCCCTTAGCTGTGGGTAGACCAGCAACCAAACCCTACCCTGGGGATGTAGAGAGAAAGTAAACACAATAACCTATATATAGCATTTAATGTGTTGTAGACTTGCACATATGTTAGCTGAGGGGAAGATCCAAAAACTTGCCTGATAACTTTCAATCACCCATTTAAGTATTCTGGATTTTGGGTAGAGGGTTGCTGGACAGAGGGAAATGAAAAATTGAGGGCCAAAGTTTTCCCTCAGCTATTATGATAGAACAGAGTTACTAAATTCTATTTATGATATGGTCCATCCCCCTCTTATTCAAAGCTATAAAAAGGAATAGTGGCTCGGATCACAAGTGCAAGACTATTATAGGTGTAGAATATTTTTATTGAACCACAAACATCTTGAGGATCCCAATTTACTTTAAGCCATACACCTATTCATTAGGAAAGATTCATCTAACATACAAAAGTCAAAGTTTGTTTCTCATTGTCAGGCGGAGATCTCATATGATTGGCTGCATCAGGCGGAGATCTCATATGATTGGCTGTGTCAGGCAAAGACCACATATGATAAATTGCCTAAAAAGATTCTATGGAATCCTGAGGTTTGCAGTTTAGGGAGGGGCCTTTAGAATTCTCAGCCAGAGAGCTCTTGGGCCTAAGTCAACTGTGTCTATCTTGAATAGGGTGGTTGCTATGGAAATGAGGCCTAGCAGCAAGGAAGAGGGCAGTGTATTTCCTCAGGAACCCAACCTCTCTATGTTAATAACTCTGAATACAGATTGAATTGGGGAATATGGGTTAAAATTACAGGTACTGGACAAGACAGTTTGGGGAATTAGAGACACAGGATCTCAAATCTTTCTAACAAATACTACCTGTGAGAAAATAAAATCTTGGGCAACACTGAGTATATACACTAGTTGTATATAAAACTTTCATGTATAGAGTTAACAAAATCTGTTCTCCAGAACAAAAAAGTATCTAAACATTTGTAATTAAAAAAAAGACTTCAGCATGCCCAAATGACAAGTGCTATTTGAAGTACGTGTCCGGATCCTGTAGAAAACAAATCTGTAAATTTCTCAGAAGCTGATGTGTTGGATTTTTCCAACTCATCTGGAATACACATACACATGTCTTTAAAGCAGGGACGGATACCTGTAGTGGTCTGAGGTGAAGTAGTTTTCTGCCCCAGGATCATCCAAAGGCCACAAGGGCTGCTAATAAACCCGGAAATGTCCAGCAGTCTACTTCTGTTGGAAAACTATTTTGTTAATGTTAAATAGTGTGCAGGGGTTCTGTAGACTATTTGAAAGGCAACTTACTGCTGCTGCAGTCTTCCAAGAGAGCTCGTTGTCTAGGAAGGATCAGGACTGTAAAGACAGCCCTGCTTTAGAGGTTTTCTTAGTCGTTGCAATAACACTATTCTGGGAATACTTGATTTTCAAGTGGCATATATTCTCTTTGGCTAAACTATTAACACCAGGTGCAGTGAACATGTTCTCCTTCTGCAGGCATTTGTTTAAACATTGTGTGGAGGATGTATGTAAAACGTTCTCTTCTCCTTTTCAGTTTATCCCGATGGGAGAGTATGTATTTCTATTCTTCATGCTCCTGGGGATGATCCTATGGGCTACGAGAGCAGTGCAGAACGTTGGAGCCCTGTGCAAAGTGTAGAGAAGATCCTTTTGTCTGTGGTCAGCATGCTAGCAGGTATAAACCAGCATTTAATCTGCAAAGACTGAGCTAGGCAGTCTGAACAAGAGCAGACAAGATTCTTTCAGCATTTTGTATGTCCAATTTTTATATTATATTCACCATGGTCAGTGGAACTCACTGGCTGCTGCTATGCAAAGGTTTCATTTTTCTCAGATGCTAAAACAATTGAAAATGGAAATCACCCCAATCATTTTCTTTGATTTTCCAACTTGAGCAGGCTTGACCCTGGTTAATATTAAGGTGAGAGTTCTCCAGATATCACTGGGGAAGAATCTTGTCTAAAAACCTGAAAAATCTCTTCCAGTGAGTGCTGACATTACTGGGTTAGGGGAAGCAGTGACTAGAGACAACTTCCTGTTTTTCTGAACAACAGTGACCAGTTCAGAAACACTGCATAGTTCAGATAGTTCCATTCTTTCCTAAACAGGAGAAAGTCAGTATTCTAGCATTGAAATCCATTGAAGACACATAATGACAACAAATTCTTATCACTATAAACCTCTGTAGGGAAAAGAAAAGCATGTGGTATTTCAAAGAAGTGTGGAGGAAATGTGAAGTCTGTTTAATTTTATTTAAAATATTTTTAGCCTACTTTCAAATCAGCCTTTTCAGTAGAAATTAGCTGGTAAAATCCAAATATAAAAATTAAAGCTAAAAGATGCAGTTGACATGAGGATAAAGTAGTTCACTGATCAATGTAACAAATTGAAGAAACGTGATCACTAGGCTTGCGCTACTTCCTGATGTGCTGTCCTTGAGCTGTTTACAATCCCAATATGAGCAGTTCTTCATGGATTCTGATATCACAAACTTTACTAAGAATCTTAAGTTGTATTGAAGTGTAATGTCAACATTGCATGTCATGCTTTCTTCTCTTCCTACATTTGTTAGGCATAAGAAGGAGAGATTTGTTGTTACTGTTGTTGTATGCCTTCAAATAATTTCAAACTTACAATGACCCTAGAGAGAGACTGTCATGGGGTTTTCTTGGCAAGATTTGTTCAGATTGGGTTTGCCTTTTCCTTCTTCTAAGGGTGTGACTTTCCCAAGATCACCCAGTGGATTTCCATGGCCAAGCAGAGATTCGAACCCTGGTCTTCAAAGTTGTAGTCTAACACCTCAAATCACTACAAAATGTTGGCTCTCTGGGAGAGATTTGAAGCTTCCAGTTATAGTTTGCAGCATACCTTATTTTGCAGAATTAGAAAGAAAGTATAAATTATGGTTTGTGGATGTGATGTGAAGTTTCTTATTTATATATTTATTCATTTATGTGAGATATGGGAATGCTTGTGGAACATGGAAGATCAAATATCAGTGGGTGCTTATGCTTGTAATGACGAACTGTGCAACCTGAGTGTTACATTATAATGTGTGCTTTTTACCTTCTCCCAGCCTAAAAAGATTATAACTCCTAAGTTATTCTTGTTGCTTGAAGTTTTTCTTCTGGGGTAGTGCATAGTATGAACGACATAGGACTTTTTTGTTTTCTGTATGTTCTGTTGTTGGTGCTTATAACTGTTGTGGCCCAGAACAACACTGTACATAGGCAGATCCACTAGCTTTCCTTTTTTAAATATTGATTTACCAGTAACCTTTCTTTATTTCCTGTTTCAGAACCAAATGATGAAAGTGGAGCCAATGTGGATGCCTCTAAAATGTGGCGAGAAGATAGAGAGCAATTCAACAAAATAGCCAAGCAGATTGTCCAGAAGTCACTTGGGCTTTAAAAAAGAAAGTGGACTCTAAAACATTTGACAATCGGAAGTGTTGAACTTTTTCAGACAGGGAGATGGCTGTAATGTGTGGTGGTATCGAAAGGCAAGTCTTGCAAAATATTGACTAGGTTTCATTACCCTGTTCCCCTATTTGCTACTTTTTCTCTATGGAAAAGAAATTCTCTCCATGTAAGACATATCTGTAGATGGAATGCAATTAAATTTAGTTTAGCAAAAAAGGTTTCATAGTGCTGTATCGGAAACCAGGGAACATTACATTGTGTGCATCTTTCCACTTATAGTTCAGTTGTTTTTCTGTTCCTGTTCAGAGGCATACTGTGCAGTTGCTGGTAGTGGCACTGGGAATAGCTGTCAATTTATTAGTCCTCAGAAAAGGTGGAAAATACTTCTAAGCACTATGGGAATCAGATTTTTGGAAGTGGGAAACTGCTTTGTTAAAATATCCTACTTATATTACTTAAGAAGAACTTGTTGCCTCCCAAATACTGCAAAGCAGGTTCTTCTTGAAGTATGGTGGAAACCAAGTTAAGCTTTTGGACAAGATTATTTTAGGAGCAAGAGATTTACTGTCTGAAATGGAGGTAAACCAGAGAGGGTGTGGGGTCAGTATAATCAGCATCTTTCCTCAAAATACAGCATTCTGCTTCCTCAAAAGAATCACCTTTAGGTGGCAGCTTATGAGTACCATCAAACACAGTCAAGTTCCCCATGAAACATCAGTTGAGCTGTTACATCCCCATCAGATTTGATGTTATCTGAATAATCATTCCTTAGATGTATTGGATTCCTTGAACAATCATCTCTGTCGAAAACAGATGCTGAAAATAACATGTCTGCTAACTATTACAAATGAGCAATCTCTACCAAGTGATTTTTTAGTTCTGAACTGACAGCACACTTAGTAAAATTACTAAAATTAAGGAGCTGACTATTCTTGTCCTGACTATACTCCTAAAGAAAATGGGGTGAGCAAAATCCAGCATGAATATTGCTTAATTTAGCAGGAATGGGTGGTTTTTAGCTTCTGCTATTCTTGTATTCTCCTGCAGAAGCTGTAGAATTGTTGATGAAATTTCTTAAAAATATAAATGTATTGGTACCGTAGGAATGAAAGATACTGCTCTGTTCTTGTTAGCTGTTCAGGAACTGAGTTTTAAGGATCTTTCATTTATGCATTTCCAGGTTATTGAGCAGTTCATAACCATATTTTATTATGTAACATGAATACTATTTTGGCCTGCCAAACTTAAAAGTTTATCTTACAAGAAATATGATGCTTGGGTCTTGCATAAGCTTCAGTTAATTGTCTACTATTTACACTTGCATCAGACTTGCAGTTTTAGAAAGATAACAGTGAGGAATTAGGTCAATAAAATATATCTTATTGTGACAATATCTTGTGCAACTGAATTCACATGATGTATTTCGCAGTGAACATCACTTGGCATCAGTCTTTTTTTTTTTTAATTAATTCCATGCATAGAACTGAAAGGTTAAGTGAGAAACAACGGGCCAATTCAAATATTATTACTGTGTCATGCCTTCCAGTGAAAATATCTCTCATGACCTGACTGTTCCACAGGAAAAGCTGGATCTAGAGGTAGAAACCAGCTTTATGAAGTCCTTACCCTGTGAGAATGATTTGGAATGACAGAAGTGCCCCTGGAGTAATGTCAGAATCACACTTAGATTGTCCTCTATTTAGGAAGTTTTGAGGAACAGATATAAATTTGGGTATGGACTTGAATGTTTGGATTGGTGAAGTATTAGTATTTGTCTAATATGCCATGTACAGCTGTTGCTCAGCTCTTCACATGGAAGAGTTATTTTAAAAGATACTGGGTGTAGCTTGAAGAATAAAATATGATCAACAGCATTCTAATGTAAAAGTGTATTGCTTAATGGTCATTCAGAAGTTGTTATGAAAGCTATCCTACCCTTATACAGTGTTCATGTGTTTAAAAATATGTTGTTTTATAATGGACACAGTCTCTAATGAAAATAAATGCATATTTTCCTTAAAAGTATAAGAGAATTTGTATTAGACTTCTCTGAAGCATCCTCCCTTAGCAAGAACTGAATATGGAAATGCTTATGTTTTGCTGAGATTAAATGCCAGCCATAAAGAATGTGGACTTTTTTACAGAATAGAAAATGAATGAACCAGTTTGGGTGGAGGGGTGCTGTAGAGAAAATGTCATCATCTCTGACTCATCTGGCATTTAAATACAAATGGGATTATTTTAACTGTCTGTGCTATGGGTGTAACATGTACAGCTTTGTCTGCGTCTTTGTCACCAGTTTATATATCCCATCTTTTAGGCTACTGTAACCTTTCTTCCCAGTTTGTCAGGTCTCTCTGATGATTGATGCAACATGTTTGGGGGCTGAATCACATGTTACAACCGAATGTGGATACATATAGAAACATTCACATGCCCTTCAGAAATGGGTCTTCTGTGTATGTGTGTGTGTGTATGAATACTTGCATATCCTCACCATAGTGCCATGTAATATGTAGCACTGTTTGCGGCCATACCAGCCTGCGGCCATACCACACTGAACACGCCCGATCTCGTCTCCTGCGCTTTCCAAAGTCTTGCAAACTGCATTAAAAACAGTTTTAACATCATTGCTGTTGGGAAGGAAAACCAGCAAACAGCATTGAATGCTGGAACAGTCCTAAATTATATTATGGCAATAGTCCTTCCTCCAAGCTGTGAGTTTAAGACGTCCCAATAAAGCCATTCGCTTAAGGCTGAAGAAGAAGTTGGGGGGAAGTGGCCTTCACCGTCTTCTGCCTCTCTCCTTTCTCCACCCCTACACTGTCTTTCTTACATGGAGAGTTGGGGTTCATTTTTGTCTCTGAATCCAAATTGCTGACAGATTCAAACAGCTCTACTTAGATGCGAACACTCCCAACTCTGACCAAATCAGTCCATTGTGCTTCAGCCCAATTTGAAGCATGGGCCTGCTACAAAACATGTTCCTTTGCAAATGTCAGTTTTAATAGGTGTTACCATAATAGGCATGCAAGTAACCTCTTAATCTGTATTTTTCATCACCTTTTTTGTTTAAATTATTTGCTTTAGGCTTTGTAGTTAACAGTTAAAAAGGATACAACTGCATACCTCACCCCTGGCAAAAAGGGCTGTGTCATGACACACCCACATAGGCAAATAAGTAACATAAATTAATTGTCTCTCCCTCCCCCCGTTGTTTTTTTGGAAGACCTAACTGCTGTATTAAAGGTGTTGGAACCACATAAAACAGTTGATGCTTAAGGGCAGGGCTGATTCCTGGATTCTTGCTGCCTTCTTGTGTTTGGCTCAGTTCTCACTTAGCGATTATCAGCGTGATGAGAGAAACGTGTGTGTTCTACAAACAGGTTGGCATGCTTGCTTTGAAGTTACTATGTGCATCTCAATTGACACTTGCTTGTGAAATTTTGCTTCCCATTTGTGTGCAAAAGTTTTTTTTACAGTAAGGTATAACTGAGAGATTGTAAACAGTGGGAAGCATTGCATGCTTTATCTATATAAGTCACAGTGAGATTTCACCAAAATGGTGAGGGGCCTGGAAACCATGTCCTGTGAAGATAGACTTAGAGAGCTGGGTATGTTTAGTCTGCAGAAGAGAAGGTTAAGAGGGGACATGATAGCCATGTTTAAATATCATTCTGGACTTCCGTTTCCTATGGCGTCGAGTTAGGTGGCATGTCGGAGAGGCTCTGAAAATCACCGTCGCAGGCAGTCTAGCCAAGGGGAAAACTTTTCAACTTTAAATTTCCCATAGTGGCCAATTTATTTCTAGGGCAATAGAAGTCCAGAGGGGGCTCGGAGGGGACCCCAAAGTCTGCCTAGTCCCCCCTCTGCCTAGCGAGGGGGGGTGACGCGGCGAGGACTTCGTTGTAGAGTCACCACAGCTGCCTGTTGTCTACTGCCTTTATTTTGCAGCCTTGTCGAAGCCACAGAATATATTTTTAATTTTTTTTATTTTCAACATATCCAAATATAAAGAAGAGAACACTTACCTTTGCAGCCAATTGAAGTACTCCATGAGGACAACTCTGTAATCAAAAACAGCTTACATTACAACTAAGCAGATTTCTCTGAGGTAAAGTACCGGAGAGAAGCTACCACCATAAAGCAGATGCTGAGAAGACCTGGATGGTCGTAAACACAGTAAGACGTAAAAGTGATGTAAAAGTGGAGGAGCGCGAAATACGAAAGTGTGAAGTTTGAAGTGAAGAGTGAAGCCGTAGAAAGAAGCCAGAAAAAAGAGGTAGCAAAAAAAAGGGGGGGTCTGGGGGAAGAGGAGAAGGAGCCTTAGTGAGAAGCGAAGCAGAAGGATAACAACGGAGCTCGAGGGCAGTTTGGAGCAGTTTGTAGTTGTAAAGACCCAGAAAAGGTGACGGTTGAAGTTGTAAAGTATAAGCACTACAAGTAGAGGAAGAAGAACGGGTGCAAGGGACCATTCAGTACTAAATCACAATCCTTTGGATTTGGGGAATGAAAGAAGAAGAAGTTTTAAACAGAAGAAGAACAGAAGAAAAGAGCAGTTTGGGACTTTATTAAATTTAAACAATTAAGCAATTAAGAATATAGAACTTTGAGTTGAGTAATTCGAGCACAAAGCACTTTGAGTTAGAGTAAAAAATAAGCTTGAAATAATAGCAGTGAATTAATATAATTAATATTATTAATTATACTTTGAATTAGAAATGGATATCGTGTTGGTTGTATGAAGGTGAATATACCCAACAAAATTAGAAGATTTAAGTGTTTGATTTAAATAAGTTAGTCTAAACAAATTGGTATCTCTATTAATGTATATGTTATGTATGTTGGTTTAATATAATCTGCTTTAATACAGTTAAAGAGGAAGAATGGGGTGACATTTATATCAGAAGAAGAATTTTTGTTAAATACAATTGTTAGTGCTAGTGCTAGTTAAACAGCTCACTTTGGATGTATATGTATAGGTATATGTAGATGTAGATGTATAGGTATATATGTACTCTCTGTAGAGATTAACAAATATAAATATAAAATACAAAAACTGGGGAAAGAAAATATATTTATAAATAGTAAAAAGATTATGAAATCAAATAGAATGGCGGCAAAGAGAGCGATAGTTTCACTTAATCCCAAGCAGTAAAAGGGAGAAGGCCATCATTAGAACTTACAACAACAGCGACAGAAGCAACACAACTCCAGGCAATAAAAGGGAAAGGACCTCAATCAGAGCTTACAATCAACATATTGAACGTGTCTATGCAAATAAGCGAGATGTTAAAAGAATTTCAGAACAGAAATACGAAAAGAACTTAAGGATACGAGGACTGAGATTAGAACAGAGATTAAGAAAGAATTAAACTCCTTTGGGGAAAAATTAGAGAAAATTTCTACGGATATTGCTGTCAGGACCCTGGAACTCCAGGACACAAGCTCTGAGTCTGAGCCAGAGGCCCTGGAGCCTGCTGCACCAGCACAGCCCACTCCAGAGGCTGCCCCAGGCACAGAGCCCTTGGCCCCAGTAGTCCCAGCAGCAGAGCCAGGGGCTGCCTCAGACCCAGCCAAGCCAGAAAAGTCAGATAGTGAGATTCAAGAGCAGGTGCCTACTTACCAGCAGCATTGGGAGCAAAAGAGTGCTCTCAGGAGGTCAGAACGTTTAAATAGAAAACGCCAGGCAATCAGGGTCCAGCTGCGATAACACCTGGAGGAGTGATCTGCCTATAAAAGCAATCACTCAGCCTTGGGGTCTTTGTCGGCTCACAACCGTCCATTTTGGGGGGGGGGTGTGCTTGTTGTGTATCCTGGACCCCAGCCTTGCCTCCCGGAACACTGCCCGACCTGCTGGAACGTCGCCACCCTTTTGATCTCGGACTGACTCTGGTAACTTCTCTGTTTGAACAGACTTTGACTGTGTGCTTGCTTGGCTGTGACGTAACAGCCATGGAGTCTCCCTGCTGCTGGTATTTACTGCTGTTTTTTCTGTTCTGTTCTGCTGAAGTAAAGTCCTTTAATTTATTCCCTGCCTTATCTGCAAGAGACCTGTAACCAGCTCCCTTGGCTGCTCGCCAGGCCTTGGCATTGACAATTGCGACAATAAAAACAGATATTGGAAATCTACAAAAAAGAGTTGAAATAACAGAAGTAACAAATCAGAAAATATTACAGACTCAAGAACGAGAAGATACTGCAGTCACACAGTTGGAACTTCGATACCGAGATAAATGCCTGAAAATACGGGGATTAGAGGAACAAAGAGAGGAGAACACTTACGAAAGAGTGCTGAGTATATTGCCCACATATACGGAGACAGACTCAGACATATTGGAACAGGATATTGATCATATATTTTGAGTAAATTCCAGGATTGTGAGGGAAAGGAAACTGCCTAGAGATATAATCGTTAGCTTCACTAGGACAAAAACCAAGGAGTTAATATTGCAACAAAATTACAAAAAGAAACTCTTCATAGATAACAAAGAATTAAAAATCTTCAAAGATATTCCGGACCAAATCTTACGAAAGAGACAAGAATACAGGTTTCTCTCGCAGTTTTTATTTAAATATCAAATAAATTACATTTGGAACAGAATGGAAGGTTTGACATTACATATAAACAGAGGCGTATCAAGATAAATAATACAAACTGAGCGCGACAAATATTTGAAAAAATAAAAAGCGACTTAGAAATTGAAGAACAAGTGAGCAAAAAAAAAAAACACGAGATACCGGTCGATGACTCACAAGAATAGACATCAGATGCAGAAAATGCGGAAATTACCAGACATGAGAAGAGAAAAGAAACACTAACAGAGTTAGAACATAGTAAAAATAAGGAAGAAGGAAAAGAAGAAGGTCAACTAGAAGAGGACTTAAGTGAGAGAGATGACGAAGAAGACAATAAAGACCAGGAGGAAGAAGAAGAAGGAACAGAGGATAACTAACAAGGCAGAAAGAGAAGAAAAAGGGGAAAGGGGGGAAAGGGAAGGGGGAAAAATGACATTAAAAATATTATCTTGGAATGTGAAAGGTTTAAATTTTGAGTATAAGCACCGACAAATATTTCATTGTTTGGGGGAAAAAGCTGACATAGTTACAATACAAGAGACAAGAATTAGGGAAAAAGGCAATAAATATTTAAGGAACCCCCAATTGGGGAACTGTTTCACGAGGGGATATTCAAAGAAAAAGAGAGGGATTGCATTATATGTAAAATCGATATATAATGTAGAAAAAGTATTTGCAGATGTAAATGGGTATTATTTAGGATTAGAGATTAAATTACCAAATTATAAATTATTGGTTGTTGGGGTTTATGCACCACAGGGAAACAAAGAGAAATTTTTTTTATGAACTACAGCAGATGATAAACGAATATCAAACGGAAAGAAGTCAAAATAACATATTAATAATGGGTGACATGAATGCAGTGGTGAACTCCTTGCAGGATCGAGAATCTGTAAAACAAATAAAAAAGAACCAAGGAAAATTACCAAGGAGTTTTTTCGAGTTAACAGAAAATTTAGCTTTAATCGATGTCTGGAAATATAAATACCCAGAACAAAGAAAATACACTTTTTTTCAGACAGACATCAATCCTTTTTAAGAATTGATTTATTTTTACTTTCTAAAAATCTACATACAGAAGTAAAAGATATGGAAATACAACCCAGAACATATTCCGATCATAGCTTAATAGAATTAAGTTTGAAAGCAAGACAAAGAGTGTATCTTTGGAGACTTAATGATTCATTATTAACTAATTCAGAATATGTAGAAGACATAAGAAGGACTTTGAAAAGATACTTTGAAGAAAATAAGACAGAGCATTCAAAAATTAAAATCATATGGGATGCCAGTAAGGCGGTTATAAGGGGCCACTTTATTAAAATAGGATGCATAAATAAAAAGAAAGAGGCAGATAAGGTAATGAAGATTTATAAGGAACTGGTATACAAGGAAAAAGAGTTAGAGAAAAACATTAAAGATAAAAAATTAATAGAGGAAATAAAGGAGATATGACATCAGTTAAAAAGAATGCATTTGCAAGAAATTGAAAAGAAGATAAAGGACAGTAAATTGAACTACTTTGAAAATGCCAATAAACCAGGCAAATGGCTCACTTATAAATTAAGAAAAAACAGAGAAAAAAGGCAGATATTACAGTTAACATCGGCAGGTAAACGGTACACAAACCAAGATTCTATTAAAGAAATAGTCTATAAACATTACATGGATTTATACAAAGAGAATAAAAAAGAAAAAGAGGAAGAAGCAGATTTGCAGTCGTATTTAGAACACCAGATTAAAATAAGCCTAACACAAGATCAAAAACAAATGCTAAATCAATTAATTACAAAAGAGGAAATTTCTATTGCAATTAAAAATTTAAAAAGTGCAAAGGCGCCAGGGCTCGACGGGTTTCCTGCGAAATATTTTAAAATCTTTGAGGAAGAGTTGCTTCAACCACTTCATGAGACATTTAATCAAATATTAAATGAAGGAGTGCCTTAAAGTTGGATGGAAGCAAACATTGTATTAATTCCAAAAGAGGGAAGGGATGTAACATCACCCAGTAATGTACCAAGAAGGTTATTGAGAAATGTTAGAACTGTGATAAACATAATAGAATATTTTGAGTAGCGTAATGATAACTCGCTATGATCTTTTTAGATGCTGAAAAAGCATTCGACAAAGTGAGATGGAAGTTTATGATAACAGTTCTGGAAAAAATGCAGTGTGGTTCTAAATTTGTGAAATGGATACAAGAAATATACCAATATCAAACAGCGAGGGTGATAGTTAACGGGGAGAGAACAAGGGAAATAAAAATAGAAAAGGGGACCAGACTGGGCTGCCCCCTTTCACCTCTCTTATTCATCCTTGTGCTTGAAATCTTGAATAACAAGATTAGAGCTGAGTCAGAAATAAAAGGCGTTAAAATCAGAGATCAATTATACAAATTGCGGGTATATGCCGATGATTTGGTTATATTTCTACAAGACCCGTTAGAAGGAATAGAAAAGCTACTTAAGATCATGGATGAATTTGGGGAAAATTCAGGATTTAGAATTAATAAAGAGAAAACAGGAATCATAACAAAAAATATGTACAGGAAGAAAGAAGAACAACTAATTAAGAAGTCTAAATTTCAAATTCAGAAGAAAATTAAATATCTCGGCATATGGGTCACCAAGCAAAATACAGATTTGTTTAATAGCAACTATAAAAAAGTTTGGACGGAGATAAAAAAGGATCTTCAGAATTGGAACAAATTGCATTTATCTTTTCTAGGAAGAGTAGCAGTGGTAAAGATGAATGTCTTACCGAAAATGAACTTTCTGTTCCAAAATATACCAATAATTAAGAATGAGAAACCATTTAAATCGTGGCAGAGGGAGATTACAAACTTTATTTGGCAAGGTAAAAAGCCGAGAATTGCGTGGAGATATCTCATAGATCGAAAAGAAAGTGGTGGGTGTAGCCTCCCTGACCTTAAATTATATTATCAGGCGGCATGTCTGAATTGGATTATAGATTGGATTAAATTAAATTAAATTAAATTTTTAAATTAAAAAATGTAAGAACATTAACATTAGAAGGGGCAGATAACAGAATGGGTTGGCACGCCTACCTGTGGTACAGTAAAGCTAACATCGATAAGGAGTTTACAAACCATTTTATAAGAGGATCCTTATTGAAGGTTTGGGTGCAGATAAAGAAGAAATTATATAATAGAATACCAACATGGATATCACCACAGGAGGCATTTCAACGAAGATGGGCAGGGACACATACGAACTGGCTAATGTACAAAGATCTATTAGAAAGTACCACAGAATCCTTAGTCCCTCGGATAAAATTGAGAGAAAAATTAGAAAGCATGGGATACAAGCTGGCTTGGTTCCCATACAGACAAATATATGAAAGGTTCAAAATAGATGTCAAATTAGAAGGAATTGATACTAGACAGATAAAAAACGAATTTGAAATAATTATATTTAATCAAGTAGATCACATCACAGCTAAATTATACAGATATTTGTTAGGATATGAGTTAGAAGATCAAATAGTTCCACCCGAACCTCAGGAAGAACTTCCTGATGGTCAGAGCTGTCCAGCAGTGGAATATGCTGCCTCAGAGTGTAGTGGAGTCTCCTCCTTTGGAGGTTTTTAAGCAGAGGTTGGATGGCCATCTGTCGAGAGTGCTTTGAGGGTGTTCCTGCATGGCAAGGGGTTGGACTGGATGGCCCGTGTGGTCTCTTCCAACTCTACATTTCTATGATTCTATGAGATTGTATTGCAGATCTGTGCTAAAGCTGTGCATGCACACTGAATTGGAAAGAGTGGATGATGTTTTATACGTTATGTGGATAAGTAATGATGTTACTTTTTCTTGTTTGTTGTCAAGATGGTGGCAGCTTGTGTGTCTGTGTGAGTGTATGTGCCTTCAAATTACCTGCTGATTTATGGCAGCCCCATCAATTTCATAGGGCTTTCTTAGGCAAGGAATACCCAGGGGTAGTTTTGCCAGTATAGCTTATAGCACCTGGTGTTTGTTGCTGGTCTTCCATCCAAGTATTAACCAGAGCTGACCCTGCTCAGTTTCCAAGATCAGATGAGGTCTGTTGCCTTTAGTTATAGCAAGCTTATAAATGAGAGACCGCCAAGAACTATGGTCATCAGTGGCTTTGATCATGTCTTTCAGGCTCAGGGGTGTAGTGTCCTTGATTAAATCATTTAATCTGTTTTCCTCTTTTCCTACTCCCTTCAGCTTTACCGAGTGTTATGTTTTCCAATGAATCATGCCAGCTCATGATATATCCACAGTGCAATAGCCTCAGATTACTTATTCTGGTTTCTAGTGAGAATTCAGACTTGAGTTGCTCTCAGACCTATTTATTTGTCTTTTTGAGAGTGGTTGTAATCTTTAGAACTCTCCTCCAACACAACATTTCAAATGAGCCAATTTCCTCTTGTCAGCTTGCTTTGCTGTGCAGCTTTCAGAACCACATATTGAAAATGGAAGCATTATGGCATGGATGATCCTAACTAGTATTCAATTATGCATCTTTATACTTGAGGATCTTACGTAGCTCCTTCACAGGTGTCCTCCCAAATTTTTGTTGTCTTTCGATTTCTTGACCATACTCCCCATTTTGATTTGTGACTGAGCCAAGATAGAGAAAATCCTTAATTGTTTGATGACTTCACCATCCTCTTTTAAATTATATCAATCATCAGTGGCCTTTATTTTTGTTTTCTTAATATTCAAATATAGCCCTGGTCTTGGATTTTCTTCCTTAACTTTCATCAGCAGTCATTCCAGACCTTTGTCATTTTCTGCTAGTAATACGGTATCATTTGTGTATCTTAAACTGTTTTTTAAATATATTTTTATTAAGACAAGGAGAAGCAAGACAGAATACAGCAATCACTGTGAGTAAATATGACAAAACAAAGCAAAACATATACTTACATACAATATACAAATATTACTTACAACATATATCCACAACATGGACAGTTGACAAAATTACACTTAAATGGATTCCCTCCACTAACAAAGCACCAGCTTGTTGTCTATTAGTTACATTTAACCCTCCATTACCAATATGAGAAGAAATTGGAAAGTTTAAAAATGACATTTATGAGAAATAAGCACATCAAATTATAAAAAATAAATCATACATTAACCCAATTAAAAATATCTTACATATCTTAAATATCTTCATTCTTGATAGATTATTATTATTTAACTAACTTCTTAAATGCAAAATAGTAATCATCTGAATAGACGTAACATTTTCATATTCAAAAAGGAACCTTCATTATTGTGGATGTCAAACAAAATAAGAAAGCATCATTTCTTCTTCCTTGCTGAAAACACGCCAGTTCGGAAAATTAGAAGAGTCAGCATTTAAATCCATTAACACTACCTATTTTACTTTGGAGAAAATCTGCAAAAAGTTGCCACATTTTGTAAAACTTGGAGTTGGATGTTCTTTAACAGGTAAATTTGTCCATTTCTGCCATCTCCACCAACTTCTCCAGCCATTCTTCTTCTTTAGGGATAGAGATCTTCCTCCAGTGTTTGGCAAAGACAATTCTGGCTGTTGTTACCATATGGCAGATTATTCTTTCCATTTCTTCTCCCAAATTCCTGTCAGAGTTGAAAAAGCGCAACAGAAAAAATTACATTGATTTTTATCTTCAAAAATGTTTGCATTTTAGAACAAACCATGAACCAGAATTTTATTCACTCTGTTGTGCCCCCCGCCCCCGATGGGAAAAGGTGCCAATTTCTTTATCACATTTCCAACATTGCTCCTTCATATTTCTAGATATTCTGGTGATTCTTTCTGGTGGGAAATACCACATGATGTATCTTAAACTGTTGATGTTCAGTCCACCAATTTTTATTTATTTCCTCTAACCATTATTTTCTCCACACTGCGGCCTGAAAGGGGCCTGTTGTCCAGAGTTTGAGTTACATATCAGGAATGATTTCAGATATAGTGGCTCAGACACCTACAGAAGCAGAAATATAGTAAAATCTTGTTGTGACTTAAGACAACTGTTCTATACTGTAGGGTGTGCAAGGAGGGAAAGGAAATGTATGACAATCAATTATGAAATATCAGTGAACAAATTGTGGTCAGAATCCCCATTGATATTCCTGAGAATCCCATTATTATATTGGATCATTCATATATGCTATAGTTCCACAATTAGATCTACAGGACCTTAAAACAATTTTTTTTAAAAAAAAAAACCCCTAATATTTATCAGGGATGAACAACTCTTTTTCCTCTTGGTGCTTTTACCATTCAGATGTCTACAGTGACTTTTAAAAAACAAATCTTATATTGGTATTTAGCCAGCACATTGTGGTCTTGAAAATTTTCTTAGGAGGAAAGAAAGTTCTTTTACTGAAAGTCTGGTACATTTTAGAAATAAACACATTGGCAGCTGTGAAAAGGTAGGGGTGTGTGTGTGTGTGTATACACACACACACACACAAACATACAAACAAACAAAATGGCTTGCAGAATACATTGAAATCATATGTTGGATCACTCAAAACCCTCACAATATGTTGGAATAACAAGTTTCAGACTTTTTACGTTAAATTATAAAATCTCCCAATAATCTTTTTTATAATAAGCTATAAACTCTTCCAGACATATGATTATAGCTACTCTAATTTGAAGCTTTATAGTGTATTCTTGCAGAAATATTCCTAATATAAAACCATGTTTTAAAATTGCCTTCCTGGTCCTAACATTTAAAGTCCCTGCTTTGGTAAGGTGACTTTGAAACTGTCTTTAAAGCCTTTGAAATTACCCTGCAGTTGTATCAGTACAGCTGCTAGAACCCAGACCATAGTGCTAATGAAAGGATCAGTAAATGGTTATTGTCCTGTAAATTTTCCCCATCCTTAACTGGGAGTAGTAGCTAGAAATACTGTAAGAAGGTAAGAACAGCAACTGTTAAAATTGTTCAGACAGACACTAACAGGTAGATCACTCTTGCTTTTGAAGCAGCTAGCTATTCCATCAACAAATGTCAGTTTCTCTCCATTCAAAATCTGTTCTTTAATGTTGATCTTAAGAGCCTGGGAGCAGAAATATATACTCTTTTATCTCATGGAAGGCCCCACTATTTGTCCTTTGGCAATTCTTGATGAGAAAAGTATTATTTAATCAGTTAACAAAATCACATTTAACTTTGTGCATTCCAGCAAATAAAACATTTTGTTTTAGATGTGTATACGGGTTATACCAGCCATAGCTAATATGGTTCTGGGAAATCTTCCTTGATAGGAAGTGAGACAGACACAATAGTAATGCACATGTAAATAATATTGAAATGCTGGTATGTTCTGCTTGCCAAAGGACTAAAAGAAATTTATTAAAAGAATGTGAAATATGTATTATTTCCTCATTTCTAATTTCAGAATAATTTCAATATTATTCTACCTGCAGAGGTAGAAGATTTTGTTACTGTCACTCTTGGTGATGTTGGTAAAAATTATCATCCTGCATACTTTTGATATTCAGGCATCACAGACCCATTCTGCACTCTACAGAAATTTGGATTAATCTAAGTTTAGACAGAACAATTGATTTCAGTTTTGATCGTGGTGTCAGTGTGTTACCCTACCTAGCAGCTATGCAGTAGACTGCTGCCTTGTCTCACAAAAACAATGCTTTAACTGCTCCAGCCACTTGGTGGTGCTTACCGCTTGTCTAAAGTGATTCCTTAACATAAAAAGAAAGAAAAATCTGTATGTTTATAAGAACCAGCCAGGCCAGGTTGTCCCCTTTTCTTTAGGGCTAATTTTTGGTTGCTGGCCTTTGATGGTTTACTGCTAGAAGAATGTTCACTAGACAATCAATAGTGTGAAACTGGCATCATGAGTTAGAGCAGTTACCCATAAGGATTAAGATCCCCCTGTATATGAATGCAAAAGCTGTATTTGCTTGATGAGTATAATCCCATGTAACCCAATTAGTGCATAAGAGACTCAAAAGCTGAGCTGCCTCACACATGAAAGTGTCATCAGGCATCTTTAGCTAGGATGCCTTTAAGGCATCATTTCAAGAGGTAGCAGATTTGCATAAAACTTGCACATACTAATGTATGTGCAGATTTAGAAATAATTACTAGTAGCTCAATGGAAATATAGTAATATTTTGCCGTGGTGGGCAAAACTGTGAACAGGTTTTCAGTCTGCTGTCCAGGTAGTGACTGTTGATGAGTGAGTTAGAGGCCTCTGATCTCTCCCTATGTTGTTCTGTACTCTTAGGCACTTAGGCTGCCAACTAGTTTCTGGGCAAAGTACAAAGTGTTGGTTATTACCTTTAAAACCCTACATGCTTGGGTCCAAGTTACTTGCAGGATCGCCTTTTCCCATAAATCTGCCCTGCACACTCAGATCTTCTGGGGACCACTTACTTAAGCCAGCCAGATTTAGACTGGCAACAATCTTTGCCTGCCCCTAGATTGTGGAATGACCTTCTGAAGGAGATTTGACAGCTAAACATGCTGTCTGAATTTTTTAAAAAACATGTTAGACTTATCACTTCCAGTTGGCCTGCTCAGTCAGTTTTAAACTATGTATTTTAAATTGGTATCTTCTTAAGAGGGGATGTTAATATGTAGTGGCTGTGTTTTAATCTAGTTTTATGTGTTTACATTGTTTTATGTGTTTTTAGTTATATATTGTATTTTAATCTGTGTTGTACCCTGTCTTGAACCTTGGAGAGAGATTGGTAAGAAATTACTATTATTGTTGTTGTTGTTATCGTCGTTGTCGTCATCATCATCATCAACCTGACAGGGGCCAGACAGCCATTCAAGTAAAGCAAGGGAGAGGGAAAACTTTTGTTTGTGCAGACTGCACTGGCACAGGAGAGATGACATTAAGTTACTTATATTTTCAGCCAGTTTTGATAAAACCTGGTCTTCATGAGCAGTTCTCGGGGTTGGAAAAACAAAACTGCTGCAATGGGGGGGCATTTGGGGCTGTTTTTGCATGAATAATCACTTGAAACCCAACTTGAACAATTCAAACAGGAGTTGGGGAACTGTCCTGAAGCTTTGCGCACTGCAAGAGTAGGGTTAAGGGGCACACAGCCTGCAAGGTACATTTCCCTCCCTCAGAGTAGAGGATGTTTTCAAACAGAGGGCATCTACTTACATCTATATGTAGAAGAGTTGCTTTTCATGTTTCTGGATTTGGAGTGGTGGAAGTATCAAAACACACCCACAGAGCCTCATTAAGAACTCGGTGGCCTGTACCAGAGTGCCAGTGCTAAATTAGTTTGGCTGCTGATCATGTGCTAATCTGTTCTTTAGCAAAGAACTAGTGGGGACAGGCATTGTGCAATAATGCATCTGTATGTTTCACCCTTTGCCCCTGCTTTGGTCTTGGGGAGAACTTAATACCCTTCCTCTCATACTTCGATTCACAGCAGAAGGAAGTATCGTGATGTTTATTGTGTTGATACAATACAGATACAGATTTAGATACAGATCTGTTCTTTTTATGGGACTACAGTAAAAATGTAATGAGAAAAGTAGCTCTAAGCCAGCTGTTCCAGTGCATTTGAACAGAAAGGAACAGATGGAAAAAGCAGCAGATGTGTGCTTTGTTTACATATTCTAATAATATGCCTGTAAAGGTGAAGTAAATACATGTCAGTGCTTGTTTTAAACTGATTATATTTGCTGTGTAACATGTAAATGTTGATAAATAGCCAGGATCTAAACAACCATAAAATTAATCTCATAACCCAAAGGGGCTTCCGCTGTGTGAGGTTCTCTCTACAATTGCCCTATGTAGCCGCTATACTCCTTGGAAAACTTTTTCAAGAGCTGAAAGAATGCTGTCACACAAGTTGTGATGTACCATGAAAGTCAGCATTTCTCAAAGGGGAAGAAAGTCATCTATTCCCCAAAGAAGTGGAATAGCACTTGTACCTTGCAAATAATCTGAATAGCTTCTGTACACTGGACAAGGGTTAACAGTTTTGAAGGTGAGAATATATGCCTCTCAATTTCAAATGTTCATTGAGCGCCGTGCTACTTGTATGGAAGTTATAAACTCACAATCACTGGCTGTTTCTTTCAGATAAAGCAACTTTTAAGGCAGGAGGTACTTTGCAGCAGAGAAATGGTGGAGAAAACTAAGTGTGTTACCTTTTACTTTCCCAAGAAGGTTTTACAATTTACCTCGTAAATACATATGATGACCTCAGAATGAATTGCAATGAAACAGAAGCAGCTCACCATGAGAAGAAGCTAGTATCTCTTCCCAATTTCCTAGTACTTTGTCTGGCATAGGAGTAGGACAATCATGTTAGTCTGTTACAGCAAAGGAGCAGTGGGGAGCAGGGGGGAAAGGAAAGAAGAAGCAGTTTTGTGACATTAGTGGCAGAAAAATCAGCGGTAGTGATGGTACATGTGAGAGGCATAAAAATATAGCAGTCTCAGTGCACTGACTCAGAGCTTACTTTTTCTTTTTTAAAAATACTACTGTTCCTAGAGTACCCCAGCCACTTGTCTTATGGGCTAGTGGACTCTGGGAGTTTTAATTCAAGAAAGTAATGTTTCCCAGCTCTGCCCCCCCCCACAACTCTGTGGATCTTGACATTTTATTAGTGAGAAGATCCAGGCTAGCAATTACTTCTGCTTTGCAACAGGATTAAGGTGATCCTTCTGAGCACAGACCAGCAGCTGCCTGCTGTTGCTGAGCAATTAAGAGGGCTCTCTGGTTGGAGGAGAATGTTTTAGAAATATGCCCACATTCTCTTGATGAAGCTGGATCCCCCAGGGTTAATAGGCTCAACCTGTGTCTTTATAATGGCTTTCTTTATGAATTTTTCTCCCACCCTTTTATGGGGAGGGGAGCTGTTTTTTTCTGAATCAGACTTTTGTTTGTTTGCTTCTATCAGTATTGTCAACTTTGCCTGGCAGAGGCTCTTTTAAACAGGATTGTTTCCTTTCTATACCTGCAGATGTTGAGGGCTCTGCCTGGGGCTTTTTGCATGCACAGCATATGCACTATTCCTATGTAGAGGCCTATACCTCTCCTGTTTCTGAAATCTAGATTCAATATCCTGCACGTGCACATAACAACCTTAAAATGGTTTTAACTGTTGTTGTCCACAGCTAAGAGCATTTAGGATTGGTAATTCCTGAAAGGAGTATTCACTCTTACAGTGAATCTGGTCTTGAGTGCCTGCAAAATCAGAACCAAATTGGGAATCCCTGAGGAACAAGACAAATCTGTGATTAGTTGCAATTAGAAACTCTGTCTCATTATAAGAATATTTGCTATAGCGTATTTACCCGGCGTTGCCCAGGGTTTTTGTTTTCCCCTTAAGAACTCACCAAACAGTCTTCTCCATTTCCTGTAACTTTGCTCCATATTTTCCAATGCAATCTGTATTCAGAGTTATTTACATACACAGTTTGGGTTGCTGAGGGAGTGCACTGTCTTCCTCCTTGCTGCTAGGCCTCATCTCCATAGCAACCAGCCTATTCCAGTATCTGTAACTTTTCCCCATATTCCTCAATCCAATCTGTATTCAGAGTTATTAACATACAGAGGTTGGGTTCCTGAGGGAATACGTTGTCCTCCTCCTTGCTGCCTTATGTCGATAGCGACTGGCCAGTGTCAGTACCTGTAACTTTTCCCCATAGTCCCCAATCCAATCTGTGTTCTCTGGCAACATTGATGTACTGGCTTTTGATTTTTTTTCCTTCTGTTGAATTTGTGCAATCGCTTTATGTTTTTCTGGAAGCATTTCTTGTTTTGAATTTCAACTTTAGGATTCCTCACATACGGAACCCATGCTATCTACTGAGGCGAGAAGACCTTGCAACTATGTTCTGTATGTCGCTTTAATTTTTCTCACATATGCCTCCCAAACGTTTTCTGGCATCCTTATTGATAGTAGGCCTCACCTCCTTAGCAACCAGCCTGAGGCCCAAGAGCTCTTTGGCTGAGAATTCCAAAGGCCCCTCCCTAAACTGCCAACCCCAGGATTCCATAGAATCTTCACAGCCAGCCAATCATATGAGGTCTTCTCGCCTCACTCAGCCAATCGTATGAGGTCTTCGCCTGCCTGACGCAGACAGACAAACGCGTAGACCAGTGGTTCTCAACCTGTGGGTCCCCAGATGTTCGTGGACTTCAGCTCCCAGAAGCCCCAGCCACTATGGTCAATGCTCAGGGCTTCTGGGAGCTGAAGTTCACAAACATCTGGGGACCCACAGGTTGAGAACCACTGGCGTAGACATTCACTTTTATATAGTAGATAAAGTGAAGTAGATTAGTGCTGTGAGCTTGTGACTGTAAAATGAACAGAAAGAAAGATTCTGGATGTTTGTAGGTAAAAGTGCAGAAAACCTACTTTTTTCTGTTTCAGGGATTTCATCAAAGGCAGTGCAAGGTTCCTAAAATTGGAATTTTGTCTATATTACATGGCTATAGCAGTTTGATACTGCTTTAGCTGCTATGGCTCTATCCTGTAGAATCCTGGGATTTATAATTTGGCGTACTTAGTATTGTCTGCTAGAGTGCTCCTGTGCTCTAGGCCAGGGGAATGCACTCTTGCTCTCCAGCAGAGAATTCTAAATGCTTCACAAACTGCAAACCCCAGGAATCCATAGGATGGATCCATGACAGTTCCAGTAGCACTAAACAGATTTAACTGTGTATGGTGATGTATTCAGAGTTATAGAGGCTCTGAAGCTGAGTTTCTTGATTGCATAGTGGCCTTAATAGAGTTGGGCCAAAACTTAAATAAATCAGCAGGGGTAAAGACAAGGAAACAATGAAGTGCACAAATATAGGATGGATGACATGTGGCTTGATAACAGTCCCTGTGAAAAGGATCTAGATGTCAGGACCCTGGAACTCCAGGACACAAGCTCTGAGTCTGAGCCAGAGTCCCTGGAGCCTGCTGAACCAGCACAGCCCACTCCCGAGGCTGCCCCAGGCACAGAGCCCTTGGCCCCAGTAGTCCCAGCAGCAGAGCCAGGGGCTGCCCCAGACCCAGCCCAGCCAGAAGAGTCGGAAGGTCAGAACGTTTAAATAGAAAATGCCAGGCAATCAGGGCCCAGCTGCGATAACACCTGGAGGAGTGATCTGCCTATAAAAGCAATCACTCAGCCTTGGGTCTTTTGTCGGCTCACAACTGACCATTCTGGGTGAAGTGCTTGTTGTGGATCTCAGCTTGGCCTCCTGAAACGCTGCCCGACCTGCTGGAACGTCGCCACCCCTTGATCCCGGACCAGCTCTGGTAACTTTTTTGTTCGAACAGACTTTGACTGTGTGCTCGCTTGGCTGTGACGTAACAGCCAGGGAGTCTCCCTGCTGCCAGTATTTACTGCTATTTTTCCTGTTCTGTTCTGCTGAAGTAAAGCCCTTTAATTTATTCTCTGCCTTATCTGCAGAGCTCCCTTGGCTGCTTGTCAGGCCTGGGCGTTGACACTAGGAATCTTAGTAGACACAAATTAATCTTGAGTGCAATAAGGTAGTCCAAAAAGCCTATGCAGTTTTAGGCTGTATTAACTGGTGTACAGCATCAAGCAAAGTAATAATTTTGCTTTAATCAGATCTCAGCTGGAATACTGTGTCCAGTTCTGGGCACCATGGCTCAAGAAGGATATTAGCAAGCTGGAATGTGTCCAGAGAACGGTGACTAGGATGGTCAAAGGTCTGTTAACTGAATCCTATGAAGAGTTGCTTAGGAAGCTGGATATGTTTAGCTTGGAGAAGAGAAGGCTGAGAGATGACATGATAGACATCTTTAAATATCTGAAATGATGTCATGTAAAGATGGAGTGAATCTATTTTCTGCTGCTCCAGAGACTAGAATGAACAAGTGAATTCAGATTACAAAGAGAGAGAGAGAGATTTGACCTAGACATTAGGAGGGACTTCTTTTTTTTTTGTAAAAGCTGTTCCGTTCCAGAATAGACTGCCTCAGAAGATGGTAGACTTTCCTTCTTTGAACAAAGGATGGATGGCCATCTCTCAGGAGTGCTTTAGCTGGATATTTCTGTATGCCTGGGAGTTAGATAAGGTGGCCCTTATGGCTCTTACCTAACTCTTATGATGCTCAACTGATGAACTCCTTTTAGGGGTGAGTGTGTGCTACAGTATTTTGTTGCAGGTGCCACTGCGATCTGTCCAACAACAAAGATACTAAGACTTTAACAAAACTGTCATTTTTGCATAGCATGGTATCCTTTTATTTCATAACTTAATCCTTGTATATCTAGACCAAGAGCAGATTAAATTGCATTGGTCCTTTTTGGAGGGATTTGCTTGGCTAAGGCCAGTTTCCTTAAGCATCCAATAACTCTTTTTTGCCTTGTGCTTTTTAGTTTGCTTCATTCCTCTAGACTTTGGTGTCAGTTGTATCGTGTCTTCCAATAACTATTATGCTTTCAATCTTTTCAAAAAGTATATGTGTCTGCCTTTATTACACAATAAAAAGTTGCAAAAATTCCCTCCCTGATTCTGGGGCTTCTGTTGCAAGGAACTCTTCAGTGCTAAATCAGTTTAATGGGATAGGTGGTTCTGCATATCCTGTTCCACAAAAGCAGAAAAAAGAAGGTGAAGCATATTAAAGAGCATTATGCCTGGGATGGGCAGTTTGTGGTCCTTGGGATGCATGAGGCCTTCAGACTCTTTTTGAAAGCTCTGCAAATGATCACTTCAATTATTGCATTAGAATTACATAAATCAGTGGCCAAGCTGGCTAGGAGGAGGTATAGGAGTTGCAGGCCAGCATGTATGGAGAAGAGTGCTGAGTTGGGGTTAGCTATTTTATAGGATCAAATATGGATTGATTTTTGATGATAAAGCCTTGGCTATACAGGCCTGTCCAAAGCGCAATTCTTCTTTCCAACAGCATGTGTAACTCTTGGAGACTGGCCAGTTTTTCCCAAGCTGATATTTTCAACAGAGAATCCTCTGGTTAGAAGAAAGACTTTCTTCCCCATTAACAGCCTGGTGCAGCCCTTCAGGGCATTTGGATGCATTTATGACAAGCTCCCAGGTGTAAAACACCTTCAGGAGGGTTGCATTGTTTGGGGAAAGGAGGTCTTGTTCCTGTTTGTCTCTTAAAAAAAGGTGACCTCAGAGGCCTCGCAAGCTTGCGTGTGATTCTTAAAAGAGGGATCCCACCCCATGAAAGGCCATTAAGATTATGGTGTGTACCACTATATAATTAATGTTAATTATATGTTTTGCTATGTCATTAGAGGGGATGTGCTTCAGCTGGCATTGCACGGGTAACTGGCTTGTAAAGCCCAAGGATACAGTGCACCTCTGCAGGAAGAGCAGGAATCTGAGCACTCCGTGTCAGCTGAACAGATCCATATGAGGGCTCGTTTGATGCTACCATTCTGGAGCAATAAGATGCAGTGGGATGTGGTCTGTCTTTACCAATTTTGGAAATGTTCAAAAGCACACAGTATGCTTGCTTTTGAATCTGTACATTCTCAGATTTCCCCACCACCACCACCACAACATGGCTGCATGCACCATCTGGCAATGCCCAGATTTTCCCTTAGTGTCCTAGAACACATTCCATTTTCAGAAGCTTTGAAATGAAGCTGCTTTTTAATTAGAATTATTTTTTTTCCTAATTTGCACAGTTGTGCAAGTGATTAGTCAGTTAATGGATTTGTTGTGGTTATGTGCCTTCAGCATATGACAACCCTCTCCTAGGGTTTTCTTGGCAAGATTTATTCAGAGAAAGTTTGCCATTGCCCTCTGAGAGAGTGTGACTTGCCCAAGATCACATAGTGAGTTCCCATGGCTGAATGAGAATTCGAACGCTGCTCTCTTGAGGTCCTAGACCATCACCAAATTAGCTCTATAATTGCTTAATATTGATTGCCTATGATTTCCTAACAATGAGGAGACATGTTGAATGATATGCAGGTATGAGTTTATGTATATGCAGATGTGTATATTTACCAGGATGCATCCTGGTTTTCTGAGATACGGTTACTACCCAACCAAGCAACACACAAATTGAACAGAGAAATAAACAAACATGAGGAATTGATATTTTGCTGCTGCTGAAATGTAATTGGTGGGAAATGAATTAAGAGTTCCCAGTTCCAGAATAGTTCAATTGACTGGGGAGAAATTTATGAAAAAAAATTAGGCAGCTCTTCCCCCTCCCCAGAGGTGTGTTGGTATTAAGGAGAAAGAGCACAAACTCGACTCGACTGTGGAATGAAGCCAAAAGTAAATTTGCCACTAAACCTGACTGTGTGTTATTTCCCCTGCATTTGTTAAGCTAGCAATTAATACCTGGGAACACCCTGTAAGCATGCTATATATGGGAGAAATATGGCATTGCTTTGCTGTAAAAACCAGTAGAGAGCTAGAAGGTAAATGCCCATAATTGTTGTGCTGATGGATATGACATTGTAACAATCTGGAAGCAGAGAGATCTGATGTTTAGACACGCATAATATGCAGTGTCAACAGCCTCTTTTACAGGCTATTTACTTGTCAAGGCACAGTTTATTGCTGGTGACAGGAGCTTGTTCAAATTGTTTTGGGGAGGAAAGGATGGTACAACACCAGCCAGCATCCCTCAAGAAGGGAAAGATTCCTGATCATGGTTTCAGCAGCACAGTGTTGATAATCAAATTTTGTGCCAAGATAATTGAGAGGACCGCCTTTGTGAGGGGCTACTATTAAAAGAAAAGGATGGACCTATGTTTGGGAGGCAGGCTTGTCACCCAGTATGTCTTTCCTACAGCTGCTCTGATGTTTTCAGCACCAATGATATCCAGTTTAGCTAATGCTGACCTGTGGAACTGTTACAGCTGATTATATTTTAAAGCATCAACTAAAAAGTAAACTTACTATTTTTTTAAAAAATGTAATGCGTTACAGTTATAGGATAGAATCCAACACAGGACATCAGCTGACACAGTTGCTTCTGTTAGTCAGTTCTGGAGAGGGTGATTGCCTTTCTCTGTTGTAGCCCTCTACTTACCCTAATACCAGAGTCTGGGTTTTTGGTGGCAACAAGGGCTAGGTGGGGAGAGGGGGAGATGAGGAAAAGAAATTTTTGAGGCACTGGCCTTACAGTGTCAGCATGGCATTGGATTTTCCTTTAGTTTCAAGGACTGAAAGAATACCTAGCTGCCACTTGAGTTTTTAAAAAGGAAAAAAACATATTTTCATGTTTCAGAAAAGAAACTGAAGCAGGTACTTGTTAAGTTTCTTTTGAACTACCAACACTTCTTCCCATCCACTTTACTGTTGTCTGGGCATTCACAAGAGAGCATGAGGAGCAGCATGTGACACAGAGCAAGCCAGCACATCAACTATGCAATATTTTCCCCCCACCATTCAGTGAGGCTACAGC
Organism: Iguana delicatissima; assembly: GCA_948472985.1. NCBI lineage: Eukaryota > Metazoa > Chordata > Lepidosauria > Squamata > Iguanidae > Iguana > Iguana delicatissima. The sequence continues at coordinate 71,757 of CAOKZL010000942.1, forward strand.
CAGTTAAGGGTAAAAGTAAGTAAACATCACAGATGGACTGCAAAAGGAATGAAGTTATCACTCACTAAAGTGCAATTATAATAGAAGAGAGGTAAGCCTCCACTGTGGCATAAAGGAGTTCACTGGAAATAGCTAGTCACTTGTAACTAGTTATAGCTAAGCTCTGTTTATTATATGGTAAATTTCCTTGTCACTGTTGACCTCAGATTTGCAAGATGTATCACAAACCAGTGCATGGTTGCTTGTTGTACAAAACAGCTGAAAATAAACAATGGATTGGGCCTAGCGAAATTGATGATAATAAGAATAGCACACATGGGGAAAAACAGTTTATTGCTGCAAAAAGTAAATCGCACACTATTCTAGATCAGTCTTTTTTAATGTGAAGGTGAAAGAATATCAATAATTATTTCCATAATTTTTTATAGTTCTAAACATTTTGTATGTAACTGGGAGCAAGACTATCATGGCAAGCCCCACTCATGACCACTGTGTAGGCAAGAACATGCAGAAATTGGATTTGGACCAACTGGCAGATCATGTGATTTGGAGTGGATCAGCAAGAATCTGATTGCCAAACTGATTGAAAGATGATTGGTTCCAGATTGCTTAACAATAGCAGCAATCCAGTGACTCCATCATGACCATAAATCATACTGCTAAAATGAAGAGCAGTACAGGTAACTACAAATGGAATTTTGTGTGAAAAACTGTGAGCGTTGGTTGGTTCTGGCAGCAAGACAAATCTTTGGGCTCAGGATTGTTTATTTCTATGTGTATGTCTTTAAGTGCTGATGGGTAAATTTTGGAGTTCTAGTTAAAAACCAAAATAAATCCCATGAACCTAAAATTGCTACAGCCCACACTAGACCATCTGTACATTTTCAACATGAGTATAAACTGTACATGAATAACCTATGTGCGGGGGATGGATACGACAACATATTTTCGATTCTTATTATTTTAGTATTAAATCCTGTGATAGATTCGCCTTTGGGTCGCCATAAGTTGGAAATGACTTGAAGGCACACAACAACAACAGCATCATCAGTGTCCATAGTGCTTTATAGAGTACAAGATGCCTACAAGATCAAAAGCAACATGTGATTGTTCTAACTGTCCTCTTTTGTCTCAAAAAGCTTTGTAGCACAAAACACTCATAAACTTTGCCCCTCTCTTGATATCTCTGGTGAGTGCCTTTTCCCCCCATGGCCCTTCAGTCTCTGGAAATCATCATCTACTGTATATTAATGACCTATTCGCACCCCATCCCTGTCTGGAAAACCAGAAACATTTTCACCTCCTGGTGATAATTCACCCCAACCAGATGCTATCCAGCTCACTGTGAAGATTCAGCTTAAAGACTGCCCTGCTACTTTTGAATGTTAGGCACCAGCAGTCTGGTTCCAAATGGTGTCAATTTCTTCTGCACATCTCTGCCTTGTCCCAGAAGTTTCCCCAGTGCATCACAAATCTAAATATTCCACACACCACCACTTTGTCACAGAGACTCCTTGACATCGCTCATATAGCTGGCCCTATATGTGGAACTTCTGGGACTTTACAGAAAGCTACTTTGGACAGCCTGAGTTTGGCTGACTTACCTAGCAACCTAAATTTGGTTTCCACTTCACTGGTGTCTATGTGCACCACAGATGTGTGCCTTGGCTCAGAAGGCATGATTTTCCATGCTGGTCAGAGATTCTGCAGGTTGGAGTCCAAAAAAAAAAGGGGGGGGGACATTTTCGAAGCTGTGGCCTTTAATTATACATTTTAGAAAACTTCAGTACAATGGCTTTGGTAAATCTTAGCAAACTGAAATTGCTATTAGCTGAAATTTGTGATGTGGGAACAGGTGAAGTCAACAGAATTTCCATGAAGATGGAGACCCCCTCCCCACAAGCAATGGCACTTTTTTTTTTCTGATGGGTTCTTAAACACCTAATATGTTTGCCTGGATCTTGGTTCTGGACACTAGAAAGGCTGCTGAAGCCCCAAATGTTTGTAAGTGATGCCTCATTAAAAAGGATGACACATGACTAGCTAAAAGAAAAAGTGTATGCCCTGACCCACTAATCCCTCTGTTTTTGCTCAAGTCTGAAATATAATTAACCATGACATTAGGGGCCCTGTTTGCTTTTGATGTTCCTTTTTTGGCACCTCCAAAAATATGCTAAGCCTACAGAATCCTGTGGAAACCTCAGGACATAATTCATACCACATGCCAGAGAAGTTCTATATCTCTCCACTTAGAAGATTCTTAACAGTCTCCTTCTGCATTATTCATGAGCAATAAGGGATGCACATCCACTAGTTCAGTGATTCTCAAACTCTGGTCCTCTAGGTGTTTGGGATTTCAACTCCTGGAATTCTTGAGCGTGAGCCAAGCTGACTGGCTCTTCTGCGGGTTGAAATCCAGAGTTTGAGAGCCACTGTACTAATTGAAAACTGTTGCAGTTACCTTTCAGAAGGACCATCATGCCTAGACATGAGGGGAAAATAGTCACAGCTCCCAGAATCACTTGGCCAGCATAGTCAATAGAGGAAAAAAATGATTGCCTTTTCTTTTCTCCTGGTTTCTTGACCTGCACTCCAAGTCCCAGAGCTGATTTACCCATTATAGTTGCAACATAAAAAGCCTTCCTCCCCCATTACTAGCTTCTACTCTATAGCAGTACTGCTAGAGTCTCTTATCATATGCCTAATCAAAAAGATCATGGCTGGAATGCTGTTGGTGTCTTACACATTGGTAAGCTCCCTTACAGAAGTGGTTGACATTATTGAGAATATCCATGCTCAATTCAACATCGAATAAGCAGAACTGTGCATATGATGTCTTTGTGCATGCAGATATAGATGTCCATGGATGTGGGAGATCATGTGGTTTGCATGTAGGCGGTCCCAGATTTTACTGTAGTATCTACTGTAGTAGACAATCCTGGTCTAGGTGAACACTGCTTCTTTTGTCTTCTGTAATTCCCATATGACTTTCCATGGCCACAGCCACTGAATCATGGAGATGCAATAATAATGTTGCTGACTCTCCACATGCACATGCACTGAAACAGAGAGACAGACACATGTGCACTCCTATGTCATTTGCCCACTCAAGGAGCTGCTTCTCCAGGTACTGGCAGAATGTTTAGGCACTATGTCAACTTCTGCTGACACAGAGCAAAATAGACTCAGGTGGTGCCTTGAAGAGTGGTTCTACTGAGGTACCAACTAAGTGAGAAGTTGGCTTTGCTTGCATCTCTTCTCCTCACAGGAAAGAAGAAGAAGGAAAGGGCCCTCATTTGAGGCCTGATGGGATTGCCTTGCAAGCTGGAAGTGGCTTGAGGAACAAAGATTCCTGGTCCAGAAAGCAAATGTTTCATCATCTTATTTGGCATCTTCTCCCTGTTACTGCTGTCACCAGTGTGGCTTTGGGGCCTGACCATTCAGAAGCAGCAACTCTGCTTTATGGGTGACACAACCCTTTCTGTTTGTGCACTATTGAAGGGATACCAGCATGAGAAACATCCATGTGTTCTGACTATGACACTCAAACATCACTTCAAGTTCAAGAGGGAAATGTCAAGTGAACTAGCTGCTTTTCAGTGGTCACCACACCACAATGATACAATGTCAATTGGTTCTCATTTAACCTTTATCCCCTCAGATTGAACTGTCAATAACACAAGAGAATCATGACATGGCAAAACATCAATAATCAATTCATATTGACTTACAGTCAGTTCCCATGATATCGGTGTGGTGGCTGGTGGGTAGCATATGAATGGAGCAATGAATCTGTTCAGGTTTTAGTTTGCATTTTAAAGGGCTATCCAAGGTGCTGATCATATTTTGAGGATAGAATTGTGCCCCTTGGATAGTTCCTTGAAAAACTAGGCTAGGGCCTGGAGGAGATTCACTGCCTCACGAATATGAATAGCACCAGTACAAACACCTTTGGGACTGAGCAGAAAGTGCCCCTGCACCAGTGGTCCTACGTTCTTCACTGTAAGCATTCCCATTCATTTTTCCAAAATGAAATTGGAGCCCTGGAACATTTCAGAGAGTCTTGTAGTGATTTACTCTTTTTCTTGTTCTGTGGTCTCTGTGTTCTCTGGGCTCCTGCAACAGTAGAGTAATGGCTTTCATCAGAACAATGGTAACAATGACATTAGACACTTGTCACCAAGCTTTTGCTGCTGTTTTCGATAAACTTGCCGTGTCATCTTCTAATTACATTTTAAAACCATATGAAATATGTGTATGAGTTACAGTTTCTGGGGAGGACAGCACTTACAATGATCATTGCCAGAAACCAGCAATGCACATGCAAGCCTTATTATATAAAAGTAAGACAGAGCATTTGGCTTTGGAAGAGACTTCTAAGAGAATCTGGCTGAATGAATAAAAATGGCCTTATTTTATCCATTACCCAAAGTATGATGCATTGCTTGCTGTTTTGCTATTGTATTGTTGGTTGAGCATTTGCCACATTTGCAACAAAATGACAAGCCTGTGTTTGCTAGTGTATACATTTAATTTCGAAACTGACTTCCATGATCTGTTCCGCAGTAACATTCACATGAAGCCTAATCCTAAATGCTATTCTTAGTTCCAGCTAGAGTTGTCGGGTAGCCCTCCATATTTCAGTTATGGGACATGTAGTAGGAGTTAATTAGCAGCTTACTTGTAACAAGGTATGAGAACCAGAGACAGTTAGATAAACTTAGATAAACAAAGTTAGGAATGTAGTGATAAGCGCTGCCAGGCTGAAACCAGAACTCCAAGGTCTCTTGCAGGCAGAATGAGAAACTATTTACTTTTAATGTTTGGATTTTGCTAATTGCCTTCAGTTCACTCACTGAAGTCTTGTACTATGTATCACACTCCTAATAAATAATGTATTTGCACTGTTATATTTGTGTGTGTGAATTCGGTTCCTGACAAGAGAAGACCTATTATATTAATGGAACTTATACAAGTATTCCCTTACCAAGATTCCATTCATTTAATGGATCTATTCCAGCTGGATTTAAGCCCTTATGACACTCACATTTGAACTTAGTGTGTTTACTTCTTAGCAAACATATATAGGCTTAAAACACAATCCTGTGTATGCTGCTGGGACAAGTAAGACTGCTGTGTTCCATAGGGCAGGAAGCAATAATCCACTAGTTGTTGTTGCTGTTGTTGCTGTTGCTGTTGTTGTTGTTGCTGTTGTTGTGTGCCTTCAAGTCTTTCTGACTTATAGTGATCCTAAGGTGAACCTATCAAGGGGTTTTCTGGGGCTGTGTGCGTGTGTGTGCTTTTGTGTGTGAGAAAGAGAGAGAGAGAGAGAGATGTACTCAAGGTCACTGTTACCACCGTGTACTGGCCTGGCCTTTGGTGAACCAAAGATATCAGTTTGATATCATAATTTGGCCCTGCTCTGCCACCAGCCAAGTGTTTGTGAGGCCACTGAACAAGCGCGAAGCTAGGCATGGCTACTATTTGCTGCTCCCACCAAACCAAGCCAGAGATTGCCAGATCTGCTTTAGGGGACCCCCGAAACAAACACCCTCATTACCAATGTGTGATAAACAAAGAGACCCTCTGCCCTGAGAGGGCACCCTGGCGAGCTAAGTGCTTAACTGCCGAGCTAGCCACATTTACATACCGGCCACTATTGTCAATTCAGAACATAATTCAATCATGTAAATTCTGACCTTTTGGAGGCATTGTCTCAACCCAAAACTTATTGTTTTTGCCCAAGACCAGACTAGCCTATGGTCGTTCTTTCCCTGATAAAAAACCCCAGTTCCGAGAGCTCTTTGGAACTCTCGCCGGATCGCTCTGGACTTCTACTCTGCCTTGCTGCCGCTCAGTTCAGCAGATTCCCCTTGGCTGCCACGCCGGGTTTCCTCTTCTACAATCGGCTTCCTCAGGACTGCAGGAAAGGAGGCGTATCACCCATTCCCCTTGAACTCTATTTTCCTTTCCTAGTTAGGAGTGTGTTCGTGTTTTCGTGTTTTCTTTAATAATTGCTTAATGAATCTTAATTGTTATTTGAACTGTTTGCCTACTCACTAGCCTGACGCTGTAGACATAGGGTAAAAGATCCCCGCTAAGTTACCCTGCCTCTCATTAGTCAAGAGAGTGCTCCAGCTAATTTCCCCATCTTTGCTTTGTTTGGTTTGTTGCTTGGGTGCCCCTCCCGGGACCCCCGATTCACAGGGTAACATCACCCAGTGGGTTTCCATGGCTGAGTGGGGATTCAAACCCTGGTCTCTAGGGTTGCAGTCCATTGCATTATAATTACAGCTCACTGCCTCTAGGCTTACTCCTGGTTAAATATGTATAGGGCTGCAGCCTTATTTGGAGGCCTGAGAAAACATGGCTGTTTGAATACAAGCTGAAGGGCTCATGTAGGCCATTGAAGCTGAATGATGGAAGATTCAGGACAGATAAGAGATCACAGCTTTGCACACAACACATTATTAATCTATAGATTCCCTGCCACACAATATGAAGTGGTGGCCACCAGCTTGGACAGGTTTTAAAAGGAGTTGGGACAAAGTCATGGAGATTGGTTGCTAGCCGTGGTAAATATTTATTCCCTCTACTACCTGAGGCACTGTGTTTCTGCCCGTACGAGTTGTTGGGAAACAGAAGCAGGAAGGTGCCACTGTACTCAAGTCCTGCTTCAGGGCTACCCAGAGGCAAGTGGCTGCCCACTGCATGAACAGAATGCTAGACTAGATTGGTCTTTACTGTCATCCAGCACGGCTTGTCTAATCTTATGTTCACTTTGGAAATGATGCTTACAATATCCTTTTCTGCCCTACCCAAGAGCATTCAGCCAAAAACAAAAGACTCGGTCGACCTCTCCCTTAATTCCTGAGTCAGAGTAAACAGATGGATCAAAGTGCTACCTTGCCCTGAAAGTAAATAAATAACAATTACAGTAAGTTGCTAAAGATAGGAGAAGACCCTTGTTTGTAAATTTTCATGAACAGAAATTAAAATACTCTGTGCGTGCGTGCGTGCGTGCGTGCGTGCGGTTTCATCTTTTCTGTTTGGAAATATCTGGATCCATGTGTGGGATCCAGATTCAGTGTGTGCAACTGGACTAATGCAAGTGGATTTCCCTACCCATTCCTCACCACAGCATTTTGTTCAGCCCTCTGAAAATGCTCTCACAGAGGTTTGGGGCTGAATGGTATATCCCCAAAACTGGGCAGAGGCACTTTCTGTGAATAGATTCTTCCATTCATGCAGGAAAATTCCAGAGGAAGCATATGGTTTCACCATCTTCTGCTACTGTCATGTTTTTGAAAGTGAGATGTTGGTTCTCAAGCAGGCCCCTGACGTCCTTAGGATGTTTTCTTATGAGCTGTGACTAGTGAGATTCTGTTTGCTAATTTCTAATGGGGCATGTACCTTATCAAGTTAGCATATTGTTACCCTACCACGTTTTCTCCTACTTTATTGATCTTTATCAGGCTGCAGAAAGTGTGAGTGCTTCCAAATGAAGTTTCACTGAGCAGTTACACCGCCTCACCCAAGGAGGTTTGTGGGAAATCTAAAAAACTGTTGCATAAAGAGATATCACAGATCTCCTTATGCAACATCAACTCTCAAATATGCTAGTGAAAAGCTGCAAGAAAATTCTAGCCAGTGAATTAAATAATGCTCTTTACTGACCTTACAGTTTATAATCTTTATTACTGCATAGATCCTTCCCTGCATATTAATTTTTTATTCTACTTTTGAAAACAATAATTTTAAAATAATTTTAAAATAATTTTTAATTTTTAAAACAATAATTGAAGTATATGAAGTAATTCCTATTTTTTAGTAACAAATAGAGTATTTTTAAAATATGCTCTGTTCACTGGGTCCTTCTTCAGCCAAACCTATGTCACACCTTCTAATCTGGAAGGAACTTAGTGGGAAGAATGAATGCACACAAATAATGCTGTCTTCTCCAGATTGTGGGAAGTCATTTGCAATTCCTCATGTGACTAACAGAAGAAGAATCATGTTTGAGTAGTTGTAAGAAGTGCCGCTCTGAAACCTTAGGGGCAGACTAGATGTTAAGCGAAATGCCTATTCCCTGCGCTAAACCAGTTTTCCCTTCCACAGTGAAATTTCCTCAGAGATGCATGCCTCAGCAATCAGATTTGCAAATGAAGCCTGTGCTTCCATGACAAAGCAAAGGATGTTAAAGGCAATATGTGCAGGTACAAGTACGAGGCACCTTTTGCTGCTTGAAGGAGTTCTTCATATAAAAAAGGATAATGTAGTTTGATCCTCAGTCTCATAATTGTTGTTGTTGTTGTTGTCGTCATTGTGTGCCTTCAAGTTGTTTCCAACTTGAAACAACCTACCACTGGGTTTTCTGGAGTTGAATGTGTGAGGTGCACCCAAGGTCACCCAGTAGGTTTCCATGGCTGAGCAGGGAATCAAACCCTGGACACCAGGGGTCCATAATTCAATGCTCAAACCACTATAGCATGCTGGCTGTCATAATGTGTGTTATAATATTTGTTTTTGTGTGAAATGAAATTTGTCTGCTTTTATTAAGCACAGCACCCTGTTTCATCGAAAGAGAATTCTGGAACATGCCTGTTATCCCTGACACATACATGGGACAGCTTCTTGCTAAACCCTTCTTATAATAGAAGGTTTGAACTCTTTTGACCAGAAGGTTTCCAGCTAGGATGAGTACTACAGAACTTAAGCCTTCTCAGTGTTTTTCATTACCTAATGAACCGTGCATAGTTACTGAATCCCAAGAAAACAGCAGGTTTCAGCTCTGGAGAGGTAGTGAATTGTAAGATGAACTGTAATTTTAGGGCAGAAATCCTGGATCAAGCCCCTTTCTCTTCTGCCAAACACACTGCAATTAAGGGTGCAAAAATACCTGCACATCTTCCACGTAATTTCTGAAAAGTGCTGACTTCAAAGGCTTGGAAAGTGGAGAAGCACTGAGGTACTGAAGCTCATTGATGAAGGGATATAATTACAGCCAAAAGAGAAGAAAAAAGAAAAAGAGAAAGGGTGGAAAAACTCACTAGAGCTCAGAGTGGGATCAAGGGCTTGCTCATCATCATCATCATATAGAGCCTCCCAGTCTATTTATCTTCTGCTTTTTGGAAACAGAGCCCTCTGTTTACTGACGCACAGCCCTATTAGGAACAAAGGTGCGTTCTGTTTGATGTGAATCAAATGTAGTCTATGAAAAGGAAATCTGTGCCAGGTTCTTCCCTGATAGTCTGTTGTTTTCTTCTTTCTTCGCTCTTTGATACTTCAGCTACGTTTAACATGAGGCACCCCCCCCCCGCATTTCATGGTGAGATTATGCACAAAGTTACATGGAATCATTGTTTTCCTAACCTCTCCACCTGTCTCCATATACAACAAACTCAACTTGGCACCCTCTCTCACAAACAATTAAGCATAAGCCTCCTGTGGTTTGCGCTGGTACACAGTAGGTTAACCCTAGGAGGGCAACTGAGGGCCCTTTGACACAACACAGCTCTAAGATTCCACTTTAACTGCCAAGGTTCTGTCTTACAGAATCCTTGGATTTGCAGCTTATACTGAACTACAAACCCTAGGATTTCACAGCACCTAAAGTACAGAGAAACAGAATGGTTTCCGATTGGTAAGGGGGTCAGGCAAGGCTGCATTTTATCACCTAATCTGTTTAACTTGTATGTTGAACATATCACACATAAAATCAAATTAGACTCAGAGGAAGTTGGCATGAAAATTAGAGGAAAGAACATCAACAGTATAAGATATGCAGATGATACCATACTAACAGCATAAAATAGCAGAGACTTGGAACAACTGGAAGATAGTCGAGAAAAAGAGTGCAAAGGCATCAAGAAAACCAAACAAAAATAATGACCACATATCACTAACCTAACTTAAAGTAGATGATGACAACATTGAAATAGTGAAATATTTTTCATACCTTGGCTCGGTCATTAATCAGAACGGAGACTGCAGTCAAGGAATCAGAAGAAGGCGAGAACTAGGAAGAGCAGCTCCGAGTAATTAGACAAGATCCTGAAGTATAAAGATATATCATTGAATGCTATAGTTAGGGTACTCCATATTTCTATGTATGGTTGTGAAAGCTAGAGACTGAAGAGTGAAGAAAGCTGACAGGGAAAGAATAAGCTCATTTGAAATGTGGTGCTTGGGAAGAGTTCTACAGATACCATGGACTGCTAAAAAGACAAATACGTGGGTCCTAGAATAAATCAAGCCTGAGCTCTCCCTGGAAGGCAAGGTGACTAAATTCTTAAGACTGTCGTACTTTGAACATATACTGAGAAGACATAATTCACTAGAAAAATGAGCAATAACGCTTGGTAAAGTACAAGGGAGAGCCAGTGTAAGGTAGTGGTTTGAGTGTTGGACTCTGACCCCGGAGACCAGCGTTTGATTCTTTAGTCGGTCATGAAAACACACTGAGTGACCTTGGACATGTCACATGCTAGGCTGTCGTTAAATTGGTAGAAGGTAGAAAGCAGTAGGAAAAGAGGAAGACTGCATGACAGATGGATAAAGGCAATCAAGGAAGCCATAGCCCTGAGTCTGCAAGATCTGAGCAGGGCTGTTGATAACAGGGTGACAGGAGGTTTCTCATTCATAAGGTCACCATGAGTTGAAATTGACTAGATGGCAGTTAACAACAAATAAAAATATGGAACCTCCCACCATTCTGCTTCATTGGATGACCCCACCCTCCATTTTAGCACTATGAAAGGGCTAGAAAAATTTCTATCATGTTTTGCTTCTGAGAATTTGTTTCTCCTCTCTTTCTTGTGTATTGTATCATAGCACCTTTGTTTGCATCTTGAAAGAAAACTTAAAAATATGATGTGGGCTCCAGTTTTACGTAACATTTGTGTTTGGCAACTGTCTCTCCACTTACAAGCACAACAGGCTACTGTATCTCAGAAGGGAACTAATGAGATAAGATCTGTTTTACTGAGTTTGAGGAATAATCTGCTTGAGGCTTGGAATTTTAAGGCTTTGTTTGCATCCTTCAAGGCACAAACAAAGGTGCCCTAGTGGCGCAGTGGTTAAATGCTGGTACTGCAGCCACAAGGTTGTGAGTTCAATCCTGCTGGGCTCCAGGTTGACTCATCCTTCCACAAGTCGGTAAAATGAGTACCCAGCTTGTTGGGGGCAATTAGCTAAAAACATTGTACACCGCTTAGAGAGCACTTAGCTGATAAATGATATAGAAATACATATGCCATTGCTATGTTCAAATTCCTCCATACCGTCCACTTCCTAAAGTCTTTACAGGCAATTAAAAATAGGATCTATATTTTATTAACTTAATCCCTTTCTGTTTAATATCATATTTTCCATTCACAAGGTTAACCAGAACTTCCCATCTTACAGTGACTATAAATTAACTTCTTTTCAGTGTCTGACAAACTAAAGACTTAGGCCTTTGTCATACTTTCCACTCTCTCAGGACAGATTAATGTATACTATAGCTTTAGAAAAACCTGTCTCCTTGTCTTGTTGTACAATTCGTTCTGATGAAAAGGATGAGAGGAAATTGCACTGATTGGCACAGTTATGGCTCCTTCCTGTAAACAAAAGTTAAAACAAGCAAACAAGCCTTTATAGTTCCCAAGTCAGGCCAAAGGCAAATAAAACACACAGCAGATTGTTCTCAAAAAGCTGCCCAAATGACAGGAGGTGTTAACAGATTGTCAAGCAGCATGAACAAGGCACTTTGCCTGACCAATAACACTGAAAATCTCCATCTTATCTAAGGCAGTGATCATCATGAGAAAGTAGGGCAAACAATGGCTCTTTCTACTCCACCCTCCCAACCTGCCATAGGAATGGGAGAAGGATGGGACTGAGACAACACTTATGGATGATGTCATTGTGTCCCGTCCTTCTCCAGGTGGCAAATCATTGACAGGTTTTCCCATCAATGACCAGTTGCCAGGGGTCCACAGAGACCTCACAGGTGGTCCACCATGTCCTGCTGCTGGACGCCTATAGCAGCAGGAGGAACAGGGAGGTAGCAGAGTAGGTGTGGAGGTGTGTGGGGTGCTGAAACTGCAAAAGAGGGAGCAGTTTGGGTCCACGCACACATCTGCTGCTGTGTCCCTTTTGTCAGGTATGTGGTAACAGCAGGTATGAGTGCCAAGGGACATGATGCCCACCCCCTTGCCATGTCCCTGATGAAAGGGTCACAGTGGCAGACATGTGTGCACCCAGACTGCTCCATTATTTGCAAATGAGGGCATAGTTTTGGCACCCAGAAACACCCACTTGCTACTGTGTCCCTGACAAAAGGAACATTGCGGCAGGCATATGTGTGAGCTCAAGCTATGACTCTGGAGACCAAGGTTTGAATCCCCAGTCAGTCATGGAAACCCACAGGGTGACCTCAGGCAAGTCACATTCTCTCAGCCTCAGGGAAAGGCAAAGGCAACAAATCTTGTCAAGAAAATTCTCTATTGTTAGTTTTATATGTCTTTTAATGTTTTAATTGTTTATATGCTTTTAATGTTTGGGGTTTTTTTTTATCTTTTGTAAGCTGCCTTGGGTCCCACCTTGGGAGAAAAGGTGATATATAAACTCGATTTTAAAAAATGATAGGGTCACCAAGTCTGTGGCCAGAAAGAACTTCCCGTTGTCAGCAGCACTTTGTTGTTGGGTGCCTTTAAGTCACGTCTGACTTCTGTCTTTCTCCAAGGCTGAGAGAGTGTGACTTGCCCTAGCTCACCCAGTGCCTGAATGGAGATTTTAATCTTAGTCTCCAGAAGCCATTAATAAATAAATATTTGAATATTTAAATCTAAATTTAAATATGTAAATCTTCAGTTAAATCTTGGGGTTCCCTGGCAACATGGCAGCTGGGGTGGGTGGGTGTCATATCCCTCCACACCCACACTGGCTGCTGCCATGTTTCTGACAAAAGGGACAGAGCAGCAGGCATGTGCATGCACTCAAACTGCTTACTCTTTTGCAGTTTTGGCATCTGCATACACACACACACACACACACACACACACACCTTGCTGCATCCCTGTTCCTGCTGCTGCTGTGGGTGTCCAGCAGCAAGGCTTCTAGGACCCCTGTGAGCACTCCATGGACCCAGGTTAGGAACCACTGACCTTAAGGAAACAGATGGGGTAGGAAACCATGCTTGTTTTATGGACTTGTTTATGATTTATTGTGTTTACACACTATATAGCTGTGTCTAACTATAAGCAAAAATTAGAATGAGGGAACTAAAATAAGAGCACTAAACTGAAGTTACAGGGTGCTGGTGAATCATCTAGTTATTAAAGACACACAATCTTGCCTGCTCTGTTACAAGTTTTGTACCACACTTGAGGAAATAATGACATTTGGGCTCTGACACTACTGTGACAATCATATTAGTCATGTTTTTTTCTTGCTGGCATTTGTTAAAAGAGTCTGTTAATACTTTTATACACCCAAACACCCTTGTGCAGAACCTAATGAGCTCCCAGTGCAGAAAGAAAAGCTGTATTTTTATTTCATTGGGATTTTATAGGGAAGAATTATTTAAACAATGCACTATTTGTAGCTAATGGGCTTATCCTTAAAGCTTCTTTGGGTATGAGAAAATAGGAATAAAAGAGCAGAAGAATTCCGCTCCTTAAATCAACTGAAAATGCATACCACCATCATGAACTCCAATAAGTCATAGCTTCTTCATTTTATTTAGGCTGCATGCTGGCTGCAGGAATATGTGAGTATTACTGTAGTCCAAAAGAGTAAATTTTCCGTATTCTGGATTACTGTACCATGAATAGACCTTGACAACATCTAAGCTAAAGATACTGCATTTTGTAAAGGAACCTAGGGTATTTATTTAGCAAACAGCCCAACTGAAGTACAGGTGTGTGACAAGCCTGACAGCTGAAGTAGTATTTGATAAGTTGGTATGTGTGTCTGTCATAAAGCTGTGCTCTTGAAGTTTCTTTTTCTATTGTTACATCTGTTATCATCTTTCTTTCTATTGACAGAAGAGTTCTCTCTTCTTGAACCCCATTAATTATTGTCCTTGTGTTCTCTTTTCTTGTATTTGGTGGAATCTTTAAATAACTTTCAGAAGACTTTTTCAAAACTGGGGACCAGATTGACTGCTGAACCCTAGTAGTACTTGGAGATACAAATGTTCTGGGTAGTTTTTCCCCCACTGTAAGTCTGCATATTTTCTGACATCACTACTCTTATCACAAAACCAACAATGCCACATGTCTTGCCAAGATTGCTATGTTCTAGAAAGACCATTTTTGAAAAAATATTCACTTGAATCAGTGAAACAGCTGGCTCATACAGAGACAACAAATAAAAATAATAATTCAGAGTTCAGTGATACTTTTGTTATCACCACTGCTTTTGAGTTTTTTCGAGTTTTTTTAGCCAAGTGGGTATGTTACAAAATATGGGATAAGGAGAGAAGCCAAAAAGTCCAAAGATCTGACCAGATATGATAGCCATTTCTTCTGTAGTTAGATTTAAGTTGCAAAGTGGAGATCACAGGTGAAGATTAGGTATGAAAATATCAGAAAGATTGCATTTTTACACATTGTGGAATAAGCACTTTTCTCTATCTTTGCAGGCAAATTGTTAGCGGACACTGCAATCTATCAGTTGCTTTTAGATGAGTGGTGAGAATCATGTAGCCCTCCAGATGTAGTTGAACCACACCTCCCAGGATTCCTCAACATTAGTTATGTTGTCTAGGACTGATGGGACATACAGTCCAACAACATGGTGGGGGATATGATTCCCATCTCCTTCTTTAGGTAAAACCCATTGATTCTTGTGTCAGCTTAGAGCAGAGACTCGAGGTATCATGGCAGTCTCCACATCAGCAAAACTGGAGATTAAATTAAGGCAACAAACTAGGTTAAAAAACAAAAACAAAGAACAAACAGTCAGTCAAAACCAAATTATGAGAATTGCCTGATGGTTTAAGGAGCATGGAGCCCTCCTGAGGGGTAAAAAAATTGTCCTCTAGTGCAAAGGTGGGAATCATGGGGTTCTCCATGTTACTGGATTGCAGCTGCAGAGCCCTAGCCATCATAGCCATTGTTGAGGAATGCTGGGAGTTACAACAACATTTGGAAGGCCTCTGCAAGGCATTGCTCTAGTGGTAGATGCCACCCAGAGAAACTTATTGCAGTTTTCATAGAATCATGGAATTGGGAGAGAACACAAGGGCCATCCAGTCCAACCCCCTGCCATGCAGAAAGACACAATCAAATCACTTGCAACAGATGGCCACCCAGCCTCTGTTTAAAAACCTTCAAAGAAAGAGACTCCACCAAACTCTGAGGCAGCATATTCCACTGCCAAACAGTTCTTACTGACAAGAAGTTCTTCCTAATATTTAGGTGGAATCTTCTAGTTTGAAGCCATTGCTCCATGTTATAGTCTCTGGAACAGCAGAAAACAAGCTTGCTGCATCTTCCATATCACATCCTTTCAAAGATTTAAACATGGTTATCATGCCACCTGTGAACCTTCTCTTCTTCAGGCTAAACATATCCAGATCCCTAAGCTGTTCCTCATAGGGTGTGGTTTCCGGGCCTTTTACAGTTTTGGTCATCCTCCTCAGGACACTTCCAGCTTGTCAATATCCTTCTCAAACTGTGGTGCCCAGAACCAGACAAGTATTCCAGGTGAGGTCTGACCAAAGCAGAACAGACTGGTACTGTTACTTCCCCTAACCTAGACACAGAAAAGAAAAGAAAGTAGCCATGTGGCCAGTGATTAAAAACCAAAGACCAAAAACAAGCAAACAAACATAGAATTGGACAATTTATTTATTCACTTTTTATTTAAAATATTCCTGCATTGTCTCCCAGTCCGCAAGCCAAAGAATAAATAAAAACTAATTGAAACAATATGAAGATAAAAACATTTTTAAACACATTAAAGTGGTGTTTCTTAACCTTTTCTTTACTAGGGATCTCCCCTCCCCCTCTAGAAGTATAACTTTTTTGCTGGGCACCCCCAAGACAACTCACAATTTAAACATTTAAATTTCGATCTCAACATTCAAATATTTATTCTATTTATTAAATGCTTCTGGAGACTAGGATTCAACCTCTGCTCAGACACTGGGTGAATGTGGGCAAGTCAGATCTCTCAGCCTGAGAAGAAGGCAAAGGCAAAACCTCGCTGAACAAACCTTACCCCGCCAAAAAACCCAACCTTGTGATAGGTTCACTTTAGGGTTGCCATAAGTCAGAAATTACTTGAAGGCGCAGAACAACAAACTGCCTCTAACAGGGGGAGCTTCTTTCTAGCCATCATGTGTCTTCTCTTTGAGAACTGACTTACGTGACCCTAAGGCAAACCTATTATGGGGGTTTTCTTGGCAAGATTTGTTATCTTTGCCTTTCTCTAAAGCTGAGAGAATGTGACATATCTGAGCTAATCTGGTGGGTTTTCCTGGCTGAGTGGGGATTCAGACTCTGGTCTCCAGGGTCATAGTTTGCAAATGAGGGAGCAGTTTCAGCATCTGCAACCCACCCACCCCCTGCCGCTACCGTATCCCTGTTGCAGCTGCTCCTGTTGGTGTCCAGCAGCAGGGCTTTGTGGATGCCTGTGAAAGCTCCACAGACCCCCAAGGGTCTCCAGACCACAGGTTGAGAACCACTATATTAAAGTATTCTTTAAACACTCCTAAAAGCAGGCTAAACACAGTCCTAGAATCCATCTTAAAGCAGTTAAAACAGTAATTTGCAAAACTGAATGCCATGCTGAAGAGCACTGTTTTGGCTGCCTGCCAGCAGCGTAAATGCCTTCATTAGACCTGCTAAAATATCACAAAAAGAGGTTAACTCTTCTTCAAACTTTTCATGAGGGTGGGTGTTAACTTGGGATCCCAAGATGAACAGAGAAGTCCAAATTGTCCAAAAATTCTGTGCGGCGTTGCAGTGAAGTCAGCAGGGAGTGTCTCCTTGGGACAGGGTGGAGAACTAGGTACATTTGATCACGGTCTCAGTTTTCAAAGTGAAGGCTTTGTTCATCTGCTTCAGTTTTAAAAAAAGTAAATAAGTAGAGGGAGGAATCTTGGAGCACCTTTAAAATTAACTGGTTTATTTATTTTAGCATGAGCTTTCACAGATTAAAACCCACCTTTTCATAAGGTCTGTGGTTCTACAGCAACCTGGACAACTCCCCTCACATTATTTTTCTTACTGTTTCAGCCATCAGCTAACATAATGCAACTTTTGAATGTTTTGCACTTGGGGACTGTAAGTTTCCCCTCTGAGAACGGCACAGTTTTTGCTGATGACACATTTTATAAAAGCTGTGTTCTCAGTATCTCCAGTGTTCCCCTTTATTCCTTTCACACACAGTGCTGACTATCCACAAGAGTGGATTATTACTAGAGAAGCTGGGAATGGTGTCATCTAGATGTTTATTGTGAATGAATTGGAATTTTAGGATCCATGACCTCAGAGAGTACACCAATTATTTATAAAAAGTAGCTGAGCTGGACTCTGTTTGCAGATGAAGGATCTGTGATATCTTGGGCACTGCTATGGGTTTAGGGTGCACCTTGGAACAACTGTCAAAGACTTCTGAAAGACTTATAGTTCTCATGGCCTTCCTAGTGGAAACACATTCCTGGTGGCCCTCCTCCATCTCTAGGAAGGAATGTGCGGCAGTAGACTCGGCCACATTTCTGTTGGAGACGCTACAGTCGTGTCTGATGCCTTCAGGCCTATGTGTACAGCAATCTGTACCTAATTTGGAATCTGAGGGGTTTTTTTTAAGTTTCTTGATGTCCACAGGATGTCTGCCAACTTATTTGAAATAATTGCAACCCAGACTCCAGGGGTTTCACCCATGTGCATTCTTTTCCCTCTTTATGCTGAGTTTTTCATTTCCCTTGTCACTCTGATTTTTGTGCAAATACGATGTTTCCCAGGTACCAGCCTTCACTCCTCCATGTTCCAGATCTCACCCGCTGGAAACCTCTGCTATGAGCTTTGTTCTCAATTTTTCCTTCTAATTTGTCCAGCAAACCACTGTCCCAGCATGAAGACTATGCTGCAGGATCCCAAACCACAACTGAAATTCAAAATACATATTGCAGCCACATCCAAAGATCTGTGGATTTGTTCCACAGAGATACTTGGCTTCAAATTTCTGAAGAATTAATAATTACCATTCGTGTCTGTGCTACATCATTTACATGGATTTCTGTGTAAGATTTACCTGTGCATCATATCAAAGTTTGTAAGAAAGCATGAATTCTGAGATGCCTGAAGATTTGCCACACACAGTGCTGTTCCAGGCTAGTGTAAAAGCAGAATTTAATTTTTTGGTGCCTGTGTGTGTGTGTGGGGGGGGGTGCATGTGTGTGTGTGCGTGCAACAATTTAGGGCTCAGAGAAGTTCCAACTTGGTTTTCTTTCAGAATTTCATGTCACTGGCTTATTTCCAAGGATGCTGCCTCCTATCCCTGGCTCAAGCTCTCCTGCTATCTTAGATGGGAGAAATGGCACCACCACCATGCTGTGATTGTTGCCCTCTGTGAAGCAGTGATGTTTTTAAGTCTTTTACTCCAAGTCCCAAGTCAAGTCTCAAGTCTGTACCTTCAAGTCTCAAAGTCAAGTCTCAAGTCCTTGCAAGATACTTTCGAGTCAAGTCTCACGTCTGGGAGCCAACTTTATACTCCAGCCTGTATTCCAGAATATCTGGACAGAGTTGAAAGTCAGTTTTAACAATTTAAGTAGAGTTAGTCCTCTACTTTTGTGATTTTGCCATCTGCAGTTTCGGAAGTGGGGAACAGGATTCTTCTTATTCTCATTTGCAAAGCTAGAGGCTTTTTCAGAGGTAAGGAATAGGTTCCTTCTTATTCCCCAGTATTGAAGCTTCAAGAGCTTTAGAAGGAAGGATCCTTCCTCCTCAAGACCACTGCCTAACAGATTTTCTGTTCCGCTCTGAGATACGTGCCCTGCACTCTGAGTCTTGCTTTCTGCTTTTAGAAAACATCCTCCGATATGTAGCAGGGACAGGCTGCTGAGCAGACTTCCACCCCACCTCAAGGCCACTGCCTAACCCATTTGCTGTTCCTTCTGAGAAATGTGTCCACACTTTGGGCTTGAGACAGATTGTCATGTGACCAGTAAGTTGTAAGGTTTCTGGATGAACATATTATGCTACTGAACCAAGTGCAGCAAGTCAGCCACTAAAAATATGCAAGTCTCAATTCGAGTTGAGTCAGTGTATAATTTTTACCTAGTCAAGTCCGAGTTAAGTCGTTGAAGCAACTCAAGTCTGACTTGAGTCTGAGCCTATTAACTCGAGTCTACATCACTGCTGTGAAGAGTCACACTAACCACATGAAGCAACCAGAATGGCTGACTAGCAGCCCAATCATACTACACAATTATAACTCTATGATTCCACATTAACTGCTATAGTTCTATCCTGTGGAATCCTGGGGTATGTGAAGCTGTGTGGCTGAAAATTCTAAATGCCCTTCTCTGTACTGCCAGTTCCAGGATTCCTTAAGCCAGAGCCATGACTATTAAAGTGGAATAATAGCACTATAATTTTGTAGTACGAATGAACTCCAGGATGCCTCGTTTTTGGAACCCAAGTGCCTTGTTCTAAAAAGTCTGTGATAGATTCTCTCTCTGGGTTGGCCCTTCAGTTCCAGCCTATGGGATTCCTATCTCTCATCCTGCCCTTTTCATTTTAGGCTCCCTCCCTGCCCCCAAAGTAACCACTATTCTTGACAAGTTGGTGTGTTTGGTGTTGGGCTCAGTTTGGTAAAGTGTGAACAATTCCACTGATTAATTCTTAAATGAAAATATATCTAGCTGGAAAGGATGAATATAAAAGGATGAACATAAAACAGTAAATATTTATTGTATAACAAGCAACTTAAACTTCTAGTATTGTGCTGGCTCCACACACATAATACAACACTTTAGCTAAAATAAAGTGATGCTGAACTCTTTCCGCATTCTCTCAACTCCTATCAAACCAATGTCCCTGTTGTAATATTCTCTGTTCCTAGCCCTGACTCTTTCTCTTCTCCTAACTGGCCCTATCTGAGAATTTAACAGAGAAGTCACTGGTGTCATACTCTTTCTGTCACAGCTGGCCCACACAGCATTTTGAAGGTTGTGATTGGTTGGCTTTATTCATGCTTGCCAAGCGTCTCTCTTCACAACAACCTTCCTCAGAGCCAGGCAGTATGATTGGGGTGTTCAAGGGATGATTTGTGCTGCGGTGGTTCTGATGACTCCTTAGAGCATGGATGGACAAAATATGCCCTGGGGCCATATGTGGACCCAAGCCTGTTTTTGTGGCCTCCAGATTGCTTAGATTATCCCTTTGCTGAAAAAAGGGGGGAGTGAGTTCTTCTCTATTTATTATTTTTTAAAAATCCATATGTTTAAAATATTGACCCCTTTTGGCCACTTCTAGAATTTTAATTTTTTTTTTTGCCTGTTCAGCAGCCCTGGCAACCCAAGAGAGTCCCAGGGCTGGAGAACTGGCCCCTAGAACGATGGCAGTTGCCCCCCCACACACACCTTAAAGCACAGGTGTCATGGACTCAGCACAGAGGCACCGCCCCCCACCTGAGCTGTGGTTGTCTCGGAGTGAGACATTCGGTCCTGATCAGCTCCAGAAAGTTTCACACCAGTTGGCTTTCTGCTGCTGCTGATGCCACAGCTTTCCAAAGCCCATTCATGTCCTGATCTGGAGAGCTAGTCTGGAGATCGCCTGGCTACAGCATTTTCCATGGCAAAGGATCAGTCAGCAGGGCTCTTTGGAGTGGCGTGTTGGGGCTCTCCTGGTGCATGAGTGAGTGGGTGGATGAAATTTCTACCATATGAGCTGCATGCCTTACTGTTGGGAGAAACAGCCTTGTTGCCCCCTGTGACTTTAAAAGTGCCACGAGCACTGCAGACTTTTCATGTGGTCAGTCATAACAGTAGTGAGAAAAGTCATGCCTATTAGATGGTTGCCACTCACACAGAATTTAAAGCAGGGATGAGCAGACAACAGGCTTTTCATTCCAATTGTAAGTGCTACTGGAACCAGCCAGATCCAGGTGCAAAAGATTTATTCTTAGAATTAACAAACAAGAGCTTGAATGGTGAGTTGGCACTTACATAAATCTGCATTGATTCCCAACGTTGATTCTAGTTTGGACTATCTGTAGGATTGCAGTCATGATGCCCTGAACAAATTCTGAGCCCAGAATTTTATTTCCACATGTAAAGTGGGATATATCTTAGCAATAACAAGAAAAACTGTGAGAGGGGTGCTGAATACATCTTCCTCCTTAATCTTACTGCACTGCATCTTGTTTCTCCAATGTCTTATTTTTTTTTCTCCTGTTCTGATGCTAGAAAGTGAGCCAAGAAGAGAGAGAAGTAGCTACAGCAACACTGAGAGGAGAGAAAGCTTAGGAAAAGAGATAAGTTCCCTAGCCACCTCCCTTGGCTACCTATTGCCCTGTTTCATATTGGAATGGGATGGACATGTGAAAAGAAAGATTTACCTGCCACCAGTGTCATAGCTAATGCAGTCCTGGGTTCATGAACCAAATGATGAGCGCAGTGTGAAACATATTTTTGGCTGGAACAGTGCACTGCAGTGTAGACAGGGCAGACTAAGCAACTTCTTTAACATTGAAATTTCTGCTGTCAGAATCTTCCAGTAGATTGAGAACACTAGGTTAATCCAGAATGAAAACTCTCTCTTGCCTTTAATTTTATTTTAGCTAAGGGGGCTGACCCCACCTGTTATAACAAAGATTTGGGTGGGGAAACATAGAGGGGTTAGACTCACTCAGGTGCAGTGTTTTGTGCAACACCAACATAGACATAAAAGTCAGTAGAAGGGAATTGTTTTAGTCCATAGGAACTCTTTAGGCTTCTACCCTTTTGCTCTTGGTACAATTTACCAATCTTGAATTCTTCTGCCATGTGCTGCATATTTTGGGTGCCCAAGGGACTCTGCTTTTGTAATACCCAGCCCACTGCCTATCTCTGCTTGAATTATGGGAGATGATCTTGGATTTGGTGCTGAGAGTTGTCCAAGTGATTGCTCTGGAGGATCTTGCCAGCCATCCTGAGACAACTGAATATTGACTGGTTCAGGGCTTTGTGACCATTGGGACAACCATGGGGCTATCCCAACGTGTCATTGTGCCAATATACATGACAAAGACATTCTCTGGATGTGGTCCCTTAGTTTTCTTATCTGCGAACCCATTTTTTAAAATTTTGAAACCATTTTTTCAGGGAAAGAAGCCTCACAGGCAAACTCCATTGTCCAAGAAAAACATTCATGTTTTTGTTGGGACAATAATTGTAGGGTGCTACTATAAAAAGATTTTGCATTTTGGAGTCTCATTCAAATATTTCCATTTTAATAAGCTTCTAATATTTCCAGTTTAATGAGCTTCGAAAGCCATATGTTTCCTAGCTCTTTCTCACAAGGCCATTACCCCAGGTGACCCACTGGTGTCCTTGGCAAATACAACCACTGCTTCCCTGTGGGGAAGCTCACATCTATCCTCAAAGTAAATCATTCTGTTAAAACTGGTATGTGTTTCTCTTGGTTTTCTGAGCATTATAAGTACAATCGTGTGCAATTAAGATTTGCTAAGGTTTAGACAGGCAGTGGTTTCCTGCAATTGCAACAATGCTTCTGCCTTGAAGTGGTATTTAGTTAGTTTAAAATATATATTTTTTCCAGAATGGGCCTAGGAGGGGGAGATAATTATACATCTGAGAAGACAAGGCATATCTGCATACATGCATGCTTAAATCTTAATCCAGGCTTGCAGCGTTAGGGTAGATGCGAGGGATTCAGGTGAACACAGAGCTGGTGAAACATTCCTTCTTCTTTCTGCCTGCCATCCCCTTTGAGTACTGGCTCTGCTGGAGAGGGAAATTCCTTTGCTTAAACATTATTTAAAACTTTAACCTCAAGAGGGCTGGGCAAAGGATGAAAAGCTCCCCAAGGCAGTAGAACTCCTCCTTCTTCTCCTCTTCTTTTTTTTCAGGCTAGTAGTTCCCATTTAAATGTCTGCAAACTGTTGTTTACTGCTGTCGCAGACTTTGTAGCTGAAAGGAGGTCTCTCTCCAATGGGGCATTTCAGTAACTTGGCAGCTGCCAGCTGAGGAGGCTCTCTGCTTGAGTGTTCTCTCTGTCGAATATTTGTGCTTCTCCACGTGTGGGGAAATGCCTCTTACATGTGGCCTCTTAACAGCAACAGGCTGAACCAGGAATTGGAGCACCACAGTTGGAGATTTTTTAGGGTGACATGAGGAAGACTACATCCAGGGGAGAGGCAAAGGGAGGAGAGATTGATCTGTGGTGACCAACCTGAATCTTCATTACTTCTAGGAGAAGCAGGAGCTCTGGAGTGCTGGTTCACTGACCACGTGTCTTTCCTCTCCACCAAGGCATTTTTGTAAAGCCTTTGGAATCTGGACCAATCCTTAAGGAGAGGTTTAAGATGAGGAGGTTAGATGATGAACAAGCGGGTTCTTCTGCATGGATGCGGTGACCAAGTTCCCTGATGTCTGCTCTGCTCCTGGTTTGGGCTGTGCTTCTGCACTTGGGAACTGGACAGTCTGTGGGCAGAGGAAGGAAGTCATGGGAACACTGCACAGGTAAGAGCTGCAGGTAGGGATGTGCAAGTAGGTGAACCTTATTTTCAATGTCTTCTCTCAGAATCCTGCCAGCATTCTCTTCCTGGCCCAGATCTGCTGTGGGTTGTGAGAGCTTTCTCCCATTTCCCTGTAAGGAAATTTGTTTGCATTTTGTGCACATTTTGTTTCAAAATGTACACTTTTTTGTATGTATTTTTCCTAATTATGCTCATTTTCTAAATACGTACATGGAAGATTTTGTGTGCACTCTCAAAGTGCATTGCAAACCTGGGAATATATATGTATTTCTGAGGCCAAGAGCTGCCAGGAGAGCAGAAAGGTCCACTCATGTACTTATGCAGGACTTTGGACATGTTGGGAGATGGAAGCATTCAGCATGGTATTGAAATGGGCAGTTCCAATATCTGGCTGGGAGCAGTGGCTATCTTTTGTAGTAAGGGTATGTGGAGATGTACCTAGTCACTGGAATGGAAAGTAAGCTGGTCCCCTAGGTCACTGGCTATGAGGAAGAAATCACTTGCAGAAGAAGTTACTGGATGCCTCTTTACCTGGAAAGGTATTGGATAACTCCTTACACAATCTTATAAATAGTACAACCAGAATTATATGGGCATCACGCTTCAATTGGTTCCAAGTCTGAGGCATGACATGCTTCATCCCACTGATAATCTTAGGAGGTACAAAACTGAATGCATTGAATTCCTTTTCCATCTGCTGCTGGGACGTATCAGTGGAAATCTCTAAGGTGTTTATGAAAAGGCATGGAGTGAACTGACCTCTTTCTGATATACTCTAAAGCAGGAGTGGGGGAAAAATTATCCCCCCAGATGTTGGATTGACATTCCCATAGGTCCTAGCCAGCAAAGTTAATGATGATGAATGCTGGGATTTGCAGTCTGAGAATGTCTGGATAGTCACACTTTGCCCACCCCTGCATTGATAATGTGCCTTTTAAATTTGAACGCACAAGTTCCAGGTGTGGCCAGCTGAACAAAAATAAATTGACTCCTGACAATCCTTCCACTCCTCTGTATGGTATCATAGCATGGAATGTAAAAGTGTGGGGGTGTCATCAGCTAGCTTTGAGCAGCACCTTGCCTCTTTATGAGCACATGTGTGTTGAAGAAAAATAAAAGACCATTGATAAACACTGTTACATATCCTTGTTTGGTGTTGTGTAACTTGACTGCTCTGAGAACAAAGAAGCTGGAAACGGGGATAATTTTACTAGCTCAATGACTCAGTTATGCTGGAAGGAAAGCAAAGAAATTATACAAAGTTCTAGCGTAATTGAAAACTCATCACTGCTTAGGGCTTTTCTATTTCCGGTTCTATGTAAGATTTAGAGAAACCTTGTACAGTGGGCCCATCCAATCTGCAGGGGTTCAGTTCCAGGACCCCTGGGGATGCCAAAAAACATGAATGATCATATTATTAAATGGTGTCAACGTGGACCTTGACATTTCGGCACATTCACATTCATTTCACTGCCATTTTATATATAGGACATGATGATCTACAGTCAGTGGAATTTGCAGACCTGAAATTCACTGGTCTGGAGGGTCCACTGTAGAGAAGAGAATGTCCTGAGAAAATTCAAACTGTCATTGTGTGTGTTGCAATGTAAGTTAAAAAGTTGTATGCAATGCTATCATTCTGCCATTACAAACCTTCTACTACTCACCGAACTTCAGTTTTTAGCTTTGCTCAAGGATCAGAACAGTCAGTGTGGTGTAGTTATAGATTAATGTGTAGTACTGGACTAAGACTCCAGGAAACCAGGGTTTGAATCCTCACTCCACAATGGAAACCCACTGTGTGACCTTGGGGAAGTCATACTCTCAGCCTCAGAGGAAAACAAAGGCAAGCCCCCCCGATGAAATCTCACCAAAAAAACCCTATAATAGGTTCACCTAAGCATTGCTGTAAGTGGGAAACAACTTGAAAGCACCCAATGAGTATCAGATCCAATACTAGATTCTGCTTGTGTAAATTAGTTTGTAGGCTGTCACACAAGAGCTTCTACAACTTATTGCAACTTAGGCCATTTCCGCACTAGACTGTTATAGCGCTATTATTCCACTTGCAATATCCTATGGAATCCTGGGGTTTGCAGTTTAGGTAGGAGCCCCTCAAAGGCCCCTGCCTAAACTGCAAACCCCAGGATTCCATAGGATGGTGCAAATGGAATAATAGCGCTATAACAGTCTAGTGCAGAAATGGCCTTAATCTCACAAACTCATTCCTTAGGCACTACCACAATGCTTGTACTCCTCATGCTAGTATTACTCCTGATACAACCTAATGTTTTGGATTGAGACAAGCCTTCTGAGAACGCTGTTCTTTTTCTTATAGTTGTTAAATTCTGGTAAATGCTCGTTAACTGAGGCAAAGGTTATTTTCAGCTCAATGTTATACAGCATTTATTTAAAAGCATCCTACTATGCTCAGTTGGATTTTTTTCGTAGTACTTGTGCCTACACTTAAAACAGCACAAAAATTTAATTTGATGATAACTTCCCTCAGTGTTGAGGAAGAACATTCAGAATCTCCTCTTCCTCCAATTTATTTTCCTTCAAATAGTTGCATTTCCAAATTAGTAACTTTGAAAGCAACAAAAGCCTTAACCAGTTAATAATGACATGATCATAGAAAAATTCCCTGCCTTTTAGCGTATTGATTATCAAGGAGTCAAATGCCAGGCAACCCAGGGGACAGGCATCCCTCCCCTGTGCCCAGCCAGGGGAAAGCAGTCCCTTTAAGTGCAACCTTGTGCCGCAGAGACATTAGTGATCCATCCAGGGAAAAAGAGTTCTGTATGGGTTCTTTCAGTCAAGATTTCTGTTTGAAAGTCATTCATGAAAAAGTCCCAGATTATTTTATGGCAAATCCCAGAACAGCTATAACATTTTACACCCACCTTTGAGGTTTTTATTTCCTATATTTATTCCCACCCTTGACAATTTTTCTAGATTCAGAGACATACTGGAAGGGGAAAAAAAGGATCCTTCCCTTCTTCTCTTTTCTCTTTTTCAAAAATTCAGTTTTGGTCTGAATCTTGTTTGTACTCCTAAATAGGGCCATTTCCACATTAGACTGTAAAACGCTATTATTCCACTTTCAACATCCTATGGAATCCTCAGGTTTGCAATTTTGGGAGGGCCACACATCAAGTCAATGGAAATTGATTCATCATTTAACAACTGGTGCAATAGAGCTACTGTAGTTAGGTTAAAGCAGTAGGATTAAGGCCATTTTTTTTTTTAGAGTTAGAATACGTCTGTGCATCCATGCAATGCCACTTTTCCACTATAGCACTATAACTCTAAGAATTAAAAAAAGAGAGAGAGAGAGGAGGAAAATTTGTCTTTCAGGCCATATGACCACCTCGGGAAACCTTGTGGTGTGCCTTCAAGTTGTTTTTGACTTACAGCAACCCTAAAGTCAACCTATGACGGGTTTTCTGAGGCTAAGAGTGTGTAGTGTTCCCCCAGTAGGTTTCCTTGGCTGAGTGGGGAATCAAGCCCTTGTCTCCACGGCTGTACTTCAGTACTCAAACCGCTACACTGCACTGGCTCTCTTTGCTCAAGTCAAAAACCCCCCCACAAACTTTGGAAGAGCCTTAGTGCAAATCTTAGAAATTGCTACAAACACCACCACCCCATGAGAGGGACAGGTGGACGTGGATGTGGACGATATCAATCAAAATACTTAAGAAGAGGTACTTTTTGAATACAGAGGACCTCACACATGCTGCTACTAACGAAAACCCTTGTCAAAATAGGTTAAATTGAATTAATATTTTCTTTTTGAGAATCTGCTCAGAGTTTACCACCTCCTTCTCTTTTTAAAAAAATCAGTTTGGGGCTGCCTACCCTTCTTTTTCATTCCATCTTTTTTTCCTTACAGTTTCAAATAATTAACATACAGTTCCTGGGAGCTAAGTACCACATCACAAAACTCCTGCATAGAAGACAGTAGGTGTTAATGTATTGCCCGTTAGTAATTAATCACAAATAATAAATGTGCACTCTTCTCCCCCTTCCTTGTTGTGTGCATGTGGGATACATATGCTGAGAAACCATGGTGATAAATGTCTTCCCAATGTATACAACTATGTGCAGATTCCAGACATTATTGTGTACAGTTGAGATTTGCATCCATTCTTAAAACGATGTGTCTTCTGTAGCAGAATATTTTGATATGTGATACAGCCCCATCTTCAAGGCTTATTTATGCTAACACGGGGTTGTTGAACCTTATTGAAAATGCCAGAACATTTCACTCTCTCTTTGCAGGGTGCATAAAAATGCAGAAGACAAAGGATTTTGCAGAGTAGGAAGAAGGGTTGGAAACTGAAGCTAGTTATTAACAAACTACTTATGCTTGTGGCTAATCCAAACTGTTACTCTTACTGTATGGGGGTAGGTGGGTGGCAGCATAATTCTACCTCACTGTTAGTTTTTCAGGGTTGTAATTTTAATGTTAGCAACTGAATAATGGCAAGACCGACATGAAGAAATGTTTAGCTATAAATTGTAGGTACAAATACAAATGATATCCAAATTTCAAATGAAATTTACAAGGGTGTAGCTATTGGTTGAGCATTGGATTATGACCCTGGAGACCAAGGTTCAATTCCCATTAGTATGAGGGGGAAAATATACATAAATTACTGGAGGCAGTGTGGTCTAGTGGTGTGAGTGTTGCACTAGGATTCTAAGATGCTTGGGTCCAAATCCCTGCTTGGCCACATAAACCCACTGGGTGACCTTGTGGGGGTCACACACTCTCAGCCCCAGAGAAACCTCATGATAGGTTCACCTTAGGGCTGCTATAAGGTAGAATTGACTTGAAGGTGCACAACAACAAGTTATGATAACATATGAGCACAGGTTTAGCTGTAAGTACAATTACTTCTCTAAGTAATTATCTCTAAGTATAGTTACATCTAGACACACAGAACCAAAATCTACAAAAGCTTATTACCTTTGTGATATATATGAATACTGTTAACTGCCAGCAATATGTCTCTAGATGATCTTAGGACAAATTGCAGTGATCATAGCTGAATAGCCCTAGAAAGGCTCAACACATTCTGATTATTCCCAGATGGGGGGTTTTCTGTCAAAAAGCCTTGCACAGCTATTCTACCTTTTTCTTCTTGGTGGCTACTTCATGGCAAGAAAAACAATTAAAAAAGCAGTGGTGAAACAAAGGACGATTATGAATGGAGGATGATGTTACAGGGTGCTTCATAACATTCAGGAAATATAGTCAGGGGTAGTCATGTTGGCCATACAACAACATAAGTCAAGATCCAAAATCCACAAAAGAGTGACACCTTCATTGGCCAACCAAAATGCACAAAACACCTCATGTAAGCTTGTGAAGCTCCACTGGCTTCTTCATCTGGCAAAAGATGTTTAAAAATCATACAGGAGAAGAAAAGAGACGGTATTAGAGCTGTAGGCCTACATTTTGTGGTGTTGTTCAGTTGGTTTGGAGGGATCTCACTACAGGCAGAGGCTGCTCCTCTTCTTTGCCATGTGGAAAACAAGACAAAGAACAGTAAAATGTAAACTCATTAACTTCAGTAAAGTAACTGCTCTGGGGATCCTGGGTGTCTCTGTCTTTTATAAAGCCACTCTCCCCTTTCTTAGAAAACATTGGATTTCTCAAGAAGTCTCAATACTGCTACATGTGGAAAAACTTTTGGGTTCTTTCTAGGTAAAACTCAGTCAATCATAGTCCAAAAGAAAAAGTTTTATCTTTGCAAGAGGCAGAAACTTCAAAGTGTTAAGTCCTAGTCCTTAGTTCCTTCTTGTTTAGAATTACTCTGTTGTAGCTGAATCCATAAAATTCAGTGAAGGAGGCCAAGTGATGGCGTGATGTGATAAAAAAACTCATCTAAATCTTCTCTTTATCGTCTGCATTTCTTTTCAATGTGTGTCATCTCTACATTTATCTGAGCATACCCACAGGGGCCCAAGATTTGGGACTAACCTCTACGTTATGTAATTAAACAATTGTCATCACTCTTTTCATGTCTTCACATTTATTTTTTCTTTACTAGTTGAGAAACAAAGCACCATTTCAATAATTTGTAATTTGCCTTGTTTTAAGCTTAAATGTCAAAACTTTGAGAGCCAGTGTGGTTTGAGTGTTGGATTAGCACTCTGGGAAACCAGGGTTCAAATCACACTCTCTCTGCCTTGGAGGAAGGCAATGGGAAACCTCCTGTGAAAAATTTTGCCAAGAAAACCCCATGATGGCTTCACTTTAGGATCACAATAAGTTGGAAATGAGTTGAAGGCACAACAATAACAAATCAAAACACTATTCCAGTGGCCCCACAGGGCTTAGGAGAGATAGTTATGTGCCATGCAGAATCATAATCCTAATGTTGTGATCAAAGCAAAAGCAAACAAAACAGTGTGAAATACTAAATCACATAGCTGAAGCACATTTTGTCTAAACTGCTATTCTAAATGTGCTTCAAATAAGCAAGAATTTCCCTTACCCAGAATTCTTAAGAGTTCTTAATCCAGAATAATATATTTATTAATGGAAGACATGCACCTGTGTAAGAGTCTTGCAGCAGAAAAAGTGACACATTTTTATATATGTATCTATGTATGTATTGCATGCCTCTACTTAGTTGCCTTGTTATTCTGGGACTGAGCTACCTTTAGAGAAACACAGTGCGAGTTGGATTTCATTCATATAAATAATTGTACACTTAAGGACTTCCAAACTGACACTGCCTGTTTCTCCCTCCATTTTTTAATCAATTCAAGTCAGCTATCAAAACTCTCAAATATTAAAATGTAATAGGGCTGAATTTTTTTAGAATAGCAAATGTTAACTTTCAAACTATGCATAAGATTTTCTTTGCCAAGTTTTTCACCATATACATTTAGAGTGTGGTATACTGAAACTAGGAAATCCTTTTCCCAGGACATAACACTGTGCTACAGCAATACCGATATAAGCTGCTATCTATTGCAGAAATCCTGTTGGTGACATATGTTGGTATAATAGGATTTACACTCATGTTTGTGGTTTCTGGACCTTACACAGGGAGGTATCCAGTATCTTCTTTACCTCACCTCGTGTGCAAAATAGCTGTGGATTGCTTGGCCTTTTTTTTTTTCCCTGGCTGCTAGTTGGCGACGCTTGGCACACCCCTTTAGCTGATCTGTGGCTGGGGAAGTAGGCACCTGGCAACAGCCACCCACCCCCGCTGCTGTTGTTTTGCGGTAGAAGAAACAGCCAGACATTGGGAGCAGCCTCCATTGCTTCTCATATATTCTCTGGTGAAGGATTATGGTACAGCAATGCCGTGTAGGATCTTACCCATATGTTATCATTTTGAATGATGGACTTGCATCTTCAATGGGATATTCCAAATCACTGGAATTGTGATCAGCCCCAGGGTCTGTCTAAGATTCTGATAAGTAACAGGCAAAGCTCTTTCCACAGCAGCAGGATTATGCTGACACTGAGTTCTTACCTGACCTTTCCTGATGATGGATGTTTCCCACCTTGACCATTCAACAGCAAAAGGATAATGAGGGAGACCAGACAGCAGGCAGCTGCCTTTCAGCTGGTGGCCAGACCACAATAAAGGCAACCTTTCAGATGCCCCATGTGTCCTTCAGGGGTCTCAGAGGATGATGTTGCCTTCTAACAACAGACTTCTGAAGCATAGCCTACTGCTGCTACCTCCTCATATCTCCTTGTCACTGCATGGCTGTAAGGAGGTACACCAGAACCAGGAGAGGAAAGGTGAAAGGTCTGGGGGTGGTGGAGTGCAGGCAGTTACGTTTGGCAGAACTTTATGTTCCACTGGTGTGATGCAGGATCTTAGGCTGTTTGTATGAATTTGGACCTGTATGCCATCCTCCATTTGCCACCAGTGATGTCACTGATGCTTACCAATAGGCCCTTGTGACCCTGAGGCAGTCACACTCTACACAGCAATAGTAAGAGGAAATGGATGAGACAATGGGGAGAAGAACTGCAACAACAAAATGCTGTGGATTCATTCATGAGATCATTAAATTTAAAATTTCTCCAATAGAATGGCTTCCTGGAAAAAAAAATATTTGGATCTCCTTCAGTGCATGAGTAGCAACCACATATTTATTTCATGATTTCGTTCTCCTCAAATAAAACAAAGTATTTATTTAGAGGCAGTAGTATTTCAGTTACGGCATGGTGAAGCACATTCAGAACACTTGATCCATACATTTTTCAATAATTCACTGATAGTTCCAGAGCTTTGTTCAAAAACAATTAAACTGAAACATGCTAAACAGGAGAAGTCATCCAACTGGACTTAAATCTGAATTGAAATGATCAAAAGAATGATGTCTTTGGAGAACTGCCTCTGTCTCTTAAGACCTGGCACACATGCCAGCCAGGGAACAAGAAAGCTATCTGGCAAAGTCTGGATGTTTTGCATGTACTGACAGTGCCAAACTGATCTTCTCTGGGATGCCCAGAACCATGAAATACTACTCCCAATAAACTTGGCAGGTGCCTCAGCCATTATCTTTCAGAGGTGCCAGATCAACCTACTGCATTGATTTGTTGCACAAAAATGCCCACCTGACATTGAAATGATATGTGCTGGTTTTCAGTTACACAATGTAAGCTAATTTCTTTCTCAATACTTTCATAAATGACACAAAGAGCATGTGCCACACAAACCTACCATCAATAATATGGCTTTATTTGAACTATTATGGAAATATGAAAAACAACCATTTTCAATCTGTCTAATGGGGCCCATGTATTTCATTTGGATGAGTCAGAGGAGCATTGTTTCTCTCTTGGTCTGTGTGTCTGTTTGTTTGTTTGCCCATAGTCACTTTCCTACAAATGTGTATTAGTGCCATTACAGATTTTAAACAAAGAGATTAGGGAGGGAGGAAAACTGCCAAGTGTAAAATGCATAATGCAAATAATATTTATCTTGGAGATGCATAAAATCTAAATCATTATTTATGTGTCACCTTGCTTGGTGGTTAAAAAAACCCCCATAACCTCTGGGGATGTATGTAAGCTCTTGTAATGATGGATACAAACCACAGTGATTACTATCATGAGGGTTACTCATGATGAGTAACTGGTAAAATGACTTGATTTATAAACTGTAAATATTGTGCTGTAAAATGATTAACCAAAAGTTGAGAGGCTGGAGAAAATGAGTGCAGCCACTGGTCATCGTGGCTGGGGAGTTGTAGAATTTCTAATCCAAGAAAGTAACTTTGCTACACAATGGCTGGCATCCTGTTAATGATTTGTCCATGCATAACTGCAGCTTATGTGTGCATAAGCTGTTTTTTGCGTGGGGTACTGAAAGCTATTCTCTTCCCCTTGCACTCTGTCCAAAAACTTCCCACTGTCCAGCAGCTGTCAGATCCCCCAAGTGGTCTCTTATTGCTTGGGAGAGAAGCAGGGAGGCAATTCAATCCATGAAGATCTGGCTGGTCTGGGCTCCTGGGGGAAGGAAAAGGCAAATGCATTCCATTTGGGAATGCACTCTCTTTTCTCAGTCTTCCACAACCAAACTGAGTCCATCTACTTCTGAATTGCTTCCCCTTCCCTCCTTCCAGTACATGACAACATTTGTAAATTCTATGAGGACAACTTAGGAAGCTGAGTATGTTTAGCTTGGGGAAGAGAAGGTAAAGAGGTGATATGATAGCCATATTTAAATATTTGAAGGGATGTCATATGGAAGATGGAGCTGAGACTAGGACATGAGGCAATGGTTTCAAACTACAGGAAAAGAAATTCCATCTAAACATTAAGAAGACCTTGCTGATGGTAAGAGCTGTTTGACAGTGGAATACACTGCCTTGGACTGCACTGGACTCTACTTCTTTGCAGGTTTTTAAACAGAGGTTGGATGCTTTGACTGTATATTCCTGCATGACAGGGGGTTGAACTGGATGGCCCTTGTAGTCTCTTCCAATTCTATTATCCTTTCCCAGTCAAGAGAGATTAGATACCTGGGTACCTTGAGAGCTTTTGAAAATGCTGCCCCAGGCATTCCCTTGATCTATGTGATGTGTCCATCCTCACAGCTCTGGTAAATAGTGAGAGATGATCTAAGCTGAGCCTTTGCTGAATAAGTTGCTGACATTCTCTCAAGTACTGACAGCTGCTGTTCATTAATAAGATCCTATATAATCTCTGCCTGACTTTAATCATTAAGAAGATCTCTTTAGCATGGGAGCTGATTTTTCAATCAGTTCATTTTCAATTAGTTTGACAAAGAGCTGCACCTCTACCTTTGAGGAAACTGTCTACGAAGCACAGGTTCTTGTAGTGCAAAAACTGCTTCTGTTCATCTACCACAGTCAGTCCTTCCACTCAGGAGACACTGTAATTAGGGGTCCTTTTACACTACACTACACAGTTGTAGTGCTTTGATTCCATTTTAACTGCCACAGCTATATCTTATGGAATTCTGGGGTTATAGTTTGGTGAGGCATCAGAACTTTTTGTCAAAAATGGTAAATTCTCCTCCCTAAATTGTAAACCTCAGGATTCTATATAATGGAACCATGGCAGTTAAAGTAGAATCATAGGTCATTTCTGCACTACCCTCTTATAGTCCTATTATTCCACTTTCAACATCCTATGGAATGCTGAGGCTTGTAGTTTACTGGGGCCAAAGAGCTCTCTGGCTGAGAATTCTAAATGCCTCACCCTACACTGCAAACCCCACACTCCATATGATGTTCAAAGTGGAATAATAGCACTATAACTGTGTAGTGTGGAAATAGCCACAGTGCTATAACTGTATAGTGTGAAGAGATCCTAGATAAGCAGGAGAAACACATGCAGGGATCCAGAACAACAAATCCAATTTTCCCACACATTTAGTTGGTTTGGATTTTCCCCTCCCATTGAGGGGTTCAAGAACATTAAAACAAACAATATGCAGACAAAATACAGGAAACTGGAATTTTTGAATAAAACCAGTGGAAAGCTGTTGCATATTTTGGGGTGGGGGAGAGACAGGTACATAGTTAGGAAAATCCCAAAAGATCAGAGGGAATAAATTTCTTGGTATATCACAGTAGCAACAGAAATGTACTGTACCTTACCCTATGCTATTAACTTGCACATCGTTATAATTAATAAAACTATGTAACATAACATATTACCTGGGGTGGGAGAATGAGGGAATAACATATTTCCTTTTGAAAGTAACACAGTGATGGGAAATGCCATTATTTCTTTGCATAATGAAGTTACTTTTACACTTACTTGTTGTTATCTGCTATATGTTGTCAAACTGGGCTTTGACTTATGGAGACTCTATGAATAAGAGTGCTCCATGATATTCTGTTATTAGCAACCCTGCCCAGGTCCTCCAAACTCAGGGCTGTAGCTTCCTTTATTGAATCAATCCATCTGTTTGCAGTCTTCTTCTTTTTCCACTGCCTTCAGCTTTATCCAATATTATCTTTTCAAATGAGTCACATTATCTCATGATATGTCCATAGTACAACAGCCTCAGTTTAGTCATTTTGGCTTCTAGGGGAAGTTCAGGCTTGAATGATTCTATTCAGTTGTTCCACTTATTTGTTTTTGATGGTCCATGGTATCCGTAGAATTCTCTAGCACCACATTTCATATGAGCTAATCCCCCCCACCCCAGTCATCTTTCTTCACTGCCTAACTTGACATCCACAAATAGAATTCAGAAATACCGTGGTATGGATAATCCTGATTTTGGTATTCAGTTATACATCTTTACATGTAAAGATCTTACGTAATTCCCTCACAAATGTCATTCCAGGTCTTAGTTGTCTGATTTCCCGACTACAGCTTCCATTTTGATTAATGAATGAACCAAGGTACAGAAAACCTCTAACAATGTTGATGCCTTCATCAGTCATTCCGAGGTCATGTAACTCTTCCCTGGTCATTATTTTTATTTTCTTAGTCTTCAACAGTAACCTTGCTTTTACACTTTCTTCCTTAACAGTCATCAGTAGTTGTTCCAGATCATCGCTACTTTCTGCGAATAACACAGTGCCAAATGCATATCTTAAATTATGGGTATTCCTTTCTGCAAATTGCACATCTCCTTCCTTGCAGCATAATCCCAGTTTCTTCATAACACATTCTGCACATAAATTTAACACATAGGATGATAATATGCACCCTTGTCTGACACTCATGCCAATTAGAAACCATTCTCTGTCTTCTTATTACATATGACTTATACATCAGGACAATCAAATGCTTTGGCATTCCTATTATTTTAGAGAAGTACATATCAGTCTATCTGATACAAGGAACTACCAGTTATTTTTCCCTAATATGCCAGGGACTGGCACTACATTTGTGCCCGTTTAATACAATTGCTTCTTTCTTTCCTGGAAACTTGCCAGGGACTAGTAGCCAATGGCTTGGATGCTTTTACTGGTCCGTGGAAAATATCTCAAAGGAACTCAAAGTATGTAATTTGGCACAGGACCATCTACTTCAGTTGAGATAGAGAGGTGGAAATTGTTACAAAGACACAAAACTTAGCAAGCAGGATGAGAAATTAGCTTATTCTCACCCAAATAAAGAGAAAAGCTGTACAGCACTGGAGATGGCTATCTCCTGA
This sequence comes from Iguana delicatissima, assembly GCA_948472985.1. Lineage (NCBI taxonomy): Eukaryota > Metazoa > Chordata > Lepidosauria > Squamata > Iguanidae > Iguana > Iguana delicatissima. The sequence goes on from CAOKZL010000942.1 coordinate 108,086, forward strand.
TCTTGCACTGCAGTTAGTAGGAGTTACCCCCAAATATGTACCCTTAGGGTTGTAACCTTAGTCAGCTCCTATAGTTAGGAGTGATCTAATGGGAAAATCTTGGTAATTTTCAGGATATTAATCAGTATCTTTATCAGGAGATATAGGTGTACTGGCTGAAGATTGCTATTTTCTTTTGATCCTTAAACGAATAATAAATTTAACTATTAACTATAATGTTTGTTTTTTAAAAAAGGAAACAAATTATGGAGCCAGTGCATATACATGCTGAACCTTCAGTATTTTCCTTTATTGCTGAATGGATCTAATTTTGTGTTGCTGGTATTTGCATGGTATGTTGCAGACTTGCCTAAACTGTCATAGCAAACATGCTTAGCAGATTTTCTTTTTAAGGCAAAGTAGCTTATCCTTTATGCTTTTTTTAAAAAAAAACCCATGTGATTCCCCAGGGCCACACATGTGTCTTGCTTTCTTTTGTGAAGAATGTAAATTCTTTGGAAGCTGCATATGTTTGCGGGAGCATATGTAGGCGTGACTGTGTTCGTGAGTAACAAAGACAGCTAGGCTAGCAGCCAAATACCTACAGCCTTCAGTCTGAATGGATACAGTAATACTAACATTGTGAGATAATTTTCTGGGTGTGATATTCAAGTATGTCCAGAGGGTTTACAGGTTTGATTCTGTGCTTAAATTGAATCAGATCCTCTGTAGTTCTTCACATAAATAAGACTGAGGATCAAGGCTGGCCCTGCCAGTTGGCAGAGTAAAGCAGCCACTTCAGGCAGCAGATGCGTAGGGGACAGCAGCAGTCCACTGGATGATTCTCAGTTCCATTCCTTTTTACACATTGCCACATTGCCTGTCTTGATCCCATAATAAGGCTACTTCCACCAGGTAAGTGGGAGAGGATGTTGCCCCATTGCCAGTGTTAATATTCAACTGGTTGGCTTCTCTGTGTGGAATGGCATGGAAGAGGGAGTGCTATCTTCTCGATCACCTTAGGCAACAATATGTTTTCAGACAGCTCTGCATGTGGCAAAATCTGGCTCTACAAAAGTCCAATGGATTATCTTTAAATGTTAAACATCTGTTGTAGATCAACTTTCACTTTGTCAAAAATGCGTATATACATGTATAACCCATCTGTAACAAGCTTCGACAGCATTGCCACTTCAGCATCAGCCAAGAAGAGGACAAAGGAGGACAGTCATTTGCATGAAATTGCTGCATACTAACTTATACATGAGAACCAGCATACCGTAGTGAGTTGAGTGTTGGACTACGACTCTGTAGACCAGAATTCAGTTTCCCATTTGGCCATGGAAACCCATTGGGTGATCTTGGGCTCTCAGCAAACTCTCAGCCTCAGAAACCCTGTGATAGGTTTGCCTTAGGGTTGCCATAAGTTGGAAACAACTTGAAGGCACACAACAACAATTTTTATATATAGTGCAACTTCAGCAATAATTGCTTAGGTTTTGATGGAAACACAATGCATCTCATTACAGAGAAGATGAATATGACCATGCAACCTATGTCTCTGTCAAGTTGTCTCTCCAGGTACCAACTCTTGATGGGCCACTTCAAGGCCCTCCCTACAGGTGCCCCAGCCCTGTGCTATGGTGATGCCAACAAAAATACAAACAGCTAACTATATGTACACCAAATTTCATCACAGCTGAGCTTCTCTGTACAAAGAGGCTTCTGGCTTCAATCCCCAGCCCTGGAGATACACTGCTGATCAGAAGAAAGACCTCCTCAAGAGAACTTAACTGTTAGGCAGGATCATGCAGGAGGAAATGATGGTTTAGATACCTGTCCAAATCCAAAGAGTTCTGCTGAAAAATATTATGCAAGTCCATACCAAAGAAAGAGAAGGGAAACAGTTCATTGCATCTAAGAAAGACCAATAAACTTTGGTTCTTTCTCTTCTTGAACATTAGATGATCTTTAAGGGACATTCCAGTTCATTGTGTGTAGATGGTACTAGTTAACATCTGCTTATCTGAATTGTGGAAAGTTTAGATTAGATTAACTTTAAGGTCCATTCAAACTATCATTATGTCTGGATGGCGTTGGTTATCAGCTGATTAACATGGAATGCAGGTTTGGCTGCGTGAAAGCTTCCGCTACACAGACTCTGTGCATCTCTTCCAGTGAACAGATCTGGGATTGTATGGCATTCACATACAATTTTTCAGTATTTAAACCTATGATAAATTGCCGTACTCCAACAACCACACTCTTTTGGAAGAACCAGCTTTAGAAACACTGGAGAGAGGAGAAGCCCTCTTATGTATCATATCACATTTCTCAGAAGCACCAATAGTTCTCTTTATGATGTAGAAGAGCAAAGTAACCACAGCATGTACTGTTATTACTCTATGTCTGCACAGTAATTTAATCATGAATATATCCAAGAATAGATGTTTGGGCATTGTCGTGAATCTGTTTTCTCTATTGAAATTCCCCTCTTTATACTGAAGTCTAAAATGATATTTCTGGGATGTTGGGGACAGAATTTGGAATTGTTATGCAAAATGGCTAACACATTATCTTCAGTTGTTACCTTAATGGCTTTATGAGACATGAACATTACCTGTGGATTTGGAGGTAAAGTATTAGCAATGCATTGCTAATGTGTTATTTTTTAATTTATTTTACTTTCCCATCTTTTCAAAAAAACAGAAAAAGGGACAAAATTGGACAACCCCTCTTCCAGTGACCCTAAAAATAGCAGTTGGGAAATAATGAATGAGCATTATTCATTGTCTCCTCCTCCCTCCCTCCAATGCATTAGCATGAACATTATAATCAGAAAAGCTATAATACATTGTTATGTTAACACAGTAATTCAGAGCTCTGGTTAGAAAAAGCATCTAGCAATTATTGTTCAGATGCAGTGTATCCTGTTTTATGGGTGTGTGACAGTACAGCTGCTAAGCCAAACATTCCAAAACCAAAATACATCTTAAAACTCTGGTGTCTCTATTAAGATTTGAGCAGTTGTATCTCCCTATGCAAATCTGATAGACCCTTAAGATCCTCAAGGGAGGGCTGTCTTCTGGTTCAACCATCATCACAGGCTGGCTGGTGAAAGCACGAGGAGAGCCTTCTCAGTGGCCACCAGAGGCGAGGTTGGTCCTCTCTCAGCTGTTTTTCACTAGCAAAGACCTTTCTATTCAAACATGTTTTATTCATCAGTTACAGGGAACCCTTTTTTGTGGTGTTTGTATATGCACTGTGTTTTAAACCTTATTATTATGTTTCTAAATGATTTTATACTTTTCAGAATGTAATGGTATTTCAATGGGATGATTTGTTTGCTTGTGTTTTAAGGTGTTGCTGCTGCTATTATTATTATTATTATTATTATTATTGCTAATCTTATTTTTGACTTTTGTAAGTTGTGTTGGGTCCCATACTGGGAGAAAGGTGGCATATAAAATTAAATAAATAAATAAATAAATAAATAATAAAATTGTGCATGATGTTCAATAGAACGGAAATGTTTTGAAATGAGATAGCAGTAATTCTTGGGTGCCAAGATAATTTGGAATGAGGGTTTATCTCTGAAAAAAAAGAATGTTCTTCAGAATAGAATCATCTGGCCATCCAGATATTGTTGGACTGCAACTCTCATAAGCTTTAGCCAGCATAACCAATGGTGAGGAGTGCTGGGAGTTGCAGCCCAACAACATATGAAGAGCTGAGTCATTACCACTGTTTTAGAACACAAAATACCTGTCATCCACAGATCAATTCAGCATCTGTTCTAATTATTTGTCAGTGGCTGTACCAAACCCTCCAAATGTCTTGATCTGACTGTTAATGCCCCAATTAATCCTCTGTCATCTCACTTTTTTCATCTATTTTTAAAATGCCCCATTTTCTCTCTTCTCCTCTCACTTTCCCCCTGTGTCCTCAACTTACTTCAACTGTTGCAAACTGAATTCAAAATGCAAAAGGTATTTGCACTCAATTAACTCAGCAGGGAAGAGAGGAGAGTAGGTGGCAGAATCTTGCCCTTCCCAGTATGCTCAGGCAAAAGCCACCTCTCTTAACTTGCCTATTTGTCCACATTAATAACTTTTGCCATCTTGATCTTGACTTGTGAAATGCTGGATCTATAATACTATATCATTGTTTGATAAGACAACTGAAGGATTTTTAGATCTGCTGTGTGCTTCCTGCAAATCTGTTCTTCTCATTGTTTTGATTTGTCTGGAAGCTGCTTTCCTGGAGTAGGTGCAAGTCCTGTTGCTGTCTTTCTATAAGAAGCTTGCGCAGTGCACTCTGCTGTTTTCCCCCAGCTTGAGTAATATAGCATTGTGCTTTCTGTCTGTTGTAGATTTGCGCCCTTTGGATATTCTCTCTGAAGTGGTTCCTGTGAATGGAGTGAAGAGTGGGATACGGATGATCCAGATCCAAGGAGCACGTGGTTTCCAGTTCTCTGCAATGCGACCTCGCTTCCTTAGTTTTCCAGCATCAAGGATTTTCATTTACTGTACCCTCTTTCCAGAGGAATTCTCCATTGTGTTCACTCTCAGAACTTTCCACATGCAATCCAAGGTAGGCGCGTGGTAGATTTTACAAAACAGTAGAATCACATCCCCACTGGTAATATCACCCTTGATGAATTTGATTTATAAACCTGGACAGAGCTTGGAAATGTTACTTTTTGGACTACATGGCTAGTGGCCACAATGTTTGGCAAATTCTGGGAACTGTAATACAAAATAACTTTTTAAACTTCTGAACCTGGATTTAGTATTTCAACTAATTTGTCTAACTTGGCCAAATCCTTCAACCTTTCTTGTTTAAGACACAACATTTTGATACATAGAACAATGCATAAGGGGATAAAAAGATCTGAAAACAAGAAATAAGAACAAGGCATATGACAAATACCTAAATTAAAGAATACAAAAAAACAACCTAAAAACAACAACGGGAAAACATGAAATTAAAATTACTTCCAGCCCCTCAGTTGATGGTTATAAAATAAAATACTGAGTCTACTTCTTCAGCTTTGTATAACTAAGGTTACTAATCAGTACACAATTGCTCTTCATATGCTGATTTTGATGTTTCAAAACTAAACAGATTTCTATCCATCTTAAAACATTTATGTAACTGTCTACAAGCAAGCCACGAAATATTATAACCTTCTTGAGTCAGTTTATCACTTGTTTTCATTTGATATTGCCCTTCTTCTAACAATAAAAAATGTCTGTATGTTAACCATTTATCTTTAACATTTATATCCCTCTTAAATATAGCTTCATGAGAAAAGTTCCACAAAGGCATTTTAACACATAGTTTTGTTTTATATTTGTTCCACATTCCCAGTATAGTGTGTCTAACATAGTGATTATTAAAATCAACATTTGCCTTAAGTTTATCAAACCACAAAAATCCATGTTGGCCAAACTTCAAGTCAAATCCCTCTCAGTGGTTCTCAACCTGTGGGTCCCCAGATGTTTATGGACTTCAGGTCCCAGAAGCCCCAACCACTATGGTCAATGCTTAGGGCTTCTGGGAGCTGAAGTCCAAAAACATCTGGGGACCCACAGGTTGAGAACCACTGGAAGCCTTTCCCTTTTCAAAGTGGTCATGCAACTCTTCAATTTTTTATGCTACAAATTGTGATAGGATCAGTTGTAAGCATGCTTATTTAAACTGTAGGCATGTTTACAGGATTTAGATGACAGTTACAATTATTAAAAACAAAATTATGTAGTTTATGATATAATGTTCACTGCTTTAGGTAGAAAACTATCACAGGCCATTTCTGCACTGGACTGTTATAGCGCTCTTATTCCAGTTTCAACATCCTATGGAATCCTGAAGTTTTCAATTTAGGGAGGGGTTGGCCGGCCCCTCCCTAAACTGCAAACCCCAGGATTCCATAAGATGTTGAAAGTGGAATAATAGTGCTATAACAGTCTAATGCGGAAATGGCCACAGATTACAAGATATACTCTAATGGCACTGCTAATACCCCCCCCCCATCCCTCCTTACATGCATCTGTAGTTTTACATTGTCAGTGCAGGATGACTTTAGTACATCTGATGAAGTGGGCACATGAAATATTTCTGGTCCATGAAATATTTTTTGTGGCTGCTTTTGTTTTTTTTACATCTATACATGGCCAACTCTCCACAGCAGCATGGAGATTAGAACAGAAATGGGAGTGACCTGGTTATTAGCAGAGGAATGGCTAAATGTTTTGTTGTCCTTGTTTATTCTGGCCCTGAAGCTGCCTTTCAAGATAGCTATTATTTTAAGCATCTGAAACCATCCTTGCATTGTGAGCTTGCAGACAGTCTAGTCCTCTGTAGCAACTCTGGCTAAAAAGCCACTGCTCATCTTCTCCCCCTGAATCATTTCCTGTGTCATACCAAGAAGGCATACGTAAGTAAGACATGTAGATCAGAATAATGGTCATCAGTCATCTACTATATAAAACATTGACTTTTATATAGTAGATACCTAATATGTGTTGTCTGTGAGTTTGTGAGCTTGTCTGTTTGTCTGCGTCAGGCAGGCAAAAACCTCGTATGATTGGCTGGCTGTGAAGATTCTATGGAATCTTGGGTTTGGCAGATCAGGCAGAGGTTTTTGGAATTCTCAGCCAAAGAACTCTCGGGCCTCAGGCCGGTTGCTATGGAGATGAGGCCTACCATCAATAAGGATGCCAGAAAACGTTTGGATGGCATATGTGAGAAAAATTAAAGCGACATACGCAACATAGTTACAAGGTCTTCTTTCCTCACACAGTAAATTGCATGAGTTCCATCTGTGAGAAATCTTAAAAGCTGAAATTCAAAACAAAAAATGCTTCCAGAAAAACGTAAAGCCATTGCACAAATTCAACAGAAAGCAAAAAATAAAATCAAAAAATCAAAATCAAAAAAATCAAAAGCCAGTACGTCAATATTCCCAGAGAACAGATTGGATTGGGGACTATGGGGAAAAGTTTAAGGTACTGGAAAAGTCCGGTTGCCATGGAAACAAGGCCTAGCAGCAAGGAGGAGGACAGTGTATTCCCTCTGGAACCCAAACTGTGTATGTAAATAATTCTGAATACAGATTGCTCTGGAAAATGTGGTGAAAAGTTACAGGTACTGGAGAAGACTGTTTGGTAAGTTCTTAAGAGGAAAATAAAATCCTGAGCAACGCCTGGTAAATATGCTAATATTTTACACAAGTAGAATGAAAGCCGCACTATTCTATTGGTTTGGTTTGCTCTGTCTTTTTGATGGTCTGGGTATCTGAAGAACTGTCCTCCAGCATTGTATTTCACATAAGTTAATTTTCTTCCTATCAGCTTACTTCACTGTCTGGCTTTCACAACTATACACGGAAATAGGAAATAAAGTAGTATGGACAATCCTGACTTTGGTATTCAATTATATATCTTTACACTTGAGAATTTTATCTAGTTTCTTCATAGCTGCCCTTCCAAGTCCTAATTTTTTTTTTCTGATTTCTTGAACACATCCTACATTTTGATGAATGATTGAACCAAAGTACTGTATAGGAAATCTTTCAGTATCTTAATGTCTTTATTGTCTGCTTTAAAGTTATGCAAATCATCTGTGGTTATTATTTTTGTTTTGTTTTCTGTGGTTATTATTTTTGAACCCATGTTCAACTACTTTTGCACTGTGTTTTTTTATTTTACTTGATAGCTGTTCTAAGTTTTTACTATTTTTTGCTGGTAGTATTATGTCACCTGCATATTTCAAATTCTCCATATTCCTTCCTCCAGTTTTCACACCTCCTTCTTCTGAATCTAGGGCCATTTCTGCACTACACTGTTATAGTGCTATCATTCCACTTTCAACATCCTGTGGAATCCTGGGGTTTGCAGCTTAGGGAGGTGCATTTAGAATTCTCAGCCAGAGAGGTCTTTGGCCTCAGTAAACCACAAACCCCAGAATTCCACAGGATGTTGAAAGTGGAATAATAGCACTATAACAGTATAGGGTGGAAATGGCTTAATTCAACTTTATATATAATAGATTCACTGTACACGTTAGCATTAGTCCTTGGCTTATAAAAGTAACTGTTTTTATGGCTTAACTATTGATCAAAACTGATTTTGAAACAATGAATGTCATTGATTACACACAAAGAGTTACAACTTTACCAGCCATTGCTACATTCCTTTGCAAAATGATATTGTTATAGCCTTTTTACTCCCTAAGAGTAATGCATTACAGGTATTATAATTGCTGGTAGCACATTACCTCAAAACTCTGGCTTGTGCAGGCCAAATGAGTGCCCAGTTTTCTAAAATCATCTGTATGAGCTGTTTCTTCTCTTTCTATATGCCTTACTGTTCTTCCAAATTTAGGTGTCTAAAGTGTTTAAAAATACATAATTCTAACAAGTTATTTTAAAAAAACACACACATTGTGTATTGGTATCGGGAAAAAATAATTGAAGCATAAGGGCTAATAGGCTTAACTTTTTCTTTCAGAGAAATGAATATATCTTTACAATGTTGGAAGAAAACAGTGATACCTTGCTGCTTGGTCTCCGATATTCACGGAATAAACTCCATTTCCTCTTCTGGAGCACAGAACTGTCCAATGGCTGGCAGACCCGAGTCACCTTCCGAAATATATTTTTGGCAGACAATCAGTGGCACACAATGGTGTTGGCTGTGTCCAAAGGATCCTTCTCTCTCACAGTGGACTGCAGCATCCCCACAGATGTGTATGTGAAGCACATACAATTCAGGGGTAATGTAACCACCACCACCATCCCTGGGGTAGGACTGCATGGGAACTGGTACTCCCCAAAAGTGTGAACATTGAATTTTTGGGTAGCACCTGAGAGCTCTAGACACCTAAATAGCCTAGGCTTCCTTCAGAAAATATAACAAGGATTAACGTCTGTTGGAGGAGCCTCTTCTCTATCCCACTCGTGGAGGCAACACATTTTGGGAGAATGTGGGAGGGTGACTTTTGTGCTGTGGCATCCCAGGCAGAATGTTCAAGAGATCCAACTGTGCCAACACTGATGTCATTTTGGCACTAAATAAAAATATGGCTTTGTATGAAAGCTTTTGGACCTAACTGATTTCACCCACATCTGCACATGTCCATGGTTTCAAATTGTTTTAAACTGTTTAAACTGTCTTAGAGTGTCTGGTTTGAACTGGTCAAATAGTCTAATATATTTTAGCGTGTTTAAATTATTCTTAATGTTTTAAACTGAGTTGCTGCTGAAACTGATTTTATTGTACACTGTCCTGAAATCCTTAAAGGGTAGGATATAAATATTTGAATGAATATGTATGTATATATACTGAAGCAACCAGTCTGCTACATGATGGTGCTTGCTTCCTAATCTAATCAGGCTCTTGGACTGACTAAAAAGAATACATTGAGGTGAAGAGGCAACATCTTGAAAGCCATATGCCTGTCAAAGTAGACAAGGGGAAAGGACGGCACACTCAGGTTATGGAAAAAGCAGAAAAACAATGTATGTTAGGTACGGCAAAGTCCACACAAACACACATAAGTGTTGGATTGATGAGGCTGCTCTGAGAAGAAGGGCCCTTTCACACTGCACAATTATATCACTGTGACTCCATTTTAGCTACCACGACTCCATCCTACGGCATCCCAGGACTTGTAGTTTAGACAGAAGTACTTAGAATGCTCAGTTAGAGGCTTTAATGCCTCAAGAAGCTACAGAAACCCAGGATGCCATAGGAGGCAGCTTAGCAGTTAAAGCATAATTGTGGGGTATAAAAGGGCCCACAATGTTATTGTCAATGCCAGCATCCAGTTTTGGAAGCAAAATCACTCTGTAACTATGCGAGGGAGGGGGAGTTTTCAGGAATTTTCCAAAAAGAGGAACTTAAAAAAAAAACCCACAGAAAAACAAGAACCAGGAAAGTATTTACACTTTTGAAGGCCTCTGAAGGCCAACTCTCCTGTTCACAGACCACTTCATCACATCTTTACTTTTAATCAATAGTCTAACCTTGCCACTGCTATTAGCATTGATGAAGATGATCTTAGCAGTCCAAATTTATATATATTTTCATTTTCATCTGTTTTAGGATTTCAGATACTCCTTTCCCTCCATCCTTGACTGTGACAGGATCTCGCTTTTATGTAGGAAGCAGAAGGAGAAGGAAAGGTGTCTTTACTGTGAGTATCACCTCTGATATTTCATTGTATTGAAGATGGTACTGTATTCTAGCCTTTCTGCAAAAACTGAGGAGTCTGTCTCTGTACTGCGTTTATTCTGTGCAGGATGTGTATCTGATGTGAACTATAAATGTGTATTAGTTTTGTACCATTTTACTGTCACATCTTCCTCCAAAACCAAACCAAACAAAACCATAGCCAGGATTCTGTTACTGACATAAGAAGGCTTACTGCCACATTATGCCTGCTTAAGTCTTTTTAAGGTCATTAATGGATGAAGATAGCAAACATCTCCATCAACAATGACCCTCTGCCTACCTAGTCTATTGCTGACCTGCCCATGGCTATTTAAGGGTTGTGAATGGGTAGGGACAAGGCAGAGAGATGGATGTCTGAAGAAGAAAACATACTTCTGAACCTCCCATGGGTTTTCCAGGATGTAATCTTCATGCTGAGTGACTTCTCCCTACTCCTACAGGTGCTGAATTGCTGTAGGAATGTGCCCCAGGGCAGAGATGTAGATTGAACGCATAAGAAAAGGGGGATGGAGAGAGCTACATCTGGCAGAGCTCTTTGCTTTATCAGATTGATGTAGACTCTTAGTACAATCCACTCAGAACACACTCAATGTCATTTTGCCTTGGAAAGTAACCAGATTCAGGCTTAGCTTGGATGGGAGACCACTGAGCAAATCTCCAGGTAGGGCTTTTAGTCATCTAGGCCATTTCTGCACTAGTCTGTTATAGTGCTATTATTCCACTTTCAACATCCTAGGGAATCCTGGGGTTTGCCTCAAAGGCCCCTCCCTAAACTGCAAACCCCAGGATTCCCTAGGATGTTGTAAGTGGAATAATAGTGCTATAGCAGTCTAGTGTGGAAATAGTGCTAGTCTTAGCTTTTACCACTGAGTTCACAGGGAACAACACTTGGGGAACAATATGATTCATTTATTATGAATGCCAGCATCTTCTGGCCCACTTAAATGCTCAAAAGGCACCAGATCCCATCTGATCTTGTAAGCTAAGCAGGGTGAACTCTGGTTAGTACTTGGATGGGAGACTGTCATCAAATTAGGCCAGATGGAGACTGGTTGAGTGGGTGAAGAGGACAGTCAGTGCTTCCTTACAACAGGCAAGTATTCCAACTTGCCTAAAGGAGGCAGTTGTGAAGTCCTTGTTGAAAAAGCCATCCTTGAATACCTCTATAATAGATAACTATTGGCCACTGTCCAACTTACAATTTCTGGGCAAAGTATTAGAGTGTTTGGTGGCCTCTCACCTCTAAGGATTTCTGGATGAAATGGCTTATTTAGATCCATTTCAATATGGTTTCAGGCCTGGCTATGGGACCACAACAACTTTGGTCACTTTCATGGATGACCTAGGCATGGAACTGGATAGGGGGAGTGTGTTCCTGTTGGTTCTGCTGGGCCTCTCAGTTGCTTTCAATACCATTGACCATAGTATCCTTCTGGTCATCTTGCTGGGATGGTATTGTTTTATAGTGGCTCCATTCCCATGTGGAAGGGAGAAGGTGGTGCTGGGGGCACCTGTTTGACCCCCCTGGCTATGGGTCTGTGGGGGTCCCTCAGGGTTCTGTTGTTAGCATACACATGAAACCATGGGGAGAGATCATCTGGAGTTTTGGGTGCAGTGCCATCAATGCAGATGATACCCAACTTTAATACTTCGTTCCACCCCAACCCAAGGAGGCTGTTCTGGCCCTAAACCAGTGTCTGTCATCAGCATGAGGTCAAACAAATGGAAGCTTAATCCATGAGGGCAAACAAATAGAAACTCCGGGCCAGTTGGAAGGCAGATCAGAGAATAGGGATTCAGCCTGTGCTAGATGGGTTGCACTCCCCCTGAAGGTTTGCAGCTTGGGTGTACTCTTGGACTTGGCTTTGAGCCTAGAGGCCTAGGTTGCTGCAGTGGTTAGGAGTACTTTTGCACATTTAAAGTCTGTGCACCAACTGTGTAAGGCCCCGCTTTAGGGGTCTCTGATATCAGTATAGTTTGGATGGGCACCATACTCAATTGGCACCATATTGGATTGGCAACTGTATTAATTGGCTCTGATATCAAAATCAAGCCTGAGAGGTCAAACCAAGCAAGGGAAGAAACCTGACTGTAAATAAGAGAGGCAGGTCAACCTAAACACCCTCCAAGTAGGAGGCCCCTCCTGAAACTGCAAAACCCAGGATTCCATAGGATGTTGAAAGTGGAATAATAGCACTATAACAATCTAGTGTGGAAATCTCCCAAGTCACACCACTATGTCTCTCTGCTTCTCTCCAGGATCTGGTGAATATCACCAGTAACCCTTGCAGTCTCTATCCCAACCTTCCTCTCTTCCTTTTGGTTAGCTGTTGTGTGAATGTGTGACTGTATGTATCTTGTGTGCATGCATGAGTGAACTCCCCTCAATAAAACATATTTTTAGCTTACTTTTGAATCTCTGGCTGGTTCTTTTCCTGCGTGACTCCGTAAACATTGGTAGAAAGGTCTCGCTAAGTTGCCCCCCTCTCGTTTGCCTCCTGATTTTGAGCTAATTAATTCCCCATGTTTGCAAGGAGTTATTTGGCATCGTGGGGTGGCCTCTGTGGCACCTGTGTTTTGGGATAACAACTGTGCCTGTTCCTTGAGATGTCAGGTCTGGCCACAGACCTCAGTTACTTCCTATTTGGACTACTGTAATGTGCTCTGCTTGGGGCTGCCTATGAAGGGTGTTCAGAAACTTCAGCTGGTTCAGAGAACTGCAGCCAGACTGTCAACCGGGGCAGGTTATAGAGACTATATCACACCCTTGTTGAAATAGCTCCACTGATTGCCAGGGTGTTTCCAAGCACAATTCAAAGTGCTGGTTATGACCTATAAAGCCTTATATCTAGGCTGTTTGGTAGGCTGTGTCCTCCTATGCAAGACTGCCTGGGCCCTGAGGTCATTAGGAAATGCCCTTCTCTCATTCCCACCACTGTCACAAGCACAGTTGGTGGGGAGGCAAGAGAGGGTCTTCTTGGTGGCTGCCCCTAGAGTCTGGAACTCCCTTCTCAGAGAGGCCAGAACGGTCCCCGATTTGCCGTGCTTCTGGCAGCAGGCAGTCATTTTTATTCAAGAAGGCATTTTAACACAAAAAGTTTTTAAAGAAAGGGCTAGGAGGTGCTGTACTGTTTTAATTTTAATTGCTTCTTTTAGTTTAATTAAGTTTAATTCTGTTTTAATTTAATTTTAGTTTAATTGTGTTTTAATATATACTATTTATATATTTTTAAATTGTATTGTTTTAACATATAAGCTGCTTTGAGGTCCGCTGTTGGGAAAAAGTGGGATACAAATAAAGATGATGATGATGACGATGATGATGATGATATAACAACAACAATGACAACAACAGGTGCTGGAAATTATATTTCAAAAGAAGAAACTGACAAAATCACGCTTGAGTATTCCTTGCTCAAGAAAATCCTATGAAATTCATTGGGCTGTCACAGGTTGACAGTGTGAAGGTGTGCATATTAGACCTAATTCAGGGCTCATCCAGACTGGCAAAAAGCCTCAAGATCTAGTGGAAGCTGGTCCTGTAGGAATCTGTGTGTATCTGTGTTGGCGTGTGTGTGTGTGTGTGTTGAACATTCAGACACTATATCTCCTGTCTTGGTCTATTTCTGGTGAAGTCCTGAGACCAGACATAACTTTGAAACTCAGGGCAGAAGCAGCTTCTTTTTCAATCCTGGTAGATTCCAAAACAGTTAGACGTTGTATTCTTTGCCTCAGTTCCTGCAATATCTCTGGGCAGTTTCTAATGATGTATTGCAAGGAGGAGGATGGGGAGAAAATTCTGCCTACACTGCAGTTAACTACACATCTTGCAGGACAACACAGACTGATACATTAAAACATAACTGGGTGTGCAGGCAGAAATAATTGCAATGAGGCATGCAACAGAAAATCAGAATAGCCTAACTTTTATAAAAAATGTCAGCTGTCTGGAGGGACCCCAGTTCGTTATCCTTCCTAAAACTTTTCCAGCTTTATACTCTGCAATGGGGTGGAAACTTTGTGGTCCTACAGATGCTGTTGAACTACAACTCCAAGCATTCTTCACTGTTAGTACACTGGCTAGGAATTACGAGAGCTGGAGATCAACAATGTCTACAGAGCCACACAATTCCCACCTCCAGTGTAGAAAGTGTAGCCTTTCAACTCTTTGCATGTGCCATTAAAAGTGAATTAGTTAGTGTCTGAAGAGGTGTACTTTTTTTCATGACATTGTAAGTGCTACCCAGAAAGAATTGTCCCAGAGAATATGTTTGTACTTTCTTTGCTATCTCTACCTCTGTTTGACCGAACAGTTTCCCTATACACATCCACCTGTGCTGTACTTTGGCAATGTGGTGGGCTATCCATAAGAAATGATTAGTACTGCAGCAATATTTAACACTCTTGTTCTCTTTAGGTTTTATAAGGCTTTCAGGAGCGTCCAAAGCTCTGCACAGTATCAAACTAACTGTGCTGCACTTTTCTGAACAGGCCTTAAGGGAATTAATTGCATCAATGGTATTAATCCACTAGGAATTTTTGGGCTTTTTTCCTTTTCTGTGGAATTTCCAGATAATCTCAAACAACTTTTGTTTATTTCTGAATTACTGGTGATAACTTTTAGCCATTTTCTTAAACGGTTCAGCAGACTATCTGAGCAGACATTGCAACAGCTACATAATGTTTTGCATGGTTGGGACTAGGAGATAAGATTGAGTAAGAGATAAAATTCTCCTTTAAAAAGACTTGTGAAAGCAAGCTGAAAAGAGCCAAGAAGCATTTGGTTCAAGATAGCACAGGCTTCAGAAGTTTAGATGATCAAAATATTCTATTTCCTTGGGTTGAGGGCAAGATAAAAGTTGATAACAATCAAGTTAACAGAAAGAAGAACCAGTCTAGTAGTCATAAACAGCTTTCTCCATCATATGCAGCTTTCCATAGTCCAGTGCTCTCCAGATGTGTTGGAGTACAACTCTCATTCACATGCTAAGTTGAAAGGAGTGAGTAGCAGGTTGGGAAAGTTGGTGAATAGTATTGTATAGTATTGCAAGAAAACAGATGCATTTTAAAATCCCTCAAAAGCAAGATAGATGAGTCAGAATGCTTGACATTAGGAAAGAACTAGAACCTGAAAAAGTTACTTTTTAATTATAGCTCCTAGAATCCCTCAGTTAGCAGTTAGTCACAGGCTATCAGTAACTTTTCTAAACTCTGAATTTCATTGTGGTAGAACTATCAGATGCCTGGTGAATAACCAATACCATTTAGCTATTGCAGGATATTTTATTAATTTTCTTAAATGTCTCCCAAGCTAGTTCTGTATTAGGCTGAAACACCCAGAATTCCCAGCCAGCTATTCTGAGGATGAGGTATGGTGGGGACAGTGGGCATCTTGGGGTCCAAACCAGGTCAGGGAGAGGGGAGGGAAAGGAGGTGGGTTGGCGTGATGGCCTTATACTTCCTCTCTCTCACCCATCTCCTTCCTTGGGTGTGAGGGGACATTGGGAGAGGGTTTGTGGGGTTGAGAAATTGGCTGTAACCCGTCTTTAGCTTGTTAGGCAGCAGCTGGTGGAGGGGGAGGAAGAGGGCCAGAGGCAGGTTTTTAAGGGCCTGTATGGCCTGATCAGACCCATTGAGAGGGAATGTTCTCCTGGAAAAGGAGCACCTGAGGTTGGAGGGCAGAGGTTGGGGAAACTGGCAAATAATCAAATTCATGAAAGTCAAACCTGCAAATGTGGAGGGACAACAGTACATTTATCTTCTCTTTCCCTGTCAATCATTCTTTTTCTGATCCTCTTTCTTTTCTATCCTGATTTCTCCTAACCTCACTCATTATCTTTATGCTTCTTCCCCTCCTCCCCCGTTTCTTGTCTCTCCAACTCTTTCTCTCACAAATGACTGGGGTATGTTAGATTCTCAGCATTTTAAAGTTGTACATCCTGTTAAAACTCAATAAGGCTTCCTTCTAAATAGACATACCTAGATGTGATTCTCTGTTTGGCCTGTCATCATTATCATCATTCTCACTAGCAGCAGCAACAGCACTTCCCTGCCCCCAAAACTGCAGATGAGGGCCAATGAGAGCCTTAGTGAGAGCATTATATTAAAAGCAAAATCTGGAAAACTTTCTTTTGGCTTAGAAAAGTTTCAACTCCAATAGGTTTATTAAAAGCAGTGCTTGGAAATTATTATTAAAAAATCTGGGTAGAGTTTGGCTTTTTATGCTTAAAGTAGAGCTCACAAAAATTTTTTGGTTGAACTGCCATGCAATAACAAAAACAGCTCTTACAAAGGTGGTAAGAACAAAAATTAGAAAAGTGTATTTTTTTCCCCTTTGGTTTGGGCTATTAATGTCCAGTTGCAAGCAAAGACAGTGCTTGCAAAGGTATTAAAAAGAGAACTGAGAAAAGCTTGTTTTTTGTGCTCTGTGAAGAGCTTCGGAAAACTTAATATCTACCCAGACAAATATTTTCGCCCTTATTAGACTTTATGTTTTTTATTTGAAAGACATGTTCTGAGCTACTCTGGTTGATGCATCATAACATTACCATATTATCAGGGGCCCTCCCTTGCTCTCTAGTCTGGGGCCTGAAATTTAGGGCCTTTCTGTACTACACTGTTATAGTGCTATTATTTCACTTTCAACATCCTATGGAATCCTGGGGTTTGCAATTTAGGGAGGGCATTTAGAATTCTCAGCCAGAGCGCTCTTTGGCCTCAGTAAACTACAAACCCCAGAATTCCACAGGATATTGAAAGTGGAATAATAGCACTATAACTCTGTAGGGCAGAAAGGCCCTTAACGGTGTGGGATGATCCTGATTTAGCTGATCTATTTTAAAACATTTTAATACTGTTTTATGGAAATGTTTGCTATACTAGTCACGCAGAGCCTTGGCAAGAAAAGGAAAGGAAAAAGACATTAACTGAAGTGGTTTACACTAATTTTCATCTTGCACTTAACAAATGATTTATTAAATTCAAATTATGATGGAAGATTCTGCAGCATACATTTCAGATTTAATTGTAATGAAAAGCCAAGCTATTTTCACTAAGGGTGTTGGGTGTGTGAGCTCAGAATGGGTGGCTAGAAGAGGAGTATTGAGGGAATGCTAGAACTGGCTCTGAAAAGATTGTATGATATAAGAAATTGTATACAAGATGCCAAGATACAGTAAGTTCAGAGATAAACTATGCTATAGGAGAGAATCAGATAAAACACACAGATGCTCTATGATGTTTTTCCAGGTGAACAAGAGCCATGGGGGAAGCAACCATTATAGAAAATTATAGGCTGCTGGGTAGGAAATATACAGAAACACTGTTTTCAAATCTCAGGAGGCAGCTCTTCCTCCCAGTTGTATTTCATCAGTCCTCAGAATCATCTGTAGTTCTGGGAACCTTACTTAGGAAAAGGCATTGCCCTTCAGGCTTGTTGGACTGTAGATTCCCTCAGCCCAAGCCAGCACAGCCACCTCTGAAGAATTATGGGAATTTCGATCCAAAAGTATCTCAAAGGCTATAGATATCCTACAGTTGAGCTAGAGCCTAATCATGCATCTTTGCAATGACTGGGCAATGGTGGCCTTTGGATTTTTTTGGACTGCATCTCCCATCTCCGTCACCACTGAGTTTTCTGGCTAAGGCTGGGGGAGTTCTTGGCCCCAAACTACGACTGGCACACTAGTGCCAGCCCCCACTCTGTGCCATTCTTTGGTTTAAGAGTTGTTTTCTTAATAGTGATGTAATCACACAGTTGTAATGGACCTGAAAAGTTATCTTCTCCCATCTTTTTCCAGTGTGGGAATCCACTATAACAACAATGTGGGAATCCACTATAATAACATCCCTGATAGGTGGCCATCCAGGCTCTCCTGTAATTTTCCTTAAAATCCTCCAAGGAAAGAGAGTCTATTGCCTTCTCAGCTAGTCTGCTTCAGTGTCAACCAATTTATATGATCCAGGTATTCTTCCTAATATTTAGCTGACACCCTTTTTGCTGTAATTTGCATCCAGTTTGTATCTTACCTTCTAGAGGAGGGATGAGGGAGATGGGACCCTCCCGATGTTAAGTATAACTCCCACCATCTCATACCTTTGGCTATATGGGCTAGGGTATATGGGAGTTGCTATCCAAAAACATCTGGATGGCCATACATTCCTCACTCCTATGGTGGTGCTCTATTGCCTGTCATGGAGCAAATGACTCCCATTTAGATCATGAGTTCCCTTGGAGACAAAAGAGAAATAAAAATCAATCAATCAAACAAACAAACAAATAAAAATCAAATAAATAAAAGGATGCCTTTTAAATAATTGAAGATGGCCTCTTACTCATATTCTTCTTTAAGTGTCTCTTCATGCTAAAATATACCCAACTGCTTCAGCCTTTGATCAAAGGACTCTAGGGCCCTTACCATGTCCTGAGCAGGATATTGTCAAAATTTTTCTTACAATGCAGCGCCCAGAAATAGACACTAGTCATTTGCTCTTGAAAGAGCCCAAGAAGGCCGAAGTCCAGATAGAGCTTGGAAAAATTACTTTTAGGTGGGTCCTAGGATCTTAGAGAAGATGTAGGCTCTTCTGGATCAGGTGGCAATGACCGATGTCCTCCTGCCCAAATATCTATGGTCAGAAAATTTTTGTTGTAGTGGTTTGAGTATTGAACTAGGACTCTAGGAGACCAAGGTTCAAAACCCTACTCCATCAGGGAAACTCACTGGTGACCTTGGGTAAGTTACATTCTTTCAGCCTAAGAGAAAGGAAATGGCAAACCTCCACTGATTAAATTTTGCTAAGAAAGCCCTAGGATAGGATTGCCATTAATAGGAGTTGACTTGAAAGCATATAACATGAAAAAATATTTTTTCAAAGGCAGAATACTAGTACTCTCTTGAGGCAGAACTATATGTTGTAGGTGTATGTCTGTAAGAAAAAGCTAACAGACTCCCTAGTCAGACCAAAGTTGGCTTCTAATTCCTGGTCCTTACTGCATTTCCGCCCAAAAGAAACAAGCATTGGGAGGAGGATCAAGGTGTGGGGGGTGGGTGGGGAGAATCTCAGGCTGTGGCTGTTTGTAGGGAGAGGAGAGGGTGATATATTTGGATGGCAGAGCTCTACATGGACTGCACAGACAACTCTGTTACACTCATGTGGTGGGGAGGCAGCAGCACTAAGGAAAGATTTAACTGCTAGTCTGACTGGTTTATATACATGGAACAGGATGGAGACACTTCTGGCTCAGATAGATGTCTTAGGCCAGTGGTTCTCAACCTGTGGGTCCCCAGATGTTTCTAGACTTCAGCTCCCAGAAGCCCTGAGCACTGACCATAGTGGCTGGGGCTTCTGGGAGCTGAAGTCCACAAACATCTGGGGACCCACAGGTTGAGAACCACTGTCTTAGGCCATCATTGGAGCAAACCATGGTTTCTGGAAAAGGCTGTTGCAAATGCATCTTAATATTAGTCATTTTTTGAAGGCTCAGAGTTCTAGTGCATGAAAATTTGCTTTGACCCACATTTACACTGTGATGTAGTAATGTGGCCACATCGGGCCAACATGATCAGCATAACACAAGTGGAAATATTGGTCTCATTTCCCAATCCTTCCCAAATATGGCCCTGAATGTGCATTTGGGTAGCTTGAGGACACACTGATTGCTACTCCAGTATCATACTGATTTGGCCATTGTGAGTACATTGGCAAGATGCTGCTCCTTTGATCTCACCAAAAAACTGCTTTGGGAGGAATACGAAATAGCTACTGGTCATTTTGCCTGGGGAACTTGGGAAGTAGTAGTGCAAAACAACACCCCCCTTCCCCCAAAAAGTAGTAATAATAATAGTAATCGTTTTATTTATGTATGCCCTACCTTTTTCCTGTGACTCAAGGCAGCTTACAAAAATTAAAACTGATAAAGTTAGAAGCTTACATAAAAGATATAAAGGCAGACCAGTTTCAACATCATTCCAGCCTTGAGCTCATACCCAGAATCTGTTTTCAGTGCCAGACCTCAGACCTCAAACACATGAATCAAGCAGAACGGGGTGCCTCTAACCATTTAAATAGTAGTTTTTTTCCACATTACTGAAGAGCCACAATTAGTTCCCTGCACACCTGGAGTGGGGGGGGGCCTAGGCTTCAAATTCAGAAGCTTTAATTTTCAGATAAATATAAGCCCCAGGATTTTTTTTCAAGAAATGAAACACATAAACCCACCAATCACTGTTCCCCAATAACTATAATGGACTTGATGCCCTAGTCTTTCTTCTCTCTTTTCAGGGCTTGTTAAGGCAGCTAGTCCTGTTGCCAGGATCAGATGCTACCTCACAGATGTGCACTGGCAAGAACTTTAATCTAGCAGTGCTCTCCATCCCCCAAATTCTGCAGGACCTCCCTGTGAAACCAGTGGGCCATGAGCTTCTGAAATACCCTTACGGTCAGTAAAATGAAATGTTGAGGGGGGTAGCCTGTTACAGCAAAACCAGCCAAGAATTTTGTGGCTTGTGGGAATTATACAGCCCTTCAGGTGTTGTTGAACTACAACTCCCATCTGCCTTAGCCGGCATAGCCAATGATGAGGAATGCTAGGAACTATTAATTGCCATCATGGGGCAGGGAGGTGCACACAGTTCCCATCCCGTTAGAGTGACTAGCAGCCCATTACATCATGCCTATGATGAAGTGGTTTGCTTCACTCTATAAAAATTATGCTTAGTAATAAAACTAAGGTCAAATGTGTCAGGACATGGTTATTTTCATGGGTATAATTACAGCTTTTGTTTTCAAGATCCAAACAACATCTTTTTTATCTTGCCAACAATTATTACAACTTTTTATTCTTTAGCTGAGTGTGGGCATATTTCTTGTCCTGATACATTTTTGTACATTTCATATTCCAAGTTGAAGAATGCACTCCTTACATTTTGTTTCATTGCAACTGAAACAAATTTCTCCCTTTTTTTCTTTTCCTCTTCATGACTAATTTTATGCTGTTTGTGTAACACTGTGGTAGCATGTCTACATTTTTTTTTTGAAAGGATCACTCTTGGGCTAGAGTACTTGAGGCTTTTTAAAAAATCCTCCAATTTTCCTGTCTATTAAAACTAATGACCTTCCTTCTATTTTTCACTTCTGGGTATATCCACACTGCACAATTACAGTTGTTTGAAACCACTTTAACTGCTCTGGCTCCATTCTATGGAATCTTGAGATCTGTAGTTACCTGAAGTAATTAGAATTCTCTGTAAGACAAGTTTAATACTACTATTTAGGAGAGTGCACTAAAGAGTTCTCTCACCAAACTACAAATTCCAGGATTCTGTAGGATGGAACCTGTAACAGTAAACTTGGCATCTATGTATGTATGTATGTATGCATCTATCTATCTATCTATGCCCTGCCTTTCTCCCAATAATGGGTCTCAAAACAGCCAACAGCATATTTTTTAAAAAAATACAGATTAAAAACTATACAAAAACATTGATAAAATATTAATATCAAAGTTATTTAAAACAAATAATTTGTGAAGCTAAAACATTAAAGATTAAAACATTAAAATTCATTAAGAGACTACACAAACCATAAAACAGCATGTGATAGTATTAAAACCCTGCTCCAATCAGTTTCTAAAAGTCTGATAGCATCAAAATGTTTTGACTTGCTAAGGGAAGGGAAGCAAGAATGGGACTGAGCTGGCTTGTCTAGGGAGGGAGTTCCAACGACTGAGAGCAGCCACCAAGAAGGCCTTCTCCCTTGTACCCATGTCCCTTGTTCTCATGAGCCTGAGGGAGGTGGTGGGAGGGTCCCTGTAGAAAATCTCAGAGGTCTAAATGGGCTCATAAAGGGAGGTACTTTTTTTAAATAGCCTGGACCAAAGCCTTGTACTACAGGGCTTTATAGGTCCTCACCAGCACTTTGAATTGTGTCTGGATATGGACTGGCAGCCAGTGGAGCTGTTGCAACTGTAACTGCTAACGGTAGCCAGCCCCAGTTAGCAGTCTGGCTGTAGCTCTTTGGACCAATTGAAGTATCAGATCATTGTTATTTTGCAATATGGACACATCCTTTATTTCTATTTATTTTTTTTCATACTGTTCATCTAGCACTAGCGCCTCTGAAAAGATAAAAAGAAAAAGTATCTCTTTTGTGCTATAGTGCTTCACTTTTTTTTTTTTTTAGTCCTTCAATTTCCAAACAGAGTGTTCAGAAGTGAAGGAAGGAGAGGACAAGAAGGGCTAAGGGGGAAGGGCAGGAGATCAGGAAGAGGAAAGCAGGATAGGTGGATTCCATTCTGCCCCCCTTTCCAAAATTATAAATGTCAGCAAGCCCCCAAAGAATATTTGGAAGCAATTCTGAGAACCACCAAACATCAAACTCAGACACACAAAACCACCAAACATCAAACTCAGACACACAAAACCTCATGCAACAAAGCTAATCTGGATGAGCCCAGAGTTTTTAAGGTGGTTCAACAGCCTCTGTTAGAAAAATGTAGAAACCAGCATTGTCATCGTTCCAAATGCCTTTTTCTTAGTGTAAAGTATGGGCAGCTCAAGGATGACCACATTACAGTTGGTAAGGAGTAAAATTCCACCTCTTTTTTTCTCCTATACAGTTTCAATGTACACACAGTACTCTTCTATTTTTTCTTTCTTTCTGTTTTTTAAAGAAAATTGTATAACCAATTCCTTGTAGTTAATTCACTGACTTTCCTTGTAATCATAAAGCACTGACCAAAGTTTATAAAATATCTAATTGTTATCAAGGGTGAAGTCTGAAAAGAGAATAGCTCTATGTATTTTGATGAGTAAGACATGGCTATTCTGTTTATTTATTACAAGGAGAAGGCTACCTAAGTGACACAGCTCCACACCTGAACTGAGAGCTTTAAAAAATTACTGGCTATGGTGGCTGGGAGGTTTTGGGAGCTGTGGTCCAAAAAACTGGTTTTCCTGAGCACTGCTTAAGTCAAGTGTCTTATATTGATCCAGTCTGAGAATAATTAAGGCATGGTCAGAGTAATAAGGTTTCTGTTTCTTAAAAAGGAGCACAGCTGGTGAACTAGTTCAGACTGGTAAACCGTTTCAAACTGGCAGCAGAGCTACGTCCAGAAGTCTTTCCAGACAATGTGTTTTTTCTTAACAAACCACTCCAACTAGAGTCCACCTATTACCCTTCAGCTGCCAGAGATGGAGAGCGTGAGGTCTTTCTGCTGTCGGTAAGGCTATGGATACACTCTGGGGTTTAACCAAAACTTTAAAATTGCTATCCAGGATATAGAACCAATCTGAAAGACAGAGGTTGGTATCTTGGATATCACCTTTAGTTTAGAGTAAAATTTGGAGTGGATTCTCTGGGCCACTGAAATAGAAGCTTCAACTTCCCAGAATACAATTAGCTTCCACTTCCTAGATGACAATTCTTACCATCTCTCATCACTGGCTTTGTGGGCTAGGGCTCATGAAGCCCAACAAGTCTATAGGGCCACAAACATTTCACAGAAATAACAAGTTGCCCAGAAATATACATGACTCTGAGGACTGATTATGTGGAATCTGAAACAGAACCAGAAGGAAGGGACGATTGCTGGGTTTCCAAAATGGTACTGCTGTCCAATAAACTGTGTGTGTGTGTGTGTGTGTGTGTGTGTGTGTGTGTTGGGGGGTGCCCATTCCCCTTCCTGCTCTAGGACATTTCCTCCCCCTCCCCCAATAATAGCACCCTATCTAAGTTGATCTCTAACTGGTTTTCCATCTATTCGTTCCAGATAATTAACATGCAAATGCAAAGGATTTAAAGAAGTGTAATACAGTGTTACCTGCATATAGACGCTGCACTCCAGATCCTCAAACAAGCACTTCCAGTGTAGATGTGAAGCTAAATAGCCTGAGTAACAAAATGGAACTCTGCAGAATTCTATAGGATAACTCCCAAAGAGTGCACAATCATGCAGGATAAGCTGCTAGGAAGACTGAACACAGTTGCTTAATTTATGTTGTTATAAGACATCAAAATCTGGATACTCCAGATGGTAGTATGTGTGTGTGTGTGTGTGTGTGTGTGTGTGTGTGTGTGAGAGAGAGAGAGAGAGAGAGCCTGCCTGTAGCTGTAGTTGTAAAGAGTGCGTGGAAATCTGCATGAGTGCTCCTTCAGAGACAGAAAACAGAAGAGAAACAAAAGAACTGTGTCCCTGTTATAGCTAAGAACTCCATCCCACTTGGCATCTTCCGGTAGTTAGTCCGATTTCATGATGTCTTGTTATTTGGAAGAGGATTTGGCAGTTATGAGCTTTTCTAAAGAAAGCAGAAAGCTAATTTTAACAGGCCTGCTGCCCATACTTTGTTTTTCACTGTCATATATGAAGTCAATGTATGTCCTTACTTACCACAAGCACATGTGTTTGGAAGCTAGTAGTGTAGTGATGGTGTGAAGGGGATTTTTTAAATGCTCTGTGTTCATGAATGGAATTTGATAGTAGACTGAACTGAGCAGTTTATTTAGTGGAGTCTGGCTTAGAAGCCTAGCATTCCACACTGAATGAGCAACTAAACCAGCTTTACATCGAGTTCTTACAAAAACATGCAGTGGCAGCAACTGAATATCAGAGGCTGTGATGCCCATACAAACTCACCAATGAAGAGTAAGCCAGTGTGGTGTAGTGGTTTGAATACTGGACTATGACTCTGGAGAACAGGGTTTGAATTCCTGTTCAGTCATGAAAACCCAATGGATGACCTTGGAAAAGTCAAAAGGCCTTTGTGCCCTACACTATTATAGTGCTATTATTCCACTTTCAACATACTTTGGAATCCTGGGATTTGCAGTTTAGGGAGGGGCATTCAGAATTCTCAACCAGAGAACTCTGTGGTCTCAGTAAACTACAAACCCCAGAATTCCACCAGATGTTGAAAGTGGAATAATAGCACTATAACAATGTAATACTGAAAGGCACAAGCTCTCAGCCTCAAAGGAACGCAAAGGCAAAACACACTCTGAACAAGACTTGACAAGAAAACCCTGTGATAGGGTTGCTGTAGGTTGGAAAGGATCTGATGGCACACAACAATAGCAGACTATCTCCAGACTATGGCTGTCCCATTTGTTCTTTGTATCTTACTCTGGTGTTCTGGTTGTTATCTTAGTAGGAGTGATAAAGAGTACACACATGAAGTCATTAGCTACTGTGATTAAGAGCATTGACACACATGGGGTTAAGAAATAAGTTAAGCTTTGATTATAGGAACTCTATTAGAGATAAGAAAGCTGTGTAAGGGTGTTAGCCTAAGCTAAGCTACAACAGGAAGATGACTAAGTTAATTTTACTTTAGGAGCAGTGAAAGAGCAAAAAGGAGGCATTAATCCTATCACTGCTGTTCCCTCTAAGACACATTTAACTCTTTAAACACTGAGTGTTGTTGCATTTCCAGCAAGTAGAACATGTCGAGGTGTTTTAGTGGCTCAGAACATTTGGTACATGTTTAGTTTAACTTGAAATCACTAGGAACTTACAACATTTTTTATGTCTAGGCCAACTGTTTCCTTCAGTATGGCTGTACCTCATGTAGCCCTTATGGCCACTTTCTGACTTTTTCCCCTTCGTGACCTAGATATCTACTGTCTGAGGCATTTGCCTCACTTAGCCTAATAACAGGACTGGCTTTGTAGTGCTATAGCTTTGTAGTGCAGAACCCTTGTGTTTGTGGTGACATTAACCAACCAGTTGTCCGCAAGATAATGTACATATTTATTCTGGATGAAGGCTCTTTCCATGTAGGAACTAGTTCAGAAAGGCCTCTGTCATTACCAACAGATGGAAATATTTAAACCAGGGGTTGGAAACTGGGGCCACAGCAAGGACCACATTCAGGATTGGGCAAGTGCTCAAGGGCCTCAGTTTGGTTTTATTATCTTTGTTTGTGGTTTTTACAGTTGTAAAAAAAGTTTTGAAATAAGCCGTGCTGCATTCTTACACCCCACCTGCTGTCTGAGGAATGGTTAGGAAGAGAACAAGAAGGAAGTAGTCTAAAATGTGAATAATACAATGAGGTTTTGTATTCATTTTCTACAGTGCAGTATGTGTATGGTGTAGTGGTTTGAGTGCTGGACTAGAACTCTGAAAACCAGGGTTCAAATTCCTATTCAGCCACAGAAACCCACTGGGTGACCTTGGGCAGGTCACACTGTCTCAGCCTCAGGGGAAAGCAATGGCAACCACCCTCTGACCAAATCTTGCCAAGAAAACCCCACCTTTGGGTCACCATAAGTTGGAAACAACTTAAAGGCACACAACAACAAGGAGTGGGTCTATATTATGTTTGTGCATGTACATGCACACACACAGACACACAAGCCTACTTATGTCATGAAGTGTGATGGCACTGGAGCTAGGAAAGTAACTCATAAACTATTCTGTGCTTGCCTGTGAAGACAAGTAATTACAAGAGTTTCTCCCTTCTGTGAGAAAAAACAAATATTCATCTGCAGCGTTCTCCCTATATTAAACTGTCCTGAAGAATTGTGGAGGAATTATTCCATGAAGAAAAATAGGTAGGATTTATTTGCGCAAATCTCCTGTGCAGAAAACAGGTGTCCTCTGTGGGAAAAAGTGTTTTCTGTGGATGGGATTCATTTTCTGTGCAGAAAACAGGAGGTTTTTAATATAAAAAAAAAGGGAGGGCATTCTCTACAAAATAATTCCTCCACAACACTTCAAAACTTTTGAATACCAGGAGAAAATTATGTAAAACTCTTGCAGGTCTAGTGTTCTTGATGCACCTTCCCAGCTGACAGAAAACCCATTTTTCAACTTGGGAATGAATAATTTTTAGTATTCTTTCCATCCCCAGCTGGAGCCCATATTTAGCTGCTGCTCATGTTGTTCTGTTCTTTTTGTCCAGAAACAGACATGAAGGTGACTTTGGGGTCCCGTCCTCCCTGCACCAAGAGTGAAAGTGGCCAGTTCTGGTTTGATGCTGCTCAGAAAGGACTCTATATCTGTAATGGGAGTGAGTGGATTTCTATTCTAAAAGGTAAATGATTTCCAGACACTTATGAATAGTGATGCTTTAAAAGTTTTAACACAATCTCAACAAAGGATGTATGTGTTCATAGACTCTAAGCAAGGGAAAACCTGGCTCCTGAACCCTTTGGGAAGGAAGGAAAGGAAATCTATTGTGTCTAATCTCTGGGTTAAGGCAGTAGAGAAGCTGCCATGTTAGAGGGGGAGCTGTTACAGGTCATATTCAGTCAAGGGGACAGAGATTCACAGCCCTATGCTTTATTGCCACTCAGCCAACCTACATATGGTGGAATTGTTCAAATTCTTATAGAATTCAAATTCTTATAGATTGTAAAAGCCCTGTGTGATTATCATACCTGTTCTTCACAAAGTATCATGTACATAAACTGGAATAATAATAATTAAATATGAATAAGAAGTGCTGTTTCTGTATGGAGCACACATATACAAACTGGGGGTTTAGGGTTTGCCTGAATTATATTTTAATAATGCCTGTCTTAAAGTCTGTGGTTACAAGAACTGGCTGCTAGACTACATCAGACTGGTTGGGCATGTATAACCTCACAGATTCTCCACCATTAGGTAGATTAGCTGATTGGTGATTCTGTGCATGTAGTTTTAGAAGGAAGCTCACCTTTCCCTCCCTGCCAGCCAAGGAATGGACTATTTCAGTTGTCTATGAGGAAAAAGGGACAAGCTAAGGTTGTACTTCTGGCTGTATTTAGAAAGCCAGCACAGTTTAGTGGTTTGAGCATTGGGCTATAACTCTGGAGATCAGGATTCAAATTCCCATTCAGCCATGGAAATCTGCTGGGTTACCTTGGGCAAATCACACTCTTTCAGCCTCAGAGGAAGGCAAAGGCAAACCATGTCAAGCAAATCTTCCAAGAAAACCCCGTGATAAATTCACCTGAGAACTGCCATAAGTCGGAAACAACGTGAAGTCACACAATAGCAACAAGGTTGTACTTTGAGGCAGTATGTGACCAGAAGAGATGTACTGAATCAAGGCCATTTCCGCACTAGACTGTTATAGCGCTATCATTCCACTTTCAACAACCTATGGAATCCTGGAGTTTGCAGGTCAGAACTGCAAACCCCAGGGTTCCATAGGATGTTGAAAGTGGAATGAAAGCGCTATAACAGTCTAGTGCGGAAATGGCCCAAGTTTTGAATGGTGAGCACTTCACATAATTCAACACTTACAGAAATTGCATTGACTGAATGAGTCTACTCTAATTGGAACTACCAATATTACTCAGGATTTCATGGAGGAGATCCTATAGCGCTGTAGGTTTTCCACAAAACCTATTTATTTACAGTATTAGTATTTATTTGTTTCATTTATGTCCTGCCTTTCTCCCATAAATGGGACTCCTTTCTTTCGGGGAACAGGAAGCTGCTGAGAGTGTTAGTGTGGTTTGGTCCTCATCTTGTAATCCTTAAGAGTCCAGTGACTTCTTCTAAGGTCATTGAACTCTGTGTAAGTTCAATGGAGCTCTTGAAATGTCTCACTTCTCAAAAGTAGGGAGCAGGCTTATAATTGTGCTTCCATTAAACTGGTTAAACATTGTAGTTGTACAAAGAGGAGTGCTTTCTTACAAAATATTCTCAGTTTCTTAACAAAGGACAGTTCTCAGAATTCTGTGTAGCGAACAATCACAGTTAAAGGAGTATATGACCAGTATATTTTTATCATGTCAGGATACTAAGTACTATACACGGTGGTAGATAGTCTTCCAGTTTCTCTGCCAGACAAAGAAGAAAGTACAATGGAAGGATATTTTGAAAAGAAAGAAATTCATTGGTACCAACCAGATTTTGAAGGTTACTTGGTGGTGTATGAGGGAAATGGCTGAATCTAAACTTGGAAGATAAGTTTGGATAGAATCTAAGGAAAGGCAGGTGGGTGGATAGAATAGGGAGGGGGTGCAAGACATGTCATAGGCCCAAGAAATAAGCTCACAAAGTAGTGGGTGGGAAACTGTTGTTTCAGGAAAACCCATTCTACTGGATCATCATGCTTACAGAATCTTCTTGGTAGTGACAATTAGTTTCCTCTGTGTTCTTGTTATTGTCTAGTTGAAGAAAAACTGGACTACCTGGAAGAATACCAGAGTTTAGTGACAAGTTCTGAAACCAAAGGCATTGAGGTTTTCATCATCCCCAAGGTGGGACTTTTTGCAGCTACTGCTAATCGATATACTCCTCCTGGCTCAGCCATCTATAAATGGACTGAGGAGAAATTTGTGGCTTACCAATACATCCCCACCTACCAAGCTGAATCTTGGAAATTCTTCACAATTGGAAGAAAGGTAATCTGAGCTTTTTATTTTATGTGTATGTATTGATTATTTTCAGAGCTAGTATTGGTTTGTGTGTTGATCTAGAACTCCAGGAGAAAAGGGTTCAAAGCCTTGCTCAGCCATGGAAATCCACTGAGTGACCTTGGATAAGTCATACTCTCTCAGCCTGAGAGGAAGGCAATGACAAATCTCTGATTAAGGCCATTTCTGCACAACGTCGCTATCCTACAATAGCGGCAGGTTGTTTCCAATTCAGGAGCCGTGCTACCGCATGATGTTATTGCTATCCAGCTGCTATCCCCTCCCCAAGCATTGCCAAACCACCATATTTTATTTCCAGAAAAAATCCATTAAGCTCCTCCTTCAGCGCTTCAGTCCCATCAACTGGCTCACTGTGGAACTGTAATAGTGCTTGACAGTGCTTCCTGTTGTCACAGATCCAGCAATGGGTGGGCTATGGGTGTGTCCACCTTGTCTCGCCCTCAGTGACTCACATGGTGTGGTAACTTCAAAACTTATCCCCTCTCCATGTTTATTTAAAAGTTCTCCTTTGAGTTAAAACTTTTTATTTTTTAAAATACATTTTTAGGCATTTTAGCTTGAAAATGCAATAGTGTATTGGCATGTTTAGTACAGCTTCCAAAGGGAAAAAAACAGCCAATCAGGGCAATGGGGTGGGGTGAAGGTGGGGAAAGGAAGTGGCCAAGGACACTATAGTGCAGAAGGAGCATTGGTCGGAATACCTACTCATCCAGTTAAAGTAGAAGGGTGCAGAAAACAGTGTTCCTAATCTGCTACCATCACATGAGTGGCATTGCCGGTATTGTAACAGTATATCACGCTGATAGTGTCTAGTATGGAAATGGCCCAAATTTTGCCAAGAAAATCCTAGGATAGGGTCACTGTATGTCAGAGATGACTTGAATGCACATAGCAATGAGAGCTGTTTATTTTATTTTTAAGTTTTTAAAACGTCAGATGCCTGTGTCCCATTTTTTTCTTTGCCAATTTTGATCCTCTCCCCCAAAACCATTATCATAGAAATAAATTTCCAAATATCCATTCTTGTCAAGTTGCATCTGAGAACTCCACAGTTACTATGCGTTATTCATTTATTTGCATTGTTTGCAGTGCAGTATGTCTGTCTTATCATTTAAAGTGCTTACAAAACCAATAAAACACTACTGCCCAAATAAATCAAAGGGCAAACAGCAGGTGAAGACTAAGATCCAACAAGACCTTTGAAGGAGAGTAAATTTCTGCCAGTAGACCTTTGTTCGTACTGGGAGGGGGACAGTTCTTTTTCATCCTCTGGATGCACAAGGGCAGCTGGAGGCTCTCAGGTACAGCTCTGCCCCCACCTTCAGCCATTGATTGGCTGCACTATGCACCTAGGAGCTGTGCAGCTGCTTCCCATACCTGAGAGAGAAGAAGAAGCATCCATTGCCTGCTAGACAAAGGTGGAAGCTGATTCTTTGTTCCCAGGTGCATGGAAACAGCTTGCTGGCTCCCAAGTGCTTCTCTGTCGCCAACTGGGGGCTGAGATAGAACTGCACTTAATCCCTTCCAAATGTCCTTTTGTACCAACAGTGAGCAAGGAAATGCGGGATATCACCTTTTGCAATATCTTAGAAGAACATGTGGTGACGTAACTGGAA
Organism: Iguana delicatissima; assembly: GCA_948472985.1. Classification (NCBI taxonomy): domain Eukaryota; kingdom Metazoa; phylum Chordata; class Lepidosauria; order Squamata; family Iguanidae; genus Iguana; species Iguana delicatissima. Next base: position 139,287 of record CAOKZL010000942.1, read on the forward strand.
TTTAAAGGCAATGTTAAGGTGCTATTGTTACCAGGCTGTACACCCCTACACTTTGGTATGATTTAACTGGTAAAATATGTTAATTGGCTTCACCATAAAAAATGCCCTGCTACAGCTGTATGGCCAAGCTGGACAAGAGGAAAAGATGGGCCCAACGCATGTACTGCAAATTAGGTCAGAAAACACCTCTAGGCATAGCCAGCTCATAGTCAGGAAATCACCAGAAACTCCATAGGTAATAGGCTTGCAGTCTGCCTTAACAGCTCTACCTTTTGGACAATAGCATCTAGGAGATTCCCACCAGACCGGTGATTATCTTAACTCTTCTTCCTCTGATCACACAAACCTCTCCTTTGTCCTAAAACCTGTCTGACAAGCACCGAGCTATCAGGGCAACCGTTAGCCCTTTGTAATCTAACACTAAGACTATTAGCCTGTTCTAGACCTCATTGTCCACTCTGCGAACTCTATTGTTTACTCAGCTGGAGAGCCATTCACACACACCCTTGCTCTCCAGGCATAATTCAGGTATATAAACACTTAGCTTTGACCAGTCAACTCATAGTACATCAATTGCTGGTCACCACTCTGCTGCTCTGATTTCCAATTGTGTACTGCCCTTAGATGTGAGTCTAAGCCATGTTGCTGCTGCTTCGCTGCCCTTCTAGATTGGTAACTACCGCCCACTATGCCCTGAAATCTCACTGTCTGAAACTTTCCTCCTTTTTCCTTCATTTAACCCTGTGTGACTGTGTGACTCTTTGGATCTTGTGTGAGTGATTAATTTCACCAATGAAGCACAATTAAGCTTGTTTTGGATCTCTGGCTGGTTCTTCTGTGCAGAAGTACTGGTAAATGTTAGTGTAAGAGATCTCATAAGGTTATCTGCCTCTTGCAGGCCTCTGATTTTACACTAATAATTCTCTATCTTTGCATGGAGGTACTGGCATCACAGATGGGCTGTGAATCACCCATGTTTTGTGGTAACACTGTAGACTTCTGGGTGTTATAACCACAGGCACAATCAGTTTCAACAGAACTGTCCCAGTGATGATACTTTCAGATAATTCAAGAGCTCTGAAAAGTTACTTTTTGGACTCTTATTGTTGAGTAACAGTAAACAACAACAACATTTTCAAGCACTGATTTTCCTGAAGCCTGCATAACAATACATTGTTGTCAATTTTTTTCCAATGACAACACAACTAGGAAGAGCCTAGCTCTATTAAGGTGATTCCAGCAATTCAGGACTATTACCTAAATGACCTTACTTATTGTGCTAGCTGTGGATGGTGTGGGTTGTAGTCCAATACATCTGAAGGACATCCAATTGAGCAGCTAATCTAAAAATGGGGATTCAGAGCAGAGAGTTGCTAGAAGATCTTAGCAAGTTAGACCCTCATGCAGAAAGTAGTGCTATTAATATTTATTTCAGAAGATCTTATAGTTTTCAATGGGGGTTAGTCTAAATAGAATGTCAGCCTCAGTTTGGTGGCTGCATACAAGCATTCTTCAAAGCCAGCTTTCATGTCATGTTATTACTCAGCTGAGCCTTGATGTCTTTGTGTGTTGTAAATGTTTATGAGTCTATTGTAAGTAGTTCTGAGGAAATTTACTGAAAAGAAACTCACAGATTATTGTTGTTTGTTATTACTGACTGCTGCAAACCAACTTTGATTTATGGTGACCTTATGAACGAAAGACCTCCCCCAGTCACCCTACCCTCAGCTGCCCTGCTCAGTTCTTGCAGTTTCAGGGATGCGTCTTCTTTGATTAAGTCTATCCATCTGTAATGTGGTCTTCCTCTTTTCCTACTGTCTTCTACCTTACCAAGCATTATTGTCTTTTCTGGTGAGTTATGTCTTCTCATGATATGGCCAAATAGGACAGCCTTAGTTTAGTCATCTTGGCTTCTAGGGAGAGGTCAGGCTTGATTTGCTCTAGAACCCATTTATTTGTCTTTTGAGCAGTCCATGGTATCTGTAGAGCTCTTCTCCAGCACCATATTTCAAATGAATTGATTTTCTTCCTGTCAGTTTTCTTCACTGTCCAGCTTTCTCAACCATACATAGAAATTGGAAATATGATGGCATGGACAATCCTGACTTTAATATTCAACGATATACTTTTACACTTTGGAATCTTGTCTAGCTTCGTCATAACTGCTTTTCCAAGTCCTAGGCTTCTTCTGATTTCTTGACTGCAGTCTCGTATCACTATTAATGACTGAGCCAAGGTATGGACAATCTTTATTTCAGTGTCTTCTTTGTTTGCTTTAAAGTTATGTAAATCATCCGTGGTCAATACTCCAAATAAATAAATGTTGGAGGGAGCTTACACATGCTGGTAGCATTTCAACTTTGAAAAGCTATGTTTTCCCTAAACTTCAGATTCTTTTGGGAACTGAGATTTAGGGATGTGAGAGGGAAGCCTTTAAAAACACGGGGGAAAATAATAATATAAATAAATAATAATAATATAACTAAATAAATAATAAAAATAAATTAAAAAAATAAAAAGATGGGGGGAAATGAACTCTGTATCTCTTTTCTGGAAAATTTTAGCAAAATAAGCTGTTAATCTTTAACAGCAAAAGATACCAAGGAGTCTTGTGGTACATTAGGGACTGAAAAAAAAAATGACCTGATTTTCATTGGCAGGTGCCTACTCATCAGATAGTCAAAATCTGTGGCAGCCTTCATCAACCTAATGCACTTCAGAATTCGGAAAAGTTATCTTTTTGGACTGTAATTCCCAAAATACCCTAGCTGGCGTGGTAACTAGCTTTGGTGGCTATACAATGCTGGGAACTATGGCTCAAGCAAGTAACTTTTCCAAGCTGTGCTCTAAATATTTCTACCTAGCACAACCACTGTGAATGTAGGCTGGGGATTGTGAGAATTATGCCTCAACACATCTGGAACATGATAGTTTTAGGAAGAACACTTTGAAGCCTCTAATTGTTCAAAGGAATTCAAGACTTGCACTCTGACACACCAGATGAACGAACAAAGCAAATCTGTGTTTTTAAGTCTTCACTGGCATATTCAACAGTTAAGCAGACAGCTTTACTGGCACCTTGTTAGAGGCTTAGAGAATTGTTGCTACTGATAACCAGTAGAGTCTTTCTGACCACGTGTTTTGTGCCAGAAGTATGCCCTTGATCTCACCTCACATCTTCTCCTACTTCGTCTGAGTATCTGACCTCTTTGTACTCCACAGGATGTGTAGCATGCATAGCACACAAAAAAACCCCATACTGCTCATAAGGCAGGTTTACTGAAAGGTGACTTACTAAACTTCCCTGGTTTTAGAGCATAGGTGTTTCATGACTTTGTCTATGGGATTTGGGAAGAGTTGGGAGATTTGTGGACTCAAATCTCATTGGATTTGCAATTCTGAATGGAATCATTCTTTTTGCACCTTTCTAGATTGCCAATAGGACAGGGCACTTCTTTTTTTGGAAATCAATTTATTAGCAAGACTTGTTCCTCTCAAACAAATTGTTATTTTGCAAGTAACAGTGTGAATCTACCCTCAGACTTAAATTCAGAAAGCAAGCCCTGACTTCAGAAACCCCGGCTTGCTTGAGAAAGCAACAAGCTAGGGATTGTGTTTCAGTTATAAAATAAAGCATACCAGCTGTGAAGATATTTTTCAATTTCTTTAACTTTTTCCACTGGCCAAAGGAGTCAAGTAAGGCAACCACACAGTATCTGCTAATATATTACTGGTTATCGATATACCAACATTTACAGTTATCCCAGTTTATCCTTATATGAGAACCAGCTTACAATATCTTAGATTCTAGGAAGCACTGATTCAGTTTAGAAATGAACTGGAAGGTTAACATATTTATATCTTAGGCCATTTCCGCACTATACTGTTATAGTGCTATTATTCCACTTTCAACATCCTGTGGAATTCTGGGGTTTGTAGTTTACTGAGGCCCAAGAGCTCTCTGGCTGAGAAGCCTGAATATGCCTACTTGAACTGCAAATCCCAGGATTCCATAGGATGTTGCAAGTAGAATAATAGCACTGTAAGAGTATAGTGTGGAAATGGCCTTAATTATATCATATTAGCCTAATTATTTTTTTAAAAAATAAACCTAGCTTTTCTTTTTTAATATTTAAATTTCATTTAGATAGTTGAAATCCAATTTAAAATTTAAAATCTGATATTTAAACTTTTTCAAACTCCACTTTTATTCTCCCTGAAATAAATTACTGCTTGAAAAACGATATGCAGTATTGTAATGGAATATGAGAAATGAGTCAGGGAGAACTTATAAGTTCAATGAGCTTAACTCAGGAGTCTTTCTTTATACTCTCTCTCAAATTTGAAAGAACTGTAGATAGAAGGCATCTTGACAGCAGAAATAGCTCTTGTGAAATCCAAAAGAGCTTTTGCTTCAGTTGTTGGTTTTCAAGATTTTTTACCAACAGGGGTGATCCCATCTGGGATGGTTTAAGCTCACAGATGAAATCCACATGAACTCAAAAAGAGACAGATGTGCACAAAATCCATGGAGGCTTTAAGCTGTCTCTAGAGAAGTTTAGACTTCCGAGATAAATAGAAGCCTTCTGCACTAGGCAGCTAATACTGAGCTGTGTAGAAGACACTTTACACACCACCATGAGCACACCACTCTTTCACTCGTGCTTGTGGTTGGGTGAGTAATGAAGTTCTGATAGAACAAGCATGTCCGTGAGCCCAAGCAACACATAGAGATCTATATGGGTAATGCTGGCCAAACTCCATGACACTGATGACACTACATAAAGTGAGAAGTGTATGGCAGGCATTTTAATTTAACAAAGGGCTCCTCCAAGCATGGTAAATGGCTTGGGAGGTTGCAGTATTAGTTGCTGTGGTTATGTTTTTTTTCTCCCTAAAAAATCCAAATGATGTTTCTGTTGCCCTGGACTATTTTCTGGCATTTCCTGGCACCAACATGTTATTCCCCCCCTCAAGTGCTTTTTTGAAAAAAATATTCCAAAATATATCAGAACAACAGCAGCAAAATATCTTAGGCCATTTCCACATGATGGGACTCTTGTGAGTTGTCCCGGCAGGGAAAGGAGTGCGACAGGAACGCTCTTCTCTGCACAGGACCAGCTCTCTGTGGAAGGGTGTGCAATGGCTATGCTTCTTCCTTCTTCAGTGCAGCAGGTACTTTCCCAGGGTGTGCTGGGAAGGAAGCGTCGCCATTTTCCTGCCCTTCTGCAGGACAGATAGGTAGACTTTGAATTGAGCAAACAGCCCATGGCCCATGGACTGCACACCACAGATGGATCAAGGACCTTTATCCTAGGTTTTCCAATTGCTCCAGAGATTATAGTTGTATTCAGGTGTTCCTTTGAATGCATTTGGGGCTGGGAATGAGGGTGGAATTTTACCTGTTCATATCAGATGGTCCAGCTCTTTACATCTGTTGTAATGTCTGAAAAAGCCTTTGTATGTATAAACAGTATGCAAGAGTCAGTGTGGTGCAGGGTTAGAGCAGTGCTGAGAAAAGTTAATTTTCAAAGGAAAACTTCCAGAATGCCCCAGCCAACATAATCATATGAGGAATCTGGGAATTATAGTCCAAAAGGTAAGTTTTCCAAGTTCTGGGTGAGCGCACTGGAATGGGACTTGGGTGATCCAGGTTTTAGTGTCCCCTGAGCTATGAATCTCACTGGATGACCTAGAGCCACTCATTCCATCTCAATCTGACCTACACCACAATGTGATTGTGAGGATAGCATGGGGATTAAGAAAGCTTTACATGCTGCTTTGAGCTCCTTAGAGAAAATAAATATAACTAATAAATAGATAAATGTTTGTATAGACTCTGTTTACACTCAGCAGCCTAAATCTGCTAGACCCAACTAGAAAAAAAACGTTCAATCAAGGGAAATGACCTAAGTGTGACTTACCAAGTCTCCCTTCATTTAGTGAGGCTACTGTGGTTGGGATAGTTGGATTTAGTCCATAGATCTTCCATATTCAGTAGACCTCCCAAATTCAGAAGTCATTAACTGTATATGCCAAAGGTAAATAGGAGGTGGGGCAAGGATTGTAAATGCAAACAGGTATAACCCCATAAACTCCCCTTTCCCAGCATTCAAAGAAGCATCTGACCAGGGTTGTTTTTTTTGTTTTGTTTTTTTTGCTAAAGAGTTCCTTTGAAGAGGAAATGTACCTCTCAACTTCAGCTGTTTCATGTCATGGATGAAGCAGCTAATTGAAATTACTCCCCACTTCTTCAGATCACTGAGAACAATTTCTACACATTCCAGTCTTTCCCTAGAAACCTACAAACCACACTATTGCACTAATGTGCGAAACATATGAGGTAAACAAAATCACTTACATCATTGCCTTGCTGGTGGCCCATGAGGCCTCTTTGCATCTTCTCTGACAGAATTCACCATTGCTTGTGTGTGGCTTGCAGATGTTTAGGAGTCTGAGTCTCATTAGAGGCTAAAATAGTGGGAACAGGGACATTTTGAATAATGAAGTGAGCAGAGGAGACAGTTGGCTTTCTCTACTTGAGTGGCAGTATGGACTTGATGATGATGTGGTGGTGATAGTACAAGAGAGCAGTATCACTGGAACAATGAATTGTGCTAAAAAGATACTTGAATTGTGCCCTAATATGTTGTATGAATGAGTACTAGGAATTTTTTCTACACTCAGAAAAATTAGAGAATACAGTTGGCTCTCCACATTTGCTAGGATTGTAGTGCAGGACCCCCGCAAAAGTGGAAAACCCACAAATATCAAAGTGTGTGTGTGTGTGTGTGTGTGTGTAGGAAGAGGGCTGAGGCATGGTGGGGAAAATGGGCACTCATGGACTCTAAGGAGAAGAAAAGGGAGTGGGCCAGTGTGGTAGCACTATATTTCCTCTCTCACCCATCTCCTTCCTTGGGTGTGGGGGGACACTGGGAGATGGTTTGTGGTACTGAAAAATTGGACTGCAGCCCATCCTTAGCTGGTTAGGCAGCAGCTGGTAGAGGAGGAGGAGGGCCAGAGTTTTCTAATGGGCTGCATAGCTAGATCAGAACCGCTAAAAGGGAAGGTTGTCCTGGAAAAGAAGTGCTTGAGGTGATGAGGAAGAGGTTGGGGAAACTTGCAAATAATCAAATCCATGAATATTAAATTCACAGATGTGGAGGGACGACTGTATATAGTATATAGCAGTTCATCATCATTAAAATAATTTAATTTTCATTTTTTGTATACATTATCATTCGTGAAGTTGATCTTCCTTGCCACAGACTTTTCGGACATGTAGCATTTAGCACTTAACCTTGATTGTTTGCCTTTCTGGATGGATAAATGGATGGATGATCTACCTTTCAGCTTCCTAGGCTAACAAGATGGCTCCTTGATTGTTCATGGATATACAGCATGGAAGTTAGGAGTTACAAGTAATCCCTGTGAGAATTTACACATTGGAAGTGGGTGTAATATAGGTCATTTCTGCATGGGCTTAAAGAAATGGTGCAGAGCGTCCTCCAAGGAGGACATCTGCACCTGGGAGCGGACTGGGTTGGACCTACTTAGTGTAGTTCCGCACCTCAGCTCGCTCCGGAACAACCCAAAGTGGTCATCCAGCGTGCTTTTGAAAGACCGCTTGAAATAGGTCTTTCAAAAGCACAGAGCATGCCACTCCATGCCCGTGCTCTGGTGCAGATTTACAGGCTCGCACCAGTGTGAGCCTGCGATCTGCTGGGGGCGGGCTTTAGGCTGGCGAGCTTCAGCAGTTGGTGGAGAGCCTCGACCAACCAGAAGCCGCCATTTTCGTCCCCGGAACAGTGCAGAGCGGCGGTGACGCACTGCTCTGGACCAGCTTGGACCCAAGCGTGGAGCCAAGAAGTCCGGTAAGATTCCCTCGCCCTGTGAGAAAATGGCCATAGTTACATTTCTAAAGTGACACAGTAATTAGAAACGGAACTTTTGTTTCTGTATTAGAAGTTTTCTAAGTACTTTAAAGTTAACTTTAATGACATTATTTAAAACATTTTGGAGAAATCTGGATATGCTGTCTGAGTTTGAGTCTCTTCCGGCAAACCTGTCAGATGATTTCTAAGTTATGAGTTTTAAAGCATGAATTGATTGTTTTTAAGGTGCATTGGTTTTATATGCTCCTTTAACTTATGTTATGTGTTTTTAATTGGTGTTACATGTCCAATACGTTATTGTATTTTACTCTGTTGTTGTTCCCTGCTTCGATCCATAAGAAGCAGATGGTAAGAAATACTTTTGCTGCTAACAGTAATATAGTAATTATGTTTAATTACTTATAAATTGTTGTTGGTGGTGGTTAACAGATTTTTCCACATCATATGTCATTCTCATATCAGTCCTAAATCCCTATTCCCCATGAAAAAAATGCAATGTAACCAAATGAATACTATATCGAGTTATTAGAATTGTAATGTGAATAGCAATGAATTACTGGGGAGTTTTTTTTTCCTAATCTAGTTACATACAAGTTATTTTCAAAAGACAACTTGCCAAGTTTCAGATATTAAAGCAGCCAAAATACCTGCAGTGACAAATAATCTTTAGATTAGAGGAGGATAGCCTTCTTCCAATGTAGTCTTCTCTATCCTGTCTCTCGCTATTCCTATGCAACTTATTTGCTGCTATTTGGGTTGAATTCATTTGTTGGTGGGGAAGACAATAAGAAGCATGATTTCTGACTTAATCATACTGTAGATCTGAAGGTAACATGTATCGCTGAACCTCCCAAGTACCCTTAGTCAAGTTGTTGCAAACCAAAATTCATACCCAACTGAGGACAAAGAAAATAGGAATGTGTCCAGAGAAGAATAGCAAAGATTTAAATAGAGTCTGCAAACCAAGCCCTATGTGTGACAGCGGAGGGATTTAGGTATATTTACCCTGAGAAAGAGAAGACTAAAAAATTGCATAATAGCCATTTTCAAATAGCTGAAAGGGCTGTGTTATGTGGAAAATAGAGCAACCTGATGGACCCAACCTGATGGATTCAAATTACAAGAATGGAACTTTTGACGTTAGAAAGAATTTCCTGACAATAATAGACTGCCTTGGTGGATAGGCTCTCCTTCTTAAAGGTTTTAAAGCAGAGAATGGATGCTGATCCATCAGCTGTGGATATTTTCCATTGGTGGGAGGTTAGACTGGAAGATCCTTTATGTACCTCCAAACTCTGCAGTTCTCTGATTCTATAAATAAAGCTTTCACTCTTGCTTGTCTTGTGCAAGAAGAGAGACTGAGCTGTTGTGGCTTCTTGTTTTTCAGGTTTTCCTAGCTGTGGCTAATTTTGAAGGGGATGAAATGGGTCAGGAGTTTTCTGTAATTTACAAGTGGAACTACAGAAAAGAGAAATTCGTTGTGTACCAGAGGATTGTCACACATGGAGCCAGGGACTGGGAGTCATTTGTCATTGATGGGGAGGTCTTCCTTGCAGTGGCTAATCACAGAAAAGGTATCTAGGTATTAATATGCAATGATGCTAATTAGCATGTGCCAAATCCCTTTCTTTTACACTTGACAGTCACAAACATTGGGGTTGTACCTTCTTTCCTCTTATAGCCCCCATGTCTCTGATGGATAAACAACATATAAAAATTCTAATGGTCCAACTTCTAGCATGCAGTGATAGGAAAATGCTGCATTTCATGGATGTATATCTGTCATATATGTATTTCTTTAATTTGTACACCACTGTTTTCCTTTCTATGAAGGACCCAAAACAGCTATTCTTTGGGATGAGGAATATTAGATTTTTGAGATATTTTGGCCTATAACTCCTATCAGCCCCAAACAGAATGTCCAATGGGAAGGGACTGTGGAAATTGAAAACAAGTGAAGAGTCAAATCTCTCCCTCTCCAAAGTTTAGCTACCTTGGATAGATTGAATGGCCACATATCTGATGAGATGCACCCATCTGCACCCATCTCTCTCTTTCTTATATACAGCCTATTACCCCTTTTAGCAGTAGAGCTTCGATCTGAAAGAGTCCAGTTCCAGGCAAGATTAAGCACTGAGCTTGTTCTTTGTTGATTTTTTTTTTAAAGCAGTGGTTGGAAGAAAGTGAACAGAAAGAAATGCCCTTCCAAACTCACCTCCCCCCACCATGATGCTAGAACATGGGATCATCTAATGAATCAGGACAGACAAGAGAAAATACTTAACACAGTGCAGAATTAACCTGTAGTAATTACATGATTAATTTGTAAAATTTGCTACCACAAGATGTTTTGATGGCCAGTAGTTTAAAAGGAGATTAGACAAATGTGTGTTGGAAAGGCTTGCCAGGGCAGTCCATTTAGACCAGGGCTGAGAGTCCTTTGGCACTCTGGTTATTGTTCAACTCCATTTGTCACAAGTACCTGCCAGAATGGCCAATGATGGAAGATGGTAAAATGGTGGCTCATCAGCATTTGGAGTACCAAAATTTCCCAACCCTGATTTATCCGCTGAATCTCAGTTTCTGTGGAGGTAACAGTGTGAGCGGCCTGTTGCCTTTGTGGCTTCTTGGAGTTCTCTGTCACTGTGGGAGGTAAGATCCTTCATTAGAAGTTTCCTTGGTTTAATTGATCAGAGATTATATTTTTATGAAACTTAAGAAGTTGTTCCTCAAACAAGAGGCACTGAGTGTTGTTATTACCATTGCTACTTTAATCCAGGGGTTCTCAACTTTTGGTCCTTCGCAGTTTTGAACTTCATCTCTTAAAAGTCTAGGCCAGCATGGCAAACGGCCAGAGATTCTATAACACATCTGTATAGTGAGAACTCCTGCTCACAGACTGAAGATTTCTTTTGAAATGCAAAATGTAACTTTAAGAGTAGACCGTGACATGAAAAACTCTCCTCTCCATTGTCCCAAGGCTGTTCATCAACTAATGGCAACTTTTAAGTCAATAACGTTTGCTGGATTGGTTTCTATTACTGGATAATGTTTGCTAAGGAATGGATGCTTTCCTTTTTATCTCACACAAGATCTTCCAAATTTACATCTGCAGTGCGTGTAATGTGGTTTCACATATTTAGGTGCTGGCAACTATCTGGTTTCTCCTTTGTGTGTCAAGACCAAACAATGTGTGACATTAAGAGCGTCACTTTAAAATGTTCTTAAAAAAAAAGAAGAAACCCCAAAATAGGAGCATTTGATGCAGATTTAGAGTGAGGCCCAGTGGAACATTAAACATTAATTTATTTTATACATAATTCTGAGCTGGAAGTCACTATTGAATTACAAATATATAACCTGGAGTTATGCATTCATGATTGGTTCATATTCATATTCACAAATCTCTACATATGTCCATAATCCCAAACCCATTTGCGGCCCCGTGACTTCATTTATAGAACAAGAGAGTGCTAGTTGCAAATATGTGCTTAAACATAGGTAGAGAGCCAGCATGGTGTAGTAGTCTGAGTACTGGACCCATCTGGGTCTCCCAAGTCACAATCCTTTATTCTAATCACTACTTCACAGTAACACAAATTTCCTATAGTACAAGTGACTGTTTGCCTGTGATGTATCTGTTACAGACTTTTTGTTCAAAGGACAAAAAGCAATCCAAGGCCACTTCCACACTACGCTCTTATAGCGTGATGATTCCACTGTCAACATCCTATGGAATCCTGGGGTTTGCAGTTTGGGGAGGGGCCAAGTGGCCCCTCCTCAAACTGCAAACTGCAGGATTCCATAGGATGTTGACAGTGGAATCATCGTGCTATAAGAGCATAGTGTGGAAGTGGCCTGAGTGGGGCATGGAAGACCAAAGAGGCAGTGCGGTGTAGTGGTTTGAGTGTTGAAATGCAATTCTGGAGACCCAGGTTCAAATCCCTGGTCAGCCATAGAAACCCACGTGCAAAACACACTCTCTCAGTCTCAGAGGAAGGCGAAGGCAAACCTCCCTCTGAACAAATCTTGCTAAGAACATCTTGTGATAGGTTCGCGTTAGGGTTGCCATGGATTGGAAATGACTTGGAGGCACACAAGAACAAGAACAACAACCCCATGTGCTTGGTATACTGTGTAGCCTGGCCCCTGTAGTTTCATTTCAAGACTGGAGGACAGAGGGCTTGGGCAAGGTGACTTCAGTGGCATGTTTTCTTCCCACTGTAACCACTGGACTTTTACTTATCCATTGGCCCCAATCTACATAGTTGCCCAGTAACTGCACCTCCTTCTCCTTGCTCTGTTCAAAGATTATTTGGAAAAGACTAGAGAATAGCTAGCAATAGCAGGATGAGGAGGAGGTCCAGGGAGCTCTGGAAGCCTGTAGTGTGGTAAGTATGGGCCTAGCACATACCCAACAAGACTGAACCCTGGTACTGGGTCTGAAATGAGACCAATATACATTCTTACATTTTCTCAAGCGAATTAGGTGCCAAACCTTTACTGAAAACATTGCTTGTAATGTCAAGTAACCACAATCTAGATTCAAATCAATAATACATGAGTATCAAAACCCTATCTAACCTACCATTTCCTACTATGGGCAGCCAGTTACCTATGAAATGGCCACTAGCAGAGTATGGCCCTTTTCGCATGCCAGTCCTGTTGTAAAATGGCCTTGGGAGTGTCACATGATTGCGAGGACCATTCCACATGATGTCCTCGCAATCGTGTGATGCTCCCGGGGCCATTAGGGGGTGATCACGCGTTATATCATTTTAGGCTCATTGCTGAAAATGATGCGCAATCGCATGTTGCTCCCGTGCCCCACACGCACTTCCCTGGTGTGCAGAGGCTCCGTATGCATGGCCATTGCACCTCCTCCCCCAGCACAGCCTGGGAAAGTACCTAGCTGCGCTGCGCTGCAGAAGGGGCGGAGTTCTCACGCTTCCTTCCGGCCAGCACGGAGCTGGTGTGGAGGGGAAGCGGAAGGAACACGCGTGCCTCTCAGATGAGGCTTTTCACACAATCCTCGCGTGACACCAGCGGCACCAAGTAAGGTGTGAAAAGGGCCTATGGGAGCAACAGCCATATTCCCTTGTTTTTATCCGGTGACTTGTACTTCAGAATGTAGCTAGCCATCATTACTAAAAGACATTAACATCATTATCTTCCACAAACTTGTCTGATCCTATTTTAAAGACACTTTGAACCAAAAAAAGGAACCTTCCAACAATTTTTCAGGATACATTATCATTTCTAGACATTGGAGTTTGAATGACATGTCTGTGGAAGGGCTGTATACTGCCACCCAGTGGAGTCTGTTAACATAATCATCATTTCTGGGGGAAAGATACAGTTCTTTCCCCCGTTTTTTTTAAACTCTTACATAGGAAGATATTTGGTTACTATCCTTAGTTCTGGCCTAAGCATAAAATAAACAGAGATATTACGAATGTAAACTGTATCATATCAGTTTTATTCTTACAGTGTCTCCTTTCTCTGCTTTTTGAGAACATAAAAAGAAATGGCAAATGGATCAATATTAATCTTTCTTCCATGCCACCTGCCTTCTTATTGACTCTCTATATAACTAGTGCCAGATTTTAAAAAATATTTTAACTAGTGTCTACTTTTAAAAAAAATCTCCCCCTTTTTTTCAATAAAAAATTATATAAAAAAATAAAAACCTTTCTTATTTCAAAAATCACAGAAATCTCAGTCACTTATCATGATCCATTATGAAACAAATTAAGTATAGAATCAGGAAAAGAAATGAGAGAACCTACATACTACAGTAATCCACAGAATGTGTTCCTTCATTCAGACCCTCCTGCTTGACACTGGCTTGGTTTGGGTGTAACCCTAAACTATGACTGAATGCTGGCATAGGGGACTTGTAATCATCCAGATGTATAGGACCACAACTCCCATACACATCAGTGGCCACACTCACCGGGGCTTCTAGGAACCAAATCCCAGAACATCTGAAAACCAAAGATCTCACACCTCTAGCTAAGTCTAGTGTTATGTTGTTAATCATAGGACCAGCACAACCTTTTCTTCCCCTTTTTTTATCTTCTGTAGCCAAAGGGAGGAGAACAGAAACTTCCACTGCCACTTCTCAATTTATTGTGCCATCAGTTATTGTTAACTGTCATCTAGTTGACTTGAACTCATGATGACCCTATGAATGAGATTCCTCTAAGTTACCCTGTCATCAGGAGCCCTGCTCAGGTCTTGCAGACTCAAAGACATGGCTTCCTTGACTGAGTCTGTTCATATGGAAGACTGGTCTCCCTCTTTCCCATGTCTTCTCTCTTACCCAGCATTATTTCTTTTTTAGTGAGTCATGTCCTCTCCAGATACGTTCAGTGTGACAGTCTCAGTTTTGTCATCTTGGCTTCCTGGGAAAGTTCCAGCTTGATTTGTTCTAGGACCCATTTATTTGTCTTCTTAGTAGTCCATGGTATCTGTAGACCTCTTCTCCAGCACCACATTTCAAATGAATTGATTCTCTTCCTATTAGCTTTTTTCACGGTCAAGCTTTCATAACAATATATAAAATTGGAAATATAGTGGCATGGACAATAGTAAATTTAGTATTCAGTGATGTATCTCTGCACTTCAAGATCTTGTCTGTTTCCTTCATAGCTGCTGTCCCAAGTCCTAGCCTTCTTCTTATTTCTTGACTGCCGTCTCCATTCTGATTGGTGATTGAGTCAATGTAAGAAAAATTTCAAACTATTACAATGTCTTCATCTTCTGCTTTAAAGTTAGGTAAATCATCTGTGGTCGTTATTTTTATTTTCTAAATGTTCGGCTGTAAAGCTGCGTTTGCATTTTCTTCCTTGACTTTCATCAGTAATGGTTCCAAATCTTTGCTATTTACTGCTAGTAGTATGGTATCATCTGCATATCTGAAATTGTTGAAGTTTCTTCTTCCAATTTACATGCCTCCTTCCTTTTAATCTAATCCTGCTTTGCTTATGATACATTCAATGTACAGAACAAGGTAAACAGAGTGGCAAAATGCAACCTTGCCTGACCCCCTTACCAACTGGAAACCATTCCATTTCTCTATGTTTTGTCCTGAGAATAGCCTCTTGTCCTGAGTACAAGTTACACAGAACAATCAAATGGTGTGGCACATCCATTTCTTTAAGAGAGATCCATAGTTCTTCATGATCTGCACAATCAAAGGCTTTGCTATAATCTATTAAGCACAGGCTGGTTTGCTTCTGAAATTCTTTGGTGCACTCCATTATCCATTGTATGTTTGCAATAAGATCTCTCGTGCTTCTTTTCCTGCATGTGGCTTGGACATCTGGCACTTCTCACTCCATCTATGGTAAATGTCTTCCTTGTAAAATTTTGAACATCACTTTGCTTGCATGAGAGATTAATGCAATGGTCCTGAGGTTGCTGTAATCCCTGGTGTCTCCTTTCTTGTGGATTGGAGTGTATTTTGAGTGTTGCCAATCTGTGAGCCATTCTTTTCTTTTCCTTATTTGTTGACAGATTTTAGTTAGAACTAGAACAGTTTCTGTGTCTGAGACTTGAAGTAGCTCTATTGGTATGCCATCTGCTCCTGGTGATTTATTTCTCCCAAGACTTTTGAGTGTAACTTCCACTTCACTTTTTAAAATTGTAGGTTCATCTTCAAATGGTTCTTCCCTAAGTGAATCTGTCATCCTTTCATGTTTTTTATGTAATTCTTCAGTGTATTACTTCCATCAGCTTTTTATTTTTGCTTTGTCATGTATTGTGTTCCTCTACCGGTTGTATAGTATCCTTGCTCTTGTTTTAAGAATTTCCTTTGATTTCTCAGATCTTATGGAAGAAGTCTCTTGTTCTTCCTTCTCTTGCTGTTATCTCCTATTTCTATACATTGAATATTATATTATTCGTCCTTGTCCCTGTGTGCAAATCACTGAATAGTTGTATTCAAGATTCTGACCCTATTTCTGTCACTTTTTACTTTACTGTCCTTAACTCCCTGAATATTTTCATCTGTCATCCCTCGAGGCTTCTTTTTCTGTTTTGCTGCTGACAGTGTCCTTTTTGCATTGCTTGCTGGCAGTGTTCCTGGCTTCACTCCAGAATTCTTCTTCCTGCCAGTCAATTAGACTTCATAGTGCAAATCTACTGTATTTGCTGGTGTATAAGACTCCCTTTTTCCTCCAAAAAATACTGTTTGAACATGGGGTGCGTCTTATATGCCAGTGTGTCTTATACACTGGCAAATAGTATTTGCCAGTCAATAAATGGGGTGCATCTTAAACATGGGTGTGTCTTATACACTAGCAAATATGGTATTTTTTGCATAATACATTGTACATGTTATATTATTGTCTGTATTGAAGAACTATTTACTATATTTTAATCTTTCAAACATTTGCAATTATTTATTTTTTTAAGTTGATTTTATTGTAATTGGCCTTAATAAGAGCAAGATATAAATAATTTAATAAATAAAATAAAATATCTTTAAATTCTACATGGATGTTCTTCAGATTGTGTTTTGGAACCATTGTTGGTTTAATGTTCTTTTGCTTTACTCTTAACTTTTAACATCAGCAGTTCATGATCTGTTTACAATCTGCTCCTGGTCTTGTTTTTGCAGAGAGAATGGAGTTTCACCATCTTCTTCTTCCAATTAATTAGTCTGTTTGATTTTCTATTGGCCATCAGGTGATATCCACATAAATTGCTGTCCTCACAAAATTCAATAAGCCACTCTCCTGCTTCATTTCTTGATCCTAGGCCAAATTTTCCTACAGTCTTTTAATTCTGCTTCTGTTTCCTACTTTTTCATTCCAATCACCTGTGAGTAACAAATGTCCTTTTTTGGTGTGTGATCAACTTCCTCTTGGACTGTGAGCCTATGTAGTTGGAGCATAAACTTGGATTATAGTTATATTGATGGGTTTTCCCTGAAGTCTTATTTGTATTACATTCTTTGACTACTTGCTCTTAATGCTACCCCATTTCTTCTTAGATTTTCATTTCCTGAGTAAAATGTTGCATAATTATCTGACTAAATGTCCCATTCCTGACCACTTTAGCTCACTCACCCAAGTATTATAGTCTTTATATATTCCATTTCTTGTTTTACTATGTATAGCATCCCCAGATTCAGGCTTCTTGCATTGCATGTGGCTTTAACATGTGTTGTGCAGCTTCAGACTTTCCTTTCACTTTTAAACATGTCAGCAGCTGAATGTCTTTTCAGTTTGAGTCCAATTGAGTCCTCCACTATCTGTGGGTACTCTATGTGAACTGGAACATTGACTTTCAGGACCCACATGAAGAATGTTCATGGATAGCAAAGTGCTCCCTTTTCTGATTCATTGCCTTCCATGAATAATGATGGCAAAACCCAAGGTGAAAGTGGGGAGCAAGATTAGGGAGGTCCCCTTCTCAACTATTGGTTGAACATGTGAAAACAATTCATAAAGAGAGTTTCCATGTTCTTTGCTCTGTCAGAATTTTTGGAAGTCTGCTCATTTTAAATCAGCCTCCCTCAACTTAATAACCTCCACATGTATTGGCCTACAACTCCCAGAATCTCATAGGTAGCTGGGAGTTATAGTCCAACACACTGGGAGGAACACTAGAGTGGAAAAGGCTGATTTAAACTGTGGTTAGCAAAAAAGCCACAATCGTAAAATAAGATTTGAAGAAATCAGTTCCTTGTGAATTCAGGTGCAATAGATGAACAGTAAAGCTAAGATATAGCTTAAACCAGGACTGAAAACTTCTGGTCTCCTCTTTTCAGCCAAACAATGAAGAAAAGGGTATTTATTCACTTAACCTACCCATACTTTGCCATTACATAGGAAAAAGCCTGTTGTCTTTTGGCTAAATATTTTTATATTTTTATATTTTATAGATATTTTTATACTGAAAGATAAGGGAGCAATGCTGCTTTTTTATGTCTGTTCAAAACCTCTGACTTGACTGCTCTGGTAAGACAAAAATCCAATGACTCAAATTAGGTGAGAACTGTCCACAACATACATAAATGTCCCTTCATTCCTATCATGTGAACATCTCCCATCTCATTGTGTTTCATTACCTTCTGTGCCAATTTGTACAAGTTGCTCTTTCTTTTTCTTTTTTTTGTTCTCCAGGGGACAACCACAATATAGACAGTGTCATATACAGGTGGAACTCCAGGACAGGACTTTTTGAAACCAATCAAACCATTCCTACCTCAGGAGCCTATGACTGGGAGTTTTTCAACATTGGGCCTTATTCCTTCCTGGTAGTGGCCAACACGTTTAATGGAACAACCACCAAGATTTACTCTCACATTTACATTTGGCTCAGTGGAGCCTTCCAGCTCTTCCAGTCAATCTTGGTAAGATTAAATACCTGCAAATTCATTTGTTGTGGGCAGTCCCTCCAGCAATGTAGATGGCAACTATTTCATACTGTTATTTTATTCATGTTTGCTTGAGCCAATGTATGTGGAGGCCAATCTTCAGGTGACAAATTCCTTGTAATTAGCTGGGCTGGTCCTTGGATGACAAACCTGCCTCTGAAGCAGAACTACCTCTTGCTTTTTGTTCATTCCACAGGGTTAGGAAACTACCATGTTTAGGTTTCCAGATCCAAGCCATTTGTTTTAGTTCATCCTTAGAGTATCATGGTAGCTGATTATTATGCTAAACCATTTTTAAACCAACAAGTAGTAAAGACAGCAAGAAAGGAGGTGATCTTATTTGCATTCAGATGTTCATCCTGTGTTCTACAATAGATATCAGATTTCTGTCCCAGAAAATGGAATTCTGCAGTTCTTAATTCTGGGGCTTTTGCTGGTATCCACATGAGACTAAGTAAGCTAAAGAAAGTGTGGAGGTAAAGAGATGAGGTTATAAAGGAGGGGAAAAAGGAAATCAGTAGAAGGATTTTGGAAATGCTAGTGAGAAATGGGATTTCCAAATATTCACACATTGGTTTTCTTCTCTCCAGAGCTCAAAAACATGTATGGGGTGGTTTTAAAATCACAGGTGACACTTTTTAGATTCATTCTGGTCAGGCTTTCAGTGCTGGCATGTTACTTAAATTTAAATAGCTATTTAACATAGAATTAACAGTTAAAAACCTCCTCTGGTAAAGTAAGTACAATTGAATTGGAGTTTTTTTTTAGTGTATTAATGAAACAACCTGCCATGGAAACAGGAATGCATTGTGTCTTTGCTTTCTTCATAACTGTAAAATCTATCTGTGTTGTGAGTATGTTTCCAAGTAAAAATCAAGTGAGAAAATGTGTTGACAGTTTTGTAAAATGAGAGCTGTAAGAAAAATCTCTTCCTTTATAGAGATCAGCTGGGTCAACTTCTGCAAGATTTGTTCACTCATCCAAACCTTGCTCTTCATGAAAAGTTTCTTTGTTCTTTAAAAAAAAATTATACAAGGAAATTTTTATTTTAGCACTGAAGAGGAGGAATTTAATTTAAAAAATGAAAGTCCTTGAATGCAAGTGGTGAGAAGAGTGGAAAGCATTTTCAAATTTTGATGGAATATCTTCTTTAAAAGGCTACTTAAATGGAAAAGAAGAAAAGTACTTACTATTAAACAAACAAGCACTGATCCAAGCACTTTTCTTCCTTTTCATGAGAACAAGCCCCAATCAGTATCCATACATAAGTCTGTATGCCAATCTCATGATCATCTCCATTCATATTGCACCAAAAGCGAAATTGATGGCCCATACCAGGAGCATTGGACCAAGTATGCAAGCCAGTATGATTTATGGTTCAAAAACCAATAAAATCAGTTTTCTTAGTTGTGGAAATACAAAGCAGAGGAAAAAAAAGTGCTTGGATCCTTCACATATAAAAGTTAGTGTGAATAGATATCTTACTGTAGAGTCGAAGGCTTTCACGGCCAGAATCCATTGGTTCTTGTGGGTTTTTGGGCTTTGAGACTGTGTTCTGGTTGTATTTTCTCCTGACGTTTCGCCTGCATCTGTGGCTGGCATCTTCAGAGGAGTGGAGAATATATATGCCAGTCTCCTCCTCCAGAGGGGAGGGAGCATAATAGTCCTGTTGTGTGTACTGAATACGTGTTCCTGGAGGGAGACTTCCCTGGAGGGAGCCTTCCTGAGCCCAGGTGGGGCTCGTTAGGGCTCGTTAGTGTCTTTTGTGTTTTGATTTTGGTGTTTTTCAATACTGGCAGCCAAATTTTGTTGACCTTCCGAGTCTCCTCTTTCCTGTTAAAATTATCCAAGTGTTTGTGGATTTCAATGGCCTCTCTGTGTAGCCTGACCTGGTAGTTGTTAGAATGGTCCAGAATTTCTGTGCTTTCAAATAACATTCTGTGTCTGGGTTGGTTTATAGTGTGTTCTGCTACTGCTGACTTTTCTGGCTGGATCAGCCTGCAGTGTCTTTCATGTTCTTTGATTCATGTTTGGATGCTGCGTTTTGTGGTCCCTGTGTAGACCTGACCACAGCTGCACGGTATGCGGTAAACTCCTGCAGAAGTTGGAGGCAAAACGTCAGGAGAAAATACAACCAGAACATGGTCTCAAAGCCCGAAAAACCCACAAGAACCAAAAGATATCTTACTATTTGTAGAAGCCCTTGTGGGAGGTAATGCTCAGTTTCTAGTTTATATGAAGACTGGTGCTTATTTTGAATTGATTTTCATGAAAGGTTTTAGGTTGTCTCCTCTACATATTTGACTAGATAAGATACATCCTTCTATAGTTGCTGCTTATTTTTGGCAAGTACTTTCCTTTTGGCCTAGACTTTTGGTGCTGCTGACTGGGAGGCCTTTCACATCCGAGACAGAGTCTTCCTTGCTGTGGCAAACAGCCACAGTTATGACAGTAGATCCACTGCTCCCAACAGCTACCATGCCATCAATTCTTCTATCTATGAGCTCAACATCACAGCACAGATGTTTGTCAAGTTCCAAGACATTCTTACCTACAGGTATGCTTTCCTTGTATTGCTCAAAACACTGACATTGTAGCCTTCTGATAGATCAGGGGGAAAGTGTGACCCTGGCACGGCATGTGGCCCCTGGAGCCTGTATCTGTGGCCCTCAGTGTCTCAGGATTCTTATAAATGCAGTTTTTTGCCCTTCCCCAAAAGGTGGATTGACTCTCCAGGAAGTTTTCAGTTGTGGCAATACTAGATTAGATATCAATATTGATATCGATATAGATAGATAAACAGGTTGCAGGGACTCTAAGCCCTGTTTAACACACATATACATTTTCAAAACAAGAAGTGGACTTTTGATCTCTTTCATGATATTAGGGTTTCTTTTTGACATTTTTGGCAGTCTGTGTGGCCCTAGAAGGGTTCAAGGGGCACAAAATTGGCCCCAGCATCCCCTATAGATGCCCATCCTTGTGATGGAGGAAAGGATGTGGATTGCTGCTGTTCTTTTTTCCTAGGAATATTTTGATTCACTCTTCAGATTGTATGAGTACGTTCTAAACTATTTTCTTAAATTGCTCTTGCAGGTAGAAATGTATAATTTAGAGACAAGAATATTCCCTTTTTTAAATATAGGAAATCATTTTGAGAAATGGTTTTTTTTTTAAAAAAAAAACCCAAACCAAACCAACCTTGCATTCTAAATGGAAACAGGATATATTCACTGATTATTCTAGAATCAATTGTTGCAATATCTTCCTGTTTGGTTGGTTTCTGCTGCAGTGCTCTGGACTGGGAGTTCTTCTCAGTGGGAGAAGATAACTTTTTGGTGGTAGCAAATTCCTTTGATGGTGTGACCTACTCTGTAAACAGTATTATTTACAGGTAAGATTCTAAGAGCACAATTCCTCAAATGGCACAGATTGATTTATACATCAGTTTTTATAGAGAATAAAAATGAAAAATATCACTAGTACCTTTGTTGAGCAAGGATAATTAATTTCAACCATCATTGTAGTCTTTTCTGTTGAGCTCTCTTAAAATAGTAGCCAATACAAGAAGGGAAAACATGTGATGGACATTAGTATTCATCTCACCTGTCTATCTGCTATTGAATCATTAGTTGTAAAAAAAACTTGGATTGTTGGACAGTATCAGATGAAGTATCTAGATATAGTCCAAGGATTTCCTTTGCTTCAAACTTCCCTGGCCAATGCCATCTGCATTTACATTATCCATGTGTTGTCCAATTCACTCTTTGAAAGGCTCACTCTTTCAAATCATTAAGTAAAGGCTGGTTCATATGTACATGCTCCTAATTTGAGAAACACAGTCTCAAGTGGTGGTTTTTCAAGTGTGAATTCTTCTCACAGACCAATCACCAGAGGCAGAGCTTCATTATCATCTGCTCAGACTTTGGCCCTTTCCACACGGGGTAAAAAAAACAGCTTAGGGCGACCTCATCCGGAGGTCGTCCACACCGTGGAGCGCGCTAGAGCGGTTTGAATAGTGGAGGTTCCACACCTCAAACCGCGCTAGCGCGGCCACAAGGGGTGGCGTGGCGCGTTTTTTAAAAACCACATTTTATGTGGTTTTTACGTAACGCGAGTGCGCTAACCCGTTGCAGCGCCCCGTGTGAAGCTGCAGGGACGCACTAGCGCGTCCCTGCAGAGCTGCCCGGGGGCGGGCTTCTGGCTGGCGCGCTGCCCTGATTGGCGGAGCACCGCCGGAAGTCGCCGACCACCATTTTGGGCGCCGCCGAACGCTGCCGAAACTCGCCAGCGCGTGGAGCGGTGAATGCGCGCTCCCCGCAGGGACGGAGCAACCTGTTTTCAGGTAAGATCCGTCCCTGCGTGCGCTGCCCCATTCCCCCGTCCCCCGTGTAGTCCTTTCAAATGGAATCAATTCACACATTCATCTTTGAGTAATCACAGTTATTACTTTGTGTGTGATCCATCCCAAAGATACTGAAAATTTTCCAGTCCAGAAATGATCCCTGCAGAATGCCACTAGATCCCCTGGTAATTAAATAATACTTGCCTTTTGAGTAAAATTTGCCAAGTAATTGAGTATCAGAATTATCTCCCATTCCAGTACATTTTCCAGAAGCTTTTCCAAGAAGATTTCATTCTGGTTTTGGTCAAACTCCTTGCTGAAATTGTTCTCTTTTCTCTATTAGGGCAGTTACTTCATGAAAGAAGGAGATTTGCTACTCCAAAGTCATTTATTTTTAATAAAGCCATGTTAACTACTGATAATTACTCCATTTTGCTTCAAGAACATGTACATACTTTTTATTGGTTCCTGTGATGTCTTCCTATTTGAACCAAATTAACTAGCCGTTAATTCCCTGCATTTTTCTTCTTCCTCCTTTAAAAAGATGGATGTTATATTGGTTCTTCTCCAGTCCTCTGGAACAGACTGTCCTGAGCTCGTTTTCTATTTTTATAACATAATTAAAAATAGCATGTTTTGATGCACATGTCCATATACTTGCTTTGAATCATGCCAACATACAGTACACCAAACTGAAATCCTTCATTTAAATACAGAAAGAGGAGGGAGCTAAAGTTACTTCTATATATTGCTGAACAATATCAATCCTCCATCACTGAGTTCTGTGTTTCATTATATTATTCCAGACAGAGGGTAGATGGAGAAGGCTGAAATGCATTTTTTTAAATTCACAGAATAGATAGTTATCTCTTTTACTTAAAAATCTGATAGTGCTTCTAAGAGAATGATGTAAAACTTGAAACGCTTTTCTCTGAATACTTTTAAAATGTCCTTTATATGTAACTTTATAAAGTAATTAGAAAATATAAGTTGTTACATCAAAGCTAATGTAATTCTGATTTCTTACATCGACTGTCAAATTTAAATGTATTACACCTTTGCTATGCTTTTGTTAATGCCAATCCCAAAGGCAAATTTGGTACACATTACTTGCAACTTGTTATTTCCAGGCTCTAGTTCTCTGATGCCTTCCCACATGAGCAGGCTCTTCTGGATGAAAGGAAAAGATGTTTTAAGGGAATGGGAAGCAGAGAAATAGCACCTGTATTCCTTGTAATCATATGCACGGAATAACTCTTTTTGCTTCTCCTGCAGATGGCAAGGTTATGAAGGCTTTGTAGCAGTTCATCGTCTTCCGACAGTTGGCTGTAGGGACTGGGAAGCTTTTAACACTACAGCTGGCTCATACCTCATGTATTCCAGTGCACGGGAACCACTCTCCAAGGTGCTGAAACTGAAAACCTTTTGACCTGGAAAGAAAGGCTATGATTTACAGCAAACAAGAGGCAAACTTGAATCTGGGAGGAAGGAAGTCCTCTAGCTCCTCAGGGCTAGACTGGGGAACATTTTACTTTGAAGTCATTGCAGTCGAAGCCACAAATGTCCCAGGACCGGTCTCTTCTTGGCCTCTCCCAGCTAGGCATGGTGTGAGCATGAAGCTGCTGAGGATTAGATTTGAAGGCCTATACTATTCCAGAACTAGAAATATATATTAGAGCCAGCCAGCTATGCGAGAGAATGGAGCTTAGCAAAGTTGCATTCTGGATAACAAGTTCCAGAAACCCTTGGCTGAGAGATTCAGGGAGCTGTGGCCTAAAAGGTACTTTTCCAAGCTCTGTTAGTGAGTATAGTTAACCTTGATTCATCCCCTAACACATGCATACTTTTGAACAACACACAGAACTGAACAGTTGCTGATGTAACCTTCTGGCTAAAGCTGAAGACCATTTCCCCTCTGGAGGATGACACTGGAAACACGAAGATCCCTCTGGCATGTTATGGCTTATTTATCTACAGCTTAGAAATTTGGAATAAATAAGAAGCATGTGGTTGGGATGCCACAGCTGCCATCATTCCCTGGGAAGAGCATGGAAGTGCACATTGCCGTAAGCTCCACCATGAGGCTCTACTACAACAGCTGGAGTCCTGATAAGTGATCTCAGAAGACCTGAAACCAGATTCCTGAGTTAATGGTAACATGTAAAATTCCTCAGGCCCAACTGTTTGTTTGAGAGTTGTAAATTTTTTTGGCTATTGTAGAAAATTATTTATGGCTCTAGATCTCACGATCTCAGGTGAAAGCATCTGCACCTCACTGAGCAAATTAGAAGCTTGGTTGCTCCATTAGTACAAAGCAAGATGTGTCAGTCATATATATCCATGAGATATCATGCCAACAGCTGCTTTGGTCAGATAGTGCTGGACAGGAGCTTCTATCAGCCCTATCTACCATACCCAGTGGTGAAGGATCATAGGAATCCATAGCTGGGGTTAATCCCAACTGGAAAGAATCATGAAATCAATTCTTGAATGGTGAGTCAACAGAAAGGTAACTCCAACTGAGCCTAGACTTTAGTCTGGACTTACATTAGGGTTTAGGTCACTATCAGTTGGGTCATAACCATGGTCTATGACCAGTCCTTGAAACTTCTAGGTGGGAAACATAGCTATGAAGAACTGAAAACCACATGTTATGAATTGATGTTTAGGCTTTAAGATAGGACTGGGCAAAGTGTGGTCTTCTAGGTGTTGTTGGAATGTAAGTCCTAGCATTTCTCACATTTGGCTATGCTGGATAGGGATGGTGGCACTGCAGTCCAATAACACCTGGAAGACTGTGCTGTGACCATTCCTGCTTTAAGAAAGCCTGACATTTGGAAAGCCATTGCTCTCTTGGCAGATGGGCCTTTGATATCTCTGTAATAGCCTCCACTCCAGTATATTGGTGCTCTCTTAATCTTTGCTTCCTTGTTAGCCTGTGAATTACCCACAAAGTGTTGTTCCTGCTTGTTGTTGCAAATGATTTCAACATTGTCTATAAATGGTACATTTTTATTGTATAAAGTGATAGTGCTGACAATCATTGTTGTTATATGGAGATGGAATTATTTATTATTCAGAGAATTTTTGCAATAATGAATATAATCTTCAATAAAACTAGCAGAATGACTTGCACTATCCCAGACATTTAGCTCTGCTTCAGACCTTATTCAACACCATTCCCACTGAAAATAAATGGGAACAAAATGCAGCACCATTTGACAAAAACAGACACCCTCCCCCAAACACTTACATGGTTATAGAGAATACCTAAATCAGATTCATTTTTATGTTTTTAAAATCATGAGAATATAAGCTCAAGATCGCAAGAAGTCGCCTGCTAGAACAGACCAAGGGACTACCTCATCCAGGCTTTGTAGGCCTGTAATAAGCAATACAGCAGTAACCAAGGTAGGAACATAAGCTAGGAGCTGAGAAGGGCTAGCCTTCACTGGCTCCATAACTGTCATTGTCATATGCCTTCAAGTAATTTCTGGCTTATGGCAACCTAAGGTGAACCTATCATGAGATTTTCTTGGCAAGATTTTTTCATAGGGGATTTGTCTTTGCTTTCCTCTGAGGCTAAGAGAATATGACTTGTCCAAAGTCACCAAATGGTTTTCCATGGCTGAGTGGAGATTGAACACTTGTCTCCAGAGTCATGGTCCAGTGTTCAAGCCACTACAGCACACTGGCTCCCTCAATAACTGTAAGCCATATGCACATTCCTACAATTTCTTAAATCTTATGTTGGTAGGTTAATGACTGCTTTTCTTGGTACCAAGAGAAGGAAAAAAAATACCCCTATATTCTAGAGTGAGTTTCCTGTGATGGCTGCAGGCCATAAGAATGAGCAAAAGAAGACAATTCTAAAGTACTTAGTGGTTCCTTCATTCTCAGGCTGCCAAGCAATGCTCCTGCCTGTGTATATTTTGGTACCTCTGAGCCCCCTTACACTTTTTCTTTGTATCCTTCTCTTTCTCCTCTACCATATTTACACTCTACAAATGTCCTGTTCTTTGTTTTATATTACAGAATGAAGCTCTGTCTTGGTTTTGGAGCTAGAACATGAGATCACCCCAAACTGACAAACATTTTGCAGCTTATTGATATTACAACTGGGTTTAACCAACACTCCTCCATTAGCAAAACCAAGGCTAAAAATGGATTGGTTTCTTAGCAAGCCCAGCAGAGGGCAATGCAGGAGTATGTGAAAGATGTACAGTGGAAAGAGGAGTTAAACCTGCAGCAGCTAGCAGCAGCATTTCCTTGCTCATAGGCAGGAACTTCTAGACAGTATAGTACAATCTCCATCCCATAAATATGCCATGTGTGAAAAATGAGCGTCTGGATTTGCTTGCTCTTCTGTTCCCTGTCTCCTTTTCCTTTTGCATCATGTCTATTAAGACTGCAGTCCTGTGGCTGAGAACTGTAGTTTGGTTTTGGGTCTTCTTTTCCTTTTAAATGTCACTGCAGCCAGGGAGTGGTTCCCCCACCCCACCCTCATCCTTGTACAATACTTAAAAACCTTTAGGAATAATGAAGAAGACATTCCTGAAATGAAAGAGCCAAATGGGTGGCTTTTTAAAAAGCTTTTTTTAAAAACTAGCACCAGATGAGCACTCTACTACTGTAATAATATATCCAATGAATGCATAGCCACTATAGATAAAGAGAGGGGGAGGAAGAGAGAGCTCTGCCTTCCTCTGGGGCTGCGAGAGTGTGACTTGTCCAAGGTAATCCAGTAGGTTTCCATGGCTGAACAAGGATTTGAATCCTGATCTCCCAAACCACCACTCAAAATACTACGCTACACTGTTTCTCTCTCTCTCTCTCTCACACACACACATAATGTATGTATATGTCTCTGTGTATGTGTGTGCATGTAGAAAGAGAGAGGATTTAGAAATGGATACCTGTATTTTAACATTTCAATACAAACCAATGCACAACCATTCTATCAGGGATGAGGAATACGTGGCACTCTGGAAGTGGTGGGATTATGACTCTCATCATCCACTGGCTATGCTACCAAGGGCTGATGGACACTGCACTTCAACAACAGCTGAAGGCCACACATCCCTCATCCCTGTTTTGTATGGACCTACAAAAGCAAAGTGTGTGTTGAATGGGCAGTGGGGGAGGGTGTCCTGTTTTCCCAATAATGAACCATAGCAGTTTGAATGCTGGATTGAATTATATCACCAAGACCCAAATGTAACATTGAGGGGAGATGGGAATCTCGCTACAAAGAAAGAAATGAGCTGGTGCATCAACTGTAACATAAAAGTGAATGTCAATCCTCATCTACTTTCTTTTTCAGTGTGTAGGAGGAATTCCTGTTCCTCTAGGATTGTTCCTATTTTTTTTTCTATTATAAGTCAAAGCAATAGTTAATTAAGTGCTACACAGGCACACCACAAACCCTTTACAATACACTGTTGTAACACTATGATTCCACTTTGCATGCTACATCCTATGGAATCCAGAGATTTGCAGTTTAGTGATCCATTACAGTTCTCTGGCTGAAATTCCTACATACATAAAACTGCAAGTCCCAGGGTCCCATAGGATATTGCCATGGTAGTGGAATCACAGTGCTATAATTGTGTAGTGTGAAATGGCCCCCGATTTCAACAAAAGGTGATGAATCTGGGGAAACATATGAAACTGTGCCCATTTCCAGAGCACAATGTCCTAAAAAGTAAACTTTTTTTAGGCTTTGGCCATTTTTCAGAAAAGGATCCTGAATGGCAGAATATGAGCTTTGATAATATCACACACAGGAAGCCTGTGGCCCTTGAACTCTTCATTCTTTAAATAATTGTATGAATTGTCTGGAATTATATTTCATTTCCTTAAGTGCTTGCATTTCCAGCAAATTACATTAATTCTTTTTTCTTTTTAATTCAAATCCTGAAGGGAGTTGTCACTTAGGTAATTTTTTTAAAAATCAATGAGAGAGGCTTGTTAAGCTCAGGAAGTTGCCATTGCTGTATTCATCTTCTGCTATTTAAAGCTATATGTATAATTCATGTACCACATTTCACCTGATTAGACTCCAATGGCAGCCACATCTTAGGATGAGTTCCCAGGGAATGGATGAGTTGGCAGTATGAGAAAGAGGCATAAACTCATAGAATTATACACTTGGAAGGAACTTCAAGGGCCATCTACTTGAACACCCTTTGCCATGGAGGAATTCATGGCTCAAGCAGTCCCAGGGGATGGCTATCCAATCTCCATTTGTAAAACCTCCAGCAAAGGAAAGTTGATCACTTCTGAGTGAGCCTAAGAAATTTTACCTTTCTAGCATGGAACCTGTTTAGAAGTGCAGAGTGTGTAGCGTATGCTGAAACTGGCATCTCTGGCTCTTTTTTAGTCTTATTGTAACAGCAACAACATCGAAGACAGCTTAGTAAAAGAGTAAAGAGGCATGAGTTCCAGAGGCAAGCCCAAGGGAAGCATCTGTGTACATGTGCCTTCAAGCCACCTGTCAGCTTATGGTGACCCCATGAATTACACAGGGTTTTCCTAGGCAAGGAACATGGACCCATAAACACACATACTCCACACATATCCTGATAAATATCAATCTTTGTGTGCATGTGTGGGCACACTTGCAAAATTTATGAATTTGGAAGCAGGATTTTTCTGTGGTTCTGAAAACTCTTGAAAATGTTTTTGTGGTATCTCCAAGTATCAGGCAAAATTCAACCACCCACATATTTCCTATTGAAATCATTGGCATCTTTGTCAAGATTCTGGTGACTCCACTCAGGGCCTTTGAGATCTTTCTCTCTCTGATAAATGGTGTCCACATCTTACTGACCAAATGTTCTCCCAAATACCAGATCTTTTTATAGAGCTCTCTCTACAGAGCCACTGCCAGTATCATAGCAGATCATATGAGGAACTTTGGTTTGGACATTTGTTCTACATGTATAATAACACATAAAGATTTCCCATTCTATTAAATACATAGAAAAGTCCTTACAGAACATGTAGGAAATACAATTTCCATATCCCACCCAAGATTCTTTTCTTTAGAAAATAGACTGTGCAACCAAGGATCAGCATCCCTGGCTCACAGGATCATGCTGATGGTTTCTTTAGGAACCCTTGTGCTAGGCAGTGATTTCAGGTATTCCAAGTGCTTTCTTGTGTCCTCTTGGTTGTGTCGGACATAGTACACCACATAGCTAATGACCAAGGTAAACCAGCTGAACATGGTAACAAACATGGCGATGTCAGTGGTTTTGTGCTGCATGTTGCAAAAGCGTGAATCAAGGATATGGAGCAGAGGCTTGCCAGCATATTCTTCTTGCACAGATGTTTGGCAGGTGGTCTCGTTGACTGAGTCAGGGTCTAATTTTACTTCCGACAAGACTTCCTGCAAAGTACATTCACAATGCCAGGGGTTGTTGGACAGGCGAATCATGGCATTCAAATTGACCAGGGCTTCCTTTGGGATCCTCTGAATATGATTTCCAGACAGATCAAGCAACCTCAGGCCATCAGCAACCCCTTTGAATGCTGCTGAATCAATCTTCTCAATGGCATTTTTAGAGAGGTCTATCTCTTGTAAGTGAGCAAGGTGCCTGAATGTGCTGTTGGGGACGGCAGTGATTCTATTTGCATCCAGCTTCAGAAACATGGTGTCTTTGGGAATATCCCTTGGGATCTCTTGCAGGTTGCTAGCGCTGCACAGAACTGCTGTTGCTTCTGAGTAGTTGGTACACTGACACTGCTCAGGGCAGGAGGCACAAGAGGAAGGGGCACAGAAGAGGAGGAAGAAGAGAGCCTGAAAGCAGAACCATAGCACGGGCCAAGATGCCTCAGCTGCCAGAAACATGCTGGTTATCCAGTCAGTGGTCTGCAGTCCCGCATGGCTGCTAAGGCAAATAAAGGAAGACCTTCGCACAACCTCTGGAACTAGGAATTCCCACAATGCTTTTCTCAGACAGCTGGTGATTGTTCCTCATCAAGCTCAGGTTTGGTCCAGCCATTGACTCATTCCTCTTATCTTTCAGAGCAAAGATGGGTAGTCAAGGAACTTCTATGGGGCAAACAATAAGAACATAACAGAAGAGAAAAGCTATTGCAGGATCAGACTGAAGGCCTATCTAGACCAGCATCCTACAGTGGCCAACCAGATGGCTATGGGAAGCCCGCAAAGTGGAAAATGAGTGCAATAGCATCCTAAAACTTGTGGTCCCTGGCAACTGGTATTTGATGACATAGTGCCTCTCTTACCAGTGGTAATATATAACCACTATGATAGCCCCACCATCTTCACAGGCATGATTGGTGGAGACACAATATAGGGTCTTCTTAGTGGCTGCTGTCAGGCTCTGGAAGTCCTGCCTGGAGAGGCTAAAATGGCCTCCTCCTTGCAGTCCTTCCATCAGCAGACAAAGACTCTTTATTATTATTCTGACAGGCTTCTGCAAACCAAAGGTTTTTTTTTAAATAGAGGGCTTTTAGGGTGATGTTGTACTGTTTCTATTTTAACTGCACTGTTCTTTTAATGTGCTTTTTATTATTTTTACCTGTAGGTTTCCAGTGGTTTTTAAATGTCAATAGATCTCATTTTAATTGATTAATTAAATTATCATTATGTGTATCATTTAAATGTGTTGCATGTTAATTTGTAAGCCATTTCATGACATGGTCTTGTGGACAAGGCCGAGTACAAATAAAGTTAACAACAACCACCTTACAACAGCCTTATCCTTCATTAACATAAACACAGAACAATCCTAGAATATCCTCAATCAGTATGGCCAGTGGCAGTTTTAAAAAGTAACCTTTCCAAGCCCTGTATGAATGTGTAAGTCAGTACACCTACTGTCATAGCCTGTGTGGGGACTTAACTAAATATTACATGCAGGTACCTATAATGAAGCCCTGATACTCAAATAATTAGTAAGCCTGTTTTCCTTCCCAGCTGAAACTCCAATGAGAGAAAGAATAAACAAGAGGCAAAAGTACTGCACGTTCCTTCATAAACCCTTCCTAGAACCTAACTGGCTAAGATAACACAAATGCAACTGTGGCACTTATGGTGGCAGGGGAAAGGGATGCATACTTATTTTTGGATAACAGGTGTGGGTAAAAATGATTGGAGAGGGAATCATTTGCAGGGACAAATCACTGAGTAAGGGAAGGCAATGTTAATAAAAGAATTATTAGCAGAACCTCTCTCACTAAACAATTACAGCACTTTGGTATCAGTTTTAGGTGTCACAGCTGCATCCTATGAAACCATGGGATTTGTTGTTTGATGAGTTTAGAAATATCTCTTACAGAGCTCTTGTGTCTCACTAAACTGCAGATCCCAGGATTCCATGGGATGGACCCAGGGCAGTTAATATGGTATCAAAGTGCTATAATAGTACAGTGTGACAGAGACCAATGTATCATTCTGTTTTTAGAATGGCAAGGCTGTGGGAGGCAAGGAGCTTTCGCCACTTGCCAGTACGTGGCTTCAGATTTCCTTTTCTCTCTTCTTGAATGCTTGTGAACCTAAAAAAGCAGGTGTAACTCTGTGGGGTGGGGGGGTTGAGGGAAGCAGCTAGGGTTCCAATCTGAAGTGGAGATGTAATGAATGTGAAAGTGGGGCTAATTCTCAGCTTTAAATCACATTTTTCAGATGTATTTGGTGGTGATTTATGTGGCGCTAACTGGAATATTACCAGCTTCATCTAGTTGTTCAGCAAATGGGCACAAAAAAACAGTCTACTTGGCTGCATACAATAAAAATGGCAAAGTACTTCATACATTTCAAAAATTACCCACCCAATATGCATGGTTGCTGTTTCTGTTCCTGATCCACTGTCAGACAGCTATACCAGAGGATGTGGATACTGTTGCTCAAGGGTGTAGCTACTGGGGTAGGGTGCAAAATGAGGGCATTGCTTCCCCCAGACAGGAATTAGTGTGTGGGGGGGTGTGCCTTGGGTCAGTCCCCAAATTTCTAGCATTGCAGAGACACTGAAAATCACTGCTACCTATAACTCTCATATTTGCTGTGTTTGCTTTCCTTTGGTCAAATGTGCTTGTCCCTTTACTCTGGATGCCCAAAACGTCTCTCTAAAAGCTCAACTGAAGTTTTAAGTTCTCATGGTGCTGGAAATTGAGGAACTGAAGGAAAGTTCCTCTTGTGAGGGGCAGCATTCTTCTTGGGGGAGCAATGCCCTCACTTCCCCCTCCCCGCATAGTTATTCCCTTGATACGTTTACAAATCTGAGTTCTACACCGGTTTAGCTGTCATAGTTGCCTTCAGAGAACCCTGGGAACTGCAGTCTGGTGAGGCCACCGAGAATTGGGAGGGACTAGGCGACCAGTTTAGGTCTCTGGCATAAACGTGCCCATTGAATAATCACGTGAAGCCATTCCTTTTTTGCATGGGAAAATCCAAAGTGTTGGTGGCATTGCCCAGAGGTATCCCTGCTGTGCCGCTCAGCCTTTACCCGGTGCTTGGCACAGAGAGGACTTCGTTGCTGGCAGGGAGGAGGAGGGGTATCTCTCCAGCGACAGGGAATCCCTCCTGCTCCTCTCCCTCTTGCCCTCACCGCCTCTGGCTCCTCGGATGACGCTCGCAGCTCCCCGGCTGCTTGACTTCCAACCGCCGGGCGGCCGAGGGAATTCTGGCAGGCGCAAAACCCCCTCCCGCGCCCTGACATGATGACAAGCAGCATCTGCTGCCTCCCCGATTACTATTCCAGGTCCATGAGTCATACGATCGAAAGGCTGGTCATCTCTGGTCTAAAGCGCGGCAAGCGCGAGCGAGCTGCTAATCTTATTTTTCCTCCAGGGGATGTAAATATGAGACTCTATCTTGCTGCAGCATCCGCCTACGCTTTCTGCCCGAGTTTCCGATCATCATGATGCCTGCAACAGAAGCTGCTGGGATCTCGGAGACCTGCAGGTTTTGTGGAACTCGGCAGCCACAAACGGATCTCTCGGGGCTGCGCTCCAGGAAAGGATGCGATCCGAATCAATCCCTTCCACCACCCCAGCATTCATATCTGATCCCCTCTTACCCCCACCCCGCGTCCAAATCTCCCCTCCCAGCAAACCGGAGGAGGAAGATAACGTTACCTGCGCTGCGCGCCAGCTGAAGCCCGTTTTCCTGACCGGCCCAAGTTTCTTCTGCACCGGAGCCCCAAGGCTCCCGGGCTGGCTCTCTCCCTCCCTCCCTCCTCGCCACACCCTTCGCTGCGCGCGGGTGCAGACTGCCAGGACGCGGCGGCGGCGGCGGCGGCGGCAGCAACGGGGACTCGCAGCCTGCGCACAGCACTTGTTGCTGCCCTCCTCGCCTCTTCCTACCAGTCGCGCACAAAGCCATTCATGGAGAGGGCTGGCTGTAATTGGATAGCATCTGCTTGTCGCTGCCATCCGGGGGGAGCATCCTTGGATTTTTAAAGGGGCAGCCCTGGAAGAAAGGCGTGCTTGGTTCATCCCGCACCGCGGAAGCAGCTGATAGCCATCTTGCGTGTTGGGGGGAGTTCAGTGCCTTGTCCATGTTTTTGGAAGGCAAAAATCAGGAAAGCCATCCTTGCCTGGAAGGAGAAAGTGATGGAGCAGCCATTTGTTGTGGCTTCCACTGATTGCCCAAATGCCTCTATGGTTGTCTTTTGGCAGGCGTGGTTTCCTTGTTTCAGCTCCAGAACTTTCAGGGTTAATTCATTCTTCTCTGGTATCAGGCTTAGACTGTCCTTTTTTAGCTTTTGTTTTAGTCTCAAAGGCAGCACCACAGCCTCCTGGACACAAAATCAAACCAGAAGGGTTTGTCCTATGGTCAACATCCTAATATGGAAAAGGAGAGAAGGATCTGCCATCATGATACATGGCTACCAGTCACAAGTTTGCAGGCCATGTCTTCCAGTGTTATGATGTTCACAGCAGAGCCTATCTTGATTTGCAAAGTCTTTTAATCATTTTGTGGGCAGTGATCTTTATCGGCTGCTGTTCCCCCCCCCAAGTTGACTCCAACTCATGGGCCATTTCCACACAAGACTGTTATAGCACTATGATTCCACTTTCAACATCCTATAGAATCCTGGGGTTTGCAATTTTGGAAGGGGCCACTAGGCCCCTCCTGAAACTGCAAACCGCTGGATTCCATAGGATGTTGAAAGTGGAATCATAGTGCTATAACAGCCTTGTGCAGAAATGGCTATGGTGACCCTATCCTAGGATTTTCTTGACAAGATTTATTCAGATAGCCTTCCTCTTAGACAGCCTTCCTCTTAGATCACGAGAGAGTGGAACTTGCCCATAGTTACACAGTGGGCTCAGTGGCTGAGCAGGAATCAAATCCTGGTACCTCAGAGTCCTCATCCAACACTGAAACTACTACAGCTCTCATAATGTTTTATTTACCTGCTCTAAATGCCATCAGTTGAAAGGCCTTCACACATTGTTTCCACAATATAACATTACTTGCAAACTCTATAGTGAAGGGGCCCCACTTACTGTTGGAATGAGGCAGCAGTGGCTCTTTCAAAAAATGGGTGGATTTTGTGTTGTTTATTTTTTTTGTTCTTCCAAAAATCTATTTAGTAACCAGTGACTAGAAGCAACCCAGGGTGGTGGACTTGTTCTTATCATTTATGGGTATTAAAACAACATTGCATTGTGGATGGATGACATACAAAAACATCATGTGGCTCTTACAGGTCATCAGCTGATCTATAGGACCCTCAAGCAGATAGACCTGGAATAGTCAAGAGGATAGGTGGGCTTGCAGGACAGAAGAAGGGATATGAAAAGAGAGAATTGCTTTATGAAAATGACCTTGAGTCAGGGAGGAATTCTAGTCCTGTGCTTTTGGGAGGATTAAGCTCTCAGTAGATTAAGAAGGATATTAGTGTAGAAACTGGGTTCCCTTTCTCAGCACTTTGCTGTGTAGCTGAAAAATGTTATATCTATATCCTTCCTTTGTTATCTGTCATGCCCTGCTTCCACAACATGGAAATGGACTCTGACTTAGAGACAGAAGCAGTGAACATGCCAGAACAGGAGGAAGTTACAGAACCACAAATCCCGGAGATAGAACAGAGTGCAATACCAGCTCCAGCAGAGAGACCTTCCTTTTCAGATACAGAAGACAAGTTACTCATACCTACTTTTTCTGAGTGTATACAGCAACAGGAGAACTTACAAAGGTCTCAAAGGACTTATAGAAGGCAGCAATTAGTTAGGCAGCAGCTTCATTAAGCTGCTGACCTATATATACACAGCCCTTCCCCTTTCAGAGTTGTTGAAGATTATCTGACCTCTTGACTGCCATCTGCATTTCTGCACCTCATGCCTTAATTGGGGCTGCATTGCCTGACTCTGGACTTGCTCTGCCTTGGATTTTGATGGACTCTGTTATGCCTATGATCTTTTGCTTACTGAGTAAAAATAAATGATGGATCTTTAACTGCTCTGTTTCTTTGTGTGCTACTTGCCATGTTGCCTCAAGGCTATCAGCTGTGCAGCCACAAGATTTATGTGGCTGCCTGGACAGAGATAGGACTTTACCCCAAAAGGTGAGTGACTGAGAAGTCCATCCATGATGTCAGTGCCTCTGTGGAATAGTGGCTCAAAGGGAGGCCTGCAAGAGGTGGGCTAACCTTACAGGATCTTCCACCTATGTGTACTGGTACTAATGCAGAGACACCAGATGGAGAGGAAAAGAATGTTTTATTGGGGAAAATCACAAACCAGATTCAAGTGGTATCACAACAACACAAAGCTAACTGAAGGAAAGGAAGGAAAATTGGGATGAAGTGGGTGATACCTATCCTGCAGAGAAGAGACAAAGCAATATAACTCAGATTAAAGGTCCAAGGGTAGTACCAGAATGGGAATCTGGGAAGAAGTGACTGTCTATATCTGGAGTACAACAAGTTGTCTTCCTTAAATACCCTGCTTCTGCCCTGAGGCAGAAATGGCTCTCTGGCAGAGCAAACAATGGAGTCTGGAATAGGATCATGGCTTTAGCATTAGGTGATAAAGGACTGATGGGAATCATGATAGCTTCTTAATGGCTGAGCAAGTGAGGAAACAAAGGAGAATTTCAATGGGAAGACAGTTGCTTTGTTGAGGCAGTTTCAGGTGCTATTGTTTTTGAAGGGTGAGTCATTGAGGGGATTATTGCAAGTTCATTAACACCAGAGCTTCCAGACTGATGGCTAGACTATGACCTGGCTATTTCCTGAGGTCCCTTCTGACCTACTTTCACAAGTGTTCAGCCAGTCTTTTTTGTCAGCATGGCTTTTCAGCCACAACAGTGTATAATTTATATTTTATGCCAATTAAATAATGTCCCTTGGCTATCATATCTTGGAGAGGGGATGAATAGTATGGTAACATCTTTCTTCCAATAAGCTAGAAGCAGCATTTATAGCTTGTCTGCTCGCTGCTTAATCTGCACAATAGACCTGAGAAGTAGGTGAGTCTGAGCAAGACTGACTGGCCCAAAGTTATTTTCACAGCTCAGTAGACACTAGAATCTGGATCTCCCAAGTCACAATCCTATAGTCTAATTGCTACATCACAATAATATTCATTTCCTATAATACAAGTGTGAAGTACTTTCTTCAATCCAAGAACCCCAGTGAGTGAACTTGGGCAACTCACATTTTCTCAGCCTCGGAGGAGGGCAAAGACAAACCTCCTCTGAACAAATTTTGCTGAGAAAACTCCAGAAGAGGCTCACCTTAGGGTCACCATAGGTTGGAAATGACTTGAGTCACACAGCATACGAGGAGGACAGAGACCTTGCCTGGTCACTCCATCATGAACTGCCTAACTACAGTCTTTGCAAGCACAGTTGCCACTCTGCTGATAAACAGAAGTCTTCAATGGCATCATCTATGTGCAATTGGGGTGCTGCCTCTAAGAATAAAAAATCGAAAGGAGGCACTGCGGCCCACAGTTATAGTGAATTTCTTCCTGGTTATTTCTGGTTTTAGCATTACATTGGTTCAGGGCAGTCATTTAGGCAAGCAGCACCAGTAGATCTTATTGTGTTTTTAGTGGGGTGGCATGAGAGCATAAGTGTCTGTAAGTGGGCATTAGTAATATCCTGCCATACTGGTCTTGAACTGTAACCTATAGGTTCAGCATTTTAGAAATGGAGGCATAGAAGAGACTTTCAATTTAACTATCTTTCCTCCACAGAAAAACTTTGTAACTTTTTAGATCCTGTTCATCTTATTTAAAATGGCCTTTACTCACTGCAGCCTTTTGAACATCTCAGAGAACATCTTGCATGAACTAGCCCATGCCTCTGTATGGGGCAGTCTCCCAGAAGCAATGCTGCACTGGTTGGAAAATGGAAATCATTACTGGGATGCCTTCTATGCACCTATAGGTAGGTCAGACCATGCCTGAGATTCTCTTTGAGAATGTGATTCAGCAAAACAGCTGGGATCCATTCCATGGACAAAATTCTAAGTGTCTGAATTGGACTTTGGAAGCCTGGATATTCTAAACAACAGCTGGTGTGATAAAAGCCTTGTTACTGCAGTCTAGGCCTACCCGGAGATAGCACCCGATATCACTTTGATATCAAGCAATTCAGCTTTCCCCTGCCACCTTGCTCCATGTGTTTGCGAGGCCACTGGACAAGCACACAAACAGGCACGGTCGATAATTGCTGGACATTCCATTCCCTACCCAGGCAGGCCAGACACAGCCGGTTCGTCGCTTCAGGGACCTCCCCGGCAAACACCTCCTTACATATGCATGATACTAACAAAGGCTTCCTGCCCCGAGCAGGCTACTGGACAAATGTTGTGTTGTCCACTGGTAAGCACTGCGCATTTGCATAGTGGCCACACTATTGTTAATTCAGCTCTGATTCCATCAAGCAAAGTTGTGACCTTTCTGAGACATTGTCTCGCACCCAAAACTCATTGTTCTCCCCGAGTAAGGCATAGCCTGCAGTCCCAATTTGCCCTATAAAAACCTCTGATTCCAAGACCTTCCTCGGATCTCTCCTGAGTTACATCCTGTCTTGCTGCTGCATTGCTTGGCGAGCTCCCCTCAGCTAATTGAGCTGAGTGTCTTCTCTGCACCCCCGGCTTCTCCCCCGAGGTCCAGGGCGACGAGACAGGTGTCGTATCACCCATTTTCCCTGGAAATCTTTATTCTTAATTCAATCTCTAATCTCTTAATTAGCTGTGTGACTGTGGTGTCTTTAATATTTGTTTGTATGTAATAAAACATCATTTGATTACTTTAAACCCGTCTGGCTGCTTGACTGACCTGACCCCGCAGACACTGGGTTGCAAGATCCCGCTAAGGGCTTTTCTGCACTTTGAGGGGGAAACGGGGCATTCCGTTACTCACCGGACTGGCACACTCTCCCCCTCGACGATCCACGATGACCCGGAGCAGCGCGCGCCCGTGCTACACACTCTCCGGAGACGAAAATGGAGGCTTCCGGTCGGTGGAGGCTCTCCACCAACTAGAGAAGCTAGCCAGCCAGAAGCCCGCCCCCGGAAGATTTGCAGCCTCGCGCTGGCATGAGCCTGCACTTAGGGCAGCAACGGACTGGGGCGCGCCAGGCTATTGAAAGTCCTCTTTTAATCGGTTTTTCAATAGCACGGGGAGCCACCGGTTCTGGGCATTCCGGAGTGGGCTGAAGTCTGGACAAACATTAAGTAGTCCGGATCCAGTTTGCCCCCAGGTGTAAACGTCCTCGCTGGAGGACTTGCCACCCCATTTTAAATATAAAATGCGGAAAAGGCCTATGTTACCCTGCCTCTCACTAGCTTAAGTGAGTGCTCCAGCTAATTTTCCCCAAAATTGTGTGATGTTGTTTGGTTATTTAGGTGTCCCTCCCGGGATCCCCAGTAAACAGGGTAACAGCCTTCATTTCAGGCAGAATGCAGACTTACTTACAAACAGGAGTTGGGGAGGAGTCCCTGCTTGCAGCTTGAGCTGACTCCAAACTGAATACTGATTTTATCTTTTCAGATGTTTTGCATGGTCATCCCCTGAAATACTTATTTGTTAACTCCTTTAATTAAAGCTTGCATATTTATTTATTTATTTATTTGAAAAAATTGGTTTAGAGTGAAGAATGAAGAGTGGGTTTGTGCGGTAGCTAAGGATCTGTCCAACCAGCAGTCACAAATGTGGCTTCTAATAATATACAAGCAATGTTTCCTCAGACTGATTCTGAGGTAGACTTTAAGACTGTTGTTTTTAACAATCAACAGAAACAGGGAGTTAATTTTTAGACTACAACTCTAAACTCCCCTTTAGTCAGCATGGTAAATAGCGGGGGATTCTGGAAGTTTTAGTCCAAGAAGGAACTTTTCCAAACATTACATATAACAGCAATGGTGAGTGATGGCCAGTGGAGTGGTCAGTCTGCTCTGGGTTTTAATCTGAACTTTAAAGGAGCTGAACCCTATTCCCAAAATAGGTTCAACATATCGGATAGCTACTTTAAAGTTCAGACTAAAGCCCA
This sequence comes from Iguana delicatissima, assembly GCA_948472985.1. NCBI lineage: Eukaryota > Metazoa > Chordata > Lepidosauria > Squamata > Iguanidae > Iguana > Iguana delicatissima. The sequence continues at coordinate 179,399 of CAOKZL010000942.1, forward strand.
GAGCAGATTCATCACCCAACTGATAAGGGAGCCACTGGTTGCTGTTGTATGCAGAAGCTTATCTGAATCCTACCCCTGCCCTGCCTATATATCATGTATTGAAATTGTGAAAGTGTGGAAATCTACAACGAACTCACTGCTAAGATTGCATATACCAGTGCATACCATCTTTGCACTTCATGTTCTCTGTGTCACCAATGTGACTCTTATTTACAAAGTAGCTGAGTTAAGACAATTCGATACTTTCTCGTTATATTTAAAAGGAAAAGTGAGTGGTACAACTGGTACAAAGGGAAATGGGTGGCAACAAGTGGTACAGTACATGTTGGATAAAGGGTATTGGGCATGAAGGAATTAGTATAAAAATGTTATTTAGACCGAAGTTAGTTAAAGAATAGAGGAAGTAATGGGTATTGCATGAAGTTGTGTATATGGTAAATGTATAAAGGAGAGAAGACTAGAGAGAAAGGTGAAGTCAAAACGCTGTTAGAAATTGAGATCATCAACTTAAGTTTTTGGATAATTGTAGTAGGTATTTAGGGAGCTTCAAGAAGATATTTTAGTCAGTAATTGATTCCAGTCGAGTAGACATGGAAGTCAGGAAATGTGTGAAGATAACTTGATAATAATGATATTAATGTAGTACAAATTACTTAAAATACATTTCCATGGAAATGTAAATAGATATAAAAATGATATTTGTAATATAACTTTGATAGAATAATGTGTATGTTATGGTTTTATTATATATTTGTATATGTAAAAATAAAGTATAAAAAAAAACATGTCTGCAAGTTTTGTATTTTCCGTAAACCTTCAAAGGTTATTTATTGCAGGCTTCTACAGTGCTGCTGCATACAGCTAGGAATAAACAGAGGAAGAAGAAATCAAGCTGCTTTCCCTATGATTAGCAGAAAGAATTAAACATTTGAGGAAAAGCTGGCTGCAGTCTTACTAGTAACACACAGCTTCTTATACAATTCTCCCATCTATAAATAGCAGCAGCAGTGTTAACGGAAACCCTGGCAATGAAACATCAACACTCAATGAAGCATACAGTATCTTTTTTTATTGAGAAGCAGCAGACCAACATGAGGCATAAGCTTAGATTTCATTAACATTAGCACCATTGGACTAAAATATAAGATATCAGAAAATTCCAGGTGATTATCAGGAATAGGTATGGGAGCATTACTGCCAAGAGAAAATGGAAAAGGAAAAACATGTCAGGAACTGCATTTTCAGCAGGCAAATGACACAGTGTCTTTCAATCAGTTTTGCCCATACTGAAGTAGTGGTACCTTATGGAAAGACTGGACCAGCACCATTTACAGTGATGAATACACTCATGAAATCCTGTCTTTTAAGAAAGTGGATTTTTCTGTGTAATGATTCTCGGCCATGGAGGCTAGGACTGTTGAGTTGTAGACCAAAACAACTCTAAGACCGTGGAAGGCAATTCAAAGTTCTATGTGTGTCTTGATGTTCCCACTCACCTTCTTCCACTGCACCAGAAAGGCCTCAACGTATGTACATAGAAATCCTGCATACATTGGCATCCCCAGTAATTACAGGAGGGGAAGCCAATCTACAAATAAAATTGATTTCACGTGCAGATTGTCTCTTCCCATTGAAATGGAGCATTCCATTGAAACGGAGCACCATGGCTGGGAAAGCTTTGTGTACCCATAGAATTGATTACGAGGCATTAGGGTGCTTGGTGATCAGTATAGCTTACTGTGTGGTGTCATGGACCCTGGTTTAGAGATGAAGGCTGAGACACCTGTGCTGACTGTGGAATAAGAATGGGCTTCTGGCACTGAACCTGAGGCTGGAGGTGATAGCTGTGAATCTGCCGAAAAGCTGGAATGTCCAGAACTAGAAACAAAGTCTTCTCTTGCACCATGCTGTTGTGCCAGCCCAGTGAGTGTGTCAGATGGAAGGCAAAAGAAGACAGAGCAGCAGTGTTCTGGTTCAGGACTAATCCTGTAAGGTTCTGTATTCTTAAGGCAAAGAGGGTGGAGCTGAGGGTGGAGCTTAGGGTGCCAGATTGGAGTCAAAGGGTCTGAAGGCCTCCTTTCACTTCTAGATTTTGACAGACTAAAGTTGCTCAGTGGAAGTTGCCATCATGCTGGAGTTGCTTCCTAGGTGTTGTTGGATTTGAATGCCTAGAAGTCCTAGGCTATATGGTTAATGCTCAGGGATTCCAGTTTTCCTTTTAGGAGTTAATAACATACCCCCTTATTAGAGCCGGAAGGATGAGCCTATAGGCCTCCAGATGTTGGACACTGAGTCCATGTCAAACAGATCTTAGACTTCACTGTCCCACTGGCCATGGTGGCAGGGGTGCCTAGAAATGGGATTGTGACAACATCTGGAAAGGTCACAGGTTCCTCAGCTTCATGTAAGAGTAAGCAAATGTTCCTAATCCTATCTTCAAGTCTACTGTGTTGTGGCATTGGCATTTAGCAGAGGTGGCCAAGTGCAGAACTCAACGTTGTTGAACTGCAACTTTGAGTAGCTCTGAGTAGCAACAAGTTGAACAGTTCTTTACAAGGTTACTTAGTTTTTTTAATTGTAGACACAAGCCTCTCTAGATATTGTCCATATTTTCTACTCCGAGGCAATGGAATATGCTGCCACAGAGTGCGGTGGAGTCTCCTTCTTTGGAGGTTTTTAAACGGAGGCTGGATGGCTATCTGTTAGGAGTGCTTTGATGTATCTTCTTGTGTGGCAGGGGGTTGAACTTGATGGCCCTTGTGGTCTCTTCCAACTCTATGGCCATCTCCACACTAGACTGTTATAGCACTATTATTCCACTTTCAACATCCTGTGGAATCCTGGGGTTTGCAGTTTAGGGAGGGGCCACAAAGGCCCCTCCCTAAACTGCAAATCCCAAGATTCCATAGGATGTTGAAAGTGGAATAATAGCGCTATAACAGTCTAGTGCAGAAATGGCCTATGATTCTATGATTCTATTCTATGATTCCACAATAGCACAGATTCAGTTAAACTACAGTTAAGATTACCTTTAACTATAGTTAATCAAAAGGGAAAGCAAAAGCATTTAGTTTTCTCCTAATGGCTGTCCTTTACTAAGGGAGGGGAAATCATTTGGGCCCAAGGCTTGAAATCATAAACCATGATTTTAGAGTTATGTCTGAACACTCCTTATATATCTGCTTGGTGTATGCTGGGTCCAAACAATGGGAGAAGGCTGTCTCCATCATGAGTTTCCTAAGGGGTGCCTACCTGGTAGGAAATACATCCTAGATTACGTGGACTTTGGTTTGATACAAAAATGCAAGTCTCAGTGATTCTTAAGGCTGATCATGGTGTGAGGCAAAAGACCATTGCAAGGAAAATAACTTGATTTGCTTCCAAAAACTTCAGAGTCAGCACAAGAATCAACATACTATCAGCTAAATGGCACAGTGATGAGTACTGCGATGCAAAGGGACAAAATGATTAAGAAAAGGTAAGTGTAGTGGATGTTTTGGATGAACCGCTCTTAACTCTTTTGCAGCATACAGTGAAATGTAACTGTCAGCCTGTGCAGAAGACCATGAGAGGAGGAGGAGGAGGTAACAGTACAGTAAAAGCCCATGTAGTGTCAAGTCAAAAATAAATGGCATTTGTATTCTTTGGTGGCTGATACAATAGTAGGAAGCATGGTGAAGAAGCTTGTTTTGCTTGACAAGTCTCTGGCACATTAGAAAACCAAGAAATGGTTACATCTTAAGGTTCTCCAGAAGTCAATGGACAATGACTGGGTGGGGCTGGTGAGAGTCTCACTCAGCAGCATCTGAAGACCACAGGTTCCCCACCCAAGCCTTAAAGACATTAGTTATCAGGAAGAATATCCAGCTTTATCCTAGACCACATGATAAGAAAAAAACAACAACAAAATACAGCAGAACAGCCTCATTCTCTCAGTCTCCATCTTGGCAGTCACTAATTCTAGCATTAAAGGGGCTTTCTGACCTTTTCCAGTTTAACATACCAATGGCTGTCAATGTAGCAACTTCAGACTCATGACTGGAATGGCAGAAAACCAATGGCCTTCTGGTTGTAATGACTGACTGACCCAGAAGTCTTTGGGGAATTGCTTTTTCTATGTTGACCACAGTATTGACTTTTCAGCAGCAAGACATGCAGCCTGAAGGCAGTGCAGTAGGACCCAATGTCATTAGCCTTTAAAACAGACAAACAAAATCCTAACCAGAATCACACTGTGCTGGATGCTTCACTGATTTAGAGCACCAACCAGAGCTCTGGATTCCTATTGATACTACCTTTCCAAAAGACAGTCTGTGATACGGCTGGACAGTGAATCCAGTGCTCCAGCAACATTTCAGGATACGGATTAAACAATAAAGAAATAAAATAATATAGAAATACATAAATTGCTGCAGGTTAGCAGAAAGAAAAAAGGTTGTGCCTCTTAACAGGCAAACAAACACTAACTTTTGGAAAAGCCCAGAGGAAATTATTTTCTAAGGTGTTCACAAAATTCCAGTGTGAGGCTCAACTGAGGTGGAAAGAAATGCAGCAACAAAATCCCAAGAGGAGAAGGTACTAGTCAGATTTACTGCATTTAGAAAGAGCAGAGGGAGATACGAGAAAGGGCTGGGAGTGAAGGCAGAAAGGGTGCTACTGTGTCATCAGTAGTATGCCCCCAGGAGGAGAGATGCCTTCTGTAGCAGATCTTTGTGGTTCATATACAAGGGGATTCTCTTGTCCACAACCTGCCACCGAGCAGCCACTTCAAGATCACAGCCCTGGAGAAACTGGAAAAACAAACATGAGGGTTAGTTACCGTCAGTTTCCCTTTAGCATCTCTTAAGACAGAGGCCGTTTCCACACGTGTCTGTTATAGTGCGATGATTCCACTTTCAACCTCCTATGGAATCCTGGGGTTTGCAGTTTTGGGAGGGGCTGGCTGGCCCCTCCCGAAACAGCAAAGCCCAGGATTCCATAGGAGGTTGAAAGTCGAATCATTGCGCTATAACAGATGCATGCAGAAATGGCCAGAGAGAAGCAGTCATAGCAAAAGCAATACAGAGAGTTTAGAAAAGTTACATTTTGGGACAATAACATCCAGAATTGCCCCAGCAGTTTGGCCAGTAGCTATGTTTCTTCCAGAATCTGGCAAGGGACTATTGAGTCTGTTAGGACCCTTGCTAGAAACAAGCACAACACATACCACTGAGTCCTGCTCCATTTCTCTCTGCTTAGAGTTATATAAAGCATAGTGATCTGTGTCTGACTACACGTACAATGCTGATGGTATTTCTGTACAGTATACTCTAATACAATCTAATCTATTATAATTACTGACTAATATGCAATAAATCTCTCATACACATATATGCTCATTTGTGCACGCACAGACCTCCTTCTGTGATATCCATCTATTCTTCTCTTCCTTACAATTTCTTTATTCCTCATACACTTAAGGTGCTTTTTCTTATGTTCCCCTTGTATTTTTTCTTGACAAAGCACCCATCATTGTGGCTAGAATCTAAGGATTTGGCTTCCTTGCTAACTATTGCACAGCAAGATTTCATTCCATACAAGCTAAAAAATGGTGCCACCTGACTTGGGTCTCCCACACAGAGCCTCAGAACTTGTGATCCTTCCCATTATACCTCTGGATACCGCTATGGCACATACTGAGTTCAGACGTTTCATCTCCACATCGTTCTGATCTTCAAAGTGAACATTGATGGCCATTGTCTCTATCCAGGCATTGTCAGTATTCCTGGGGTCATCCACATATCCTTTGTATATCTAGAGGGTGGCATAAGTGGGAGATGAAAAGATAGGAGACAAAAGGATGGTCTTTTCACATGGTACTGAGAGTTCATTATGATTCCAAACACTGCCTCTCTCATAATAATGTATAGCTAAGGCACATTCCCTGTGCTAAAAGAGCTAAGTGGTTGGCTTTCTTCTCTTCTCACTGGAAAACAGGCCTTAAACAAGATGCCCAAGAGCAGGGCTGGAAACCTTTGGGCCACCAGATGTTCTTGAACTCCATTTCTAATTAGCCCTAAGTAGCCTGACCAATGGTAAGGTATATTGGGAGAAGCAGTTTCTCAGCACCTGGAGAGCTGAAGGTATCTTACTCCAGTGTTCCAGCTCCAGTGTTCTGATGCTAGGTGTGTTTAAAGTGTACGGTGGGGATTAAACAGTCGAGGCAATCAGGACCATTGGTTCTATCTTGCTTCATGTTTCCTTGATGCAGAAATAATCAAATTCTGGTTGAGTATAGGATGTGGAGGAGCTAGTACAATGAAGAAAAAAATGGAAGGCTTGAATGGGAGGTTATGGTTTTAAGAATTAATTGGAATCTCATTGCTGCTGGGTGTAAAATAATACTTGAATCTTCCCAACCTGGTGCCCTCCAAATACGTTGAATTACAATACCCATGGCCAACAGCCTGCAAGAATAATGGTTAGAGATTATGGAAGTTATAATTCAAAACATGGAAGGCGGCAGGCTGTCTACCACTGAAGCAGCTCAGTGAAGACTTCTAAGCAGGCTATAGTTTAGAAACAAAATGGGAACATTAGTGTACTCCCAGAGACAATTTCAATTGCCACCCCTTGCACCTCTAGTTAAAAGGATCACAGGTGGCAGAGCTGGGAAAAAATAAACAATGCAGGGCTAGGGGGATCAATGGTCAGGACATGATATAAGGCAGGGCTTTCCTACCTTATGTTAGTGTGTCCCCTGAAGGGTGCCAGGTGTGTCACCTCTCTCGACAGAGAATGAGCCCCCACCCGAGCCTTGGAAATGAATGTTATATGTTATAAATAAATCGTGTATTTTTAAAAATATAAATGAGATATGTTGTGTCTCCAAGCAGTTCGTTATTATAATTTATGTAGGTACTCAGATCTCTTATAAGGGGTTAGTTTAACCTCCAGTTTGCTAGTAAAACTGAATTACTATGTCACGAAATGATGCATGTCTAAAAGGTGTTTCACTAACATGAAAAGTTTGGAAAGGTCTGGTATGAGGGATATATCTTTGCCTTAAAATCAAGAGCATAAAAAACCATCACTCAACAGCCAGGTGCTATGAAATATTTGTTGAAAATATATTGCTTTACAAAATTAGGACTTGCACCTGGCTTTTCTAGGCCACAGGAAGGAGGAAAGACATGGCTTTCAAACACCATCTAAGCCAACCTATGTTGCAGCTTTATCTAACCCGGTAGCCTCTCTGGCTATGCTACGGAGTTGGGTTTATGGTATTAGTACATGGATCCTACATAGTATGGTCTAGTCCAAGAATGAATTAAGTGATCCTCTGGATGTTTCTGGAGTGTAAAACCTGCCATTATTTAAACTGGACCCTTTCACACTACACAATTATAGCACTATGGTCCCATTTCAGCTGCCATGGCTCCATCCTACAGAATCTTGGGGTCTGCAGTTTATTTAGAATGTTCATCCAGACAGTTCCTGTAGTGCTTCACTAAACTACAGCCACCTGGGATTCCGCAGGCTGCAATCATGGCAGTTAAATGGAATTTGAGTGCTATACTTGTTCAGTGTGAATGGTTCCCTTGATGAGAGTTGCAGTCCAGCACTATCTAAAAGGTTACTGTTTAGAGAGGAGTTCCTCCTCCAGTCTCACAGTGCCACCAAAATGTTCCAAAGTCAGCAAGTGAGAAGCATGTGGCTAAAGACGTTTCTACAAGAGCCTCTCTCAAGCTAGAGCTCACTGGTTTAGGATGATGGGAGTTGTAATCCAACATATCTGGGTGTGTGTGTGCTACATTGAGGAAATTGTGCTAAAGAGTACTGATGCCTTGTGCATTATCCCCAAAACCACTCCTCATTGTACAATCATGATTGATTTAAGGTTATAACATGTGCTCATTAGGTGCAGCAGGCACCAAACCTTTACCAAGTGCGTTCTTCCAACATCCTCATGTGTTGGAGAGACAGAAGGGGATAGAAAATACCAGTGTTCTTGCTATGTGCTCCTTCTCTGCTTCTGCTGATTTGCTGTGGATATTCAAATACCTCGGTGCCGTGATTCAGCAATTTCTGAAACTGTGGCCAGAATTCACGTCTCAGAACCCGCTTCAGTTTCTGTGGTAATGCTTCACCTGGCTCCAGAGATCCCTGGAATAAAATTTAAAAAACAACAACAACAGTACTATGTGTTAAGAAGCAGTTAAGGCTTGGCACATATTGTGATGATAACAGTAAACAAAGAAAGCAGGAATCTCTGTTGGGAAATGTTGCTTTGATGTACAGGGAGAGATGACACAGGCACATGTCCCTCAATCATAGAGGGGATGGAGAAAGGATCCAGACAATCCTTGACTGGTATACTTGCTTCTTCCAATTTTTAACAAAATAGATTTTTAAAATTTGTTAAGATGGAAAAGATGTAACAGTTGCACAATCCCTTTTGACAGCTAGCTGTAGGATCCATCTGAATGGAAGCATCCTTCGTATCATGACCAACATCTTGGTAAGTTGTTGCTGTGTGCCTTCAAGTCATTTCTGACTTATGGTAATTCTAAAGCAAACCCATTAGGAATTTCCTTGACAAGATTTGTTCAAACAAGTTTGCCTTTAGTTTCCTCAGAGGCAGAAAGAGTGTGACTTGCCAAAGAGCACCCAATGGGTTTCCATGGCTGAACACAGATTTGAACCCTGGTCTCCAAAGCTGTGGTCCAACACTCAAACCTCTAAACTACGCTGGATTTCATCTTGGTAAGTATAAATTCTGTGCAATTCTGGGAATGCCCACAAGGATGCCAGAACATTTAGCCTGAGTTATGACATATGAATGAGGCTTTTATGGACAAACTATACTGTAGGAACTAAACACAAATTGGGGCAGAGAGCAAACACACGGGATCAGTGAATGAAAGATACACCCAACACAGTACGTTTCATTATGAAAAGCTTTTGTACACAGCCTAATTTTACAGAATTCAGTCCTGAGTATTTTAATAGAACATGACATTGATCACTGAAGCTTTATTATATTGTCAGCCTGCACCTTCCTCAAATTGATGATGAATAGATTGCTTAATCGCTACTCACTCCAGGCAAAGCCCAGTGATCTGAAAAGGGGAATTTCACCACCAAGGCTTCCAACATTTTCTTTAAGCTTTTTCTATAAATGGATCCATCCATGTTCCTCCTCCAGCTACAAACAAGAAAGAGAAATATGTTACAAGGTCTCAGTGTGTGTAAGAACCTAAGAGTCACCGAAGTACTTTCAGTCCAGCATTCTGCTCACAAAAGGTCAAGCAGAAGACACCCATGAGAACCATAATAGAGCTCAATGTTACTTTTTTAAAACTATGACTTCCAGAATTCCTTTGCTGGCATGGCCAGTGGATGTAACTATTAGGGGAATGGGTGTATTGTCTTTCAAGTAAGAATTCTGACCCCTCCCCCAATAATTTTCCTTCAGTCTCCAAATTTTCCACATTGCAGTAATTTAAAACTTCAATTGTGCATTTTGCCAATCCTGTTGTTGTTGGTGGTGTTGTTTTTGTGGTGTGCCTTGATGTTGTTTCCAACTTATGGTGACCCTAAGGCAAATCTATCGTGGGATTTCTGGGGGCTGAGAGAACGTGATGCACCCAAGGTCACCCAGTGGGTTTTCATGGCTGAGTGGGGAATCAAACCCCGGTCTCCAGGGTTGTAGTTTGACATTCAAACAGACAAAAAGGAATGGGCAAAGTTGCCAAGGGAATGCAAACATAGCAAATATAAGGGTTCTAGGTGTGAATGATTTCCAGTTTGGTAACTGAAGGAAAATTTCACTAGAGGAGAGTAGAATTCTTATTGGGAAGGTCAAGGCCTTCATCCGCCCTCCACATTACTATATCCCTAGCCATAATAGGTGGGAGATTCTGGGAGCTCCAGTCCAAAAAAGTTAACTTTTCCAAGACTTAAACAGCACCTTCTTACTTATGTCCTCCATTAAATGTTTTTCAGAAACATTCTACATCCAATAGTGGGGGTGCTATGTGTCCACTGTGACTTATAGCCATTGCAATCCTTATCTTTCATGAAAGGCGATAACCTTGAGGAAACTAAGCAACCCAGATATTTCTATGATGGGATTAAAACTGGATATCAATATCATAATAACTTCAATAACAAAATAAATGAGAAGCTAAGGCTTCTGAACAGTAGGCATGGAACCATTGTGGTGAACTTCTCTGGTTATCAGCTCTTGGGCTCCAGACTTAATGACAAAAGCTCTGCTTCTGGCAGGTCTTGAAGCAGGAAAGCTACGTGCAGCCCTATCCGACCTGCAGGAGTCCATTTCTGGGCCAGGAACATCCATGTTCCTTCTTCTATTCTGGTGTTGTCATGGATACAACACTTAAGCCGCAAGAGTGCTACAGCCAACCACTGAGCCCTAGAAATGTGGGCGGGGGGACCAGGGCACTTTACAATGTGTGAAAAACAGGATAAAACTGACATGAGAGAAAAATGCAAAGAAAGGAAGCAGATAAATTGCTCTGTAACAGCACCAAGAACTAAGAAAAGATGTCTGCTTTTTTCTGAGCAGAAGCTGTCTTTTTCTTCCAGCTCCTTTTATGATTTCAAGCAGTTTCCTTAACATGAAAATACCTTCTTGGACAGAAGACTACTCTTATAAGGTGAGAAATAGTATCCTGTGGCTCTACTCACCGTGTAACAACAGGGTGAAGTGAATGATTTGGTCCAAAGAACCGAAGAATCCCTTGACCCCTCAAACCAGTCCTTCCCATGGGATTCCTGTCAAGAAAAACAAAATGGAACAAAATGGCCCAAATTGGTGCTGTCATGGACTACAGCAACACCTATGGCTTCATTATAGGTATACCCCTCATTTTTAAGGAAATCACTAGATGCAGAGGAGAAAAATCAAGAGGATGTCAAACACAAACAATTGTCATTAACAGGGTTTAGTTTGAACCTAAGCTCATTCTAGATTAAAATCCTGTTGCTATGGGAAAGAAAAGAGTAGTATTGAATGAGCTCTCCTCCAACAGAAGCTTTAAAATATCAGTTGATTGACACAGCCCTACATATGGAGTGAGTGGGAGATGTAACCCATCTCAGAATAATCCTTTACCCTGAGGGAAAAAGAGCTTCTTTCTAATACTAATTCAGTCCTGTATACTTTAAGAAGCAGCAGATTTCTGCAGCTTCAGCTACAGATCTTTCCCCAGCCTAGGTGAACTCTGGTCCAACAGGTGAATGTGGATCCTTCAGTATGGATCACTGGGTGACACCTAGCCTATGCTCCTTATGCTTTTTTCCCCAGACTACCCCATTCTGCACTGTTGACATTATTCACCGCCTCCTTCCTCCAACAGGCAACCTTGCTGGTGAAAGAAAACTTGCACAAGTCAATAAAGGTGATTGCCTGGTTGAACATACCTCCCCTCTTTCCTTGTGCACTGAAGAAAGATAAGCATCGTAGCTGTAATTCTTCTTACTTTAAATTGTGGTCACACATGCTGCTAAAATGTGGACACTGCTATATTTTGAACAAGATTGTGCAGACCTCAACAAATGTTTTCATCCCTGCTCTGAAGCAATGGAAGCATGGCTTGTTTCAGTGAGCTCTGGCTAGTGAAGTATACTACTCAAGTACAAAGCCAGTCTTCTCTGTTACACCAAGTCATGGTAATGATAAATCTTGAAAATCACAGTAGATTCTGCCTGGTGCTTCTTGAAAAAAAGGCAAAGTACAAATGTAGAACATGGAAAAAGGAGATTATATATTATATACTTATACTTCCAAGAATTCTTACTGGAGATGCTGGCTGGGGGATTTCTGGGAACTGTTGTAAAAAGAAGTATCTTTTCCTAGTTTGATGAAATGTGATCTATAATAAATAAGATCCCTAAACCAGGATATTCCAAAGAATTAGCACAGGGAAACTGAGACACCTAATGAATTATAGTAAAACCAGCTCACATCAAGACCTGTCTCAGTAATCTTCCTTTACATATTACACAGATAGTTGTCCAAGGCAATGATATTCACCATATGTACTATCCATACTAGTTTTCATTCTCATAAGTCTTTGATGTGTATTTATAAATATAACTGAAAAGAGAGCAATGGATCTTTAAAAGTTTGTTACACTTCTCATCCCAAGGGGCTTAAAAGCAATGTTCACACATTCACTATGCTTGGCTGATGATCCACGGTGATAATCTGTTCCTAGCATAGAAAGTGGATACAGTCAAATAGATTTCCTTCCATGTTACCAGATCCACTCACAGTGGCAGGCCATCTTCGACCTGATAGGTACCATGGAAGCTCTGTCTGTTGATGTCTCCATCCATATTATTGAAGTTTATTCTTGAAAGATTCTCCAGTGAGCTGAAAGAGACAAGGAAAGCGTTCAGCTCCTCAACATCTAAAGTCCCTGAAAAAAAAGCCACAAACCCAGAGGGTGCCAGTGCAATGGAAGAAAGCAAATTACACAGACCTCTGAGTGATAGAAACAGGAAAAGAAAGAGGTATGTAAAGAGCAAAGGCAATGTTAGATACGCTCTGGGGTGAAAAGCTACTTAATGCCATACTTACTCTTTCAGAAATGCAGGTACAGCATTCTCTTGCCTTTCTGCACTGTAGAAGGGAGGATTGTAGATCTCAAACTCTATCTGTCAGTGGAAAAGGCTGTTTCAGATATACCCATAATCTGCTATAGTGACACCCAACCATCGTTCAAGCACAAGATGTTCTTGAGAACCCCAAAGTGGAAACTCAAACAGTTTTATTTGTTACTTTTCCTGGGACTCAGATTCTGGAGAGCTCTTCATTTTGGCAGTTCTGACATGGCTGTTGCTTTCTTCTTTAATACTATATTATCCTGCTCTTTCTGTATTATTTTATATTTCAGTAATTGCTTGTGAGCCCTCTGAGAGCTAGTTAGCTGAAGCACAGGGTATGAAACACACAAATGTGATTGTACATATGTGATGAGCCATGGATCCTTTTTAAAGTCAAAGGCTCAACTCTCCTGAAGGGGTATTTAGCAGAACTTCTCTTGTGATGCCAAAGGAAACTGAAAAGAATGATGCCGTAGTCTTCCAGTGTGGTTGAGCTTAGAGATAACAGCATATCTGTATCAAAAGATACACACACACCCTATTTGTCTCTTTGCCTATCTATCTACACACATAAAAACAAGCACTATTTAATAATGTATATGTTTATCTGATTGTTGTGACTTGCCTCAAGATGAGGAAGGAGATACCTATTTAAAAATAAATGAAATAAAAATCTATTTGATTTATTTGATTTAAATCCCACTTTTCCCCCAAAACTGGGACTTAAGGTATCACACATACAAACACACACACACATACAAAGAAAAACAAAGAGAGTTACAACATTAATACACAATTAAACCAGTTGAAAAATTGTGCCAGTTTGTATACCACAGATGGCTTCTGCTACAGAATCCTCAGAAATGGCATAGTTCTTTCCTTTCTACATTGAACTAGATCTTGCTCCCTAAGAATTTAAGACTCCTACCTCCCATAGCACTTTCTCATCTGGCACAGGAAAGCGGACAGCAGTGGAGCTGGGATACAAGAGGTTCCTCGCGCTCACATGGTATAGGGTCTGAAAAGATTCTGGGACTTCATCTCCAGGAAACTCCTTCATCTGAGGGGCTTTGCTGGGAACTGAATCAAAACAAAAACTCCTTTTCACAAAACACATAATCACCCTATGGAATTCACTGTGCCATGTGTCCGTTTGTCTGTCTGCTTCAAATTTCTGCCTGTGTGTACATTCAGTCCTAGTGCTACTAGTACTACCAACCAGTATAAGTGTCCTCTCTTTTCTCTTCTTAACAGGCTTTTTTTTCCAGGAAAAAGAGCAGGATAAGATGGGGAGAGCAATGGGAAGGCACAGGAGACAGGCAATGGTAATGTGGAACACCCCGCTCTCCAATTTCTGAAAGTAATTGTACGATAAAAAGCTTGCCTGTATTTTGAAAACTTATTTATTTGTATTTGTTTTGTCATCATTGCTTGTCAATATTCCAAACTTGATAAATGATAACTCTGAGACAACATAATGATTCTTAGGCATGAGATATAAATGCATAAATGGGCAAGATAGAATGTTAATCTGAGCTTGTATGGCTGTATTTAAGTAACAACTGCAAATATATAAAGAGACAGAATTGTACATTTTTCTGAACTCATGAGCCTGAAAAATGCAACATGATCCCTTTGTTTCTTGCGTCATGGATACTTGTTCACAAAACCTCAAACCTTTGGGATGTAAAGGAAGTTCCCAAATTCCTACTCAATCTGTTTCACACTGGGATTTCACTGATAGAAATTATAACACAGAGGACTGAAGCAGATTTTAGTATTCCTGCATTTTACTCCTCTGTAGCAGTGTACAGTATACTTTTCTGTGCCATCTTTCTTCTTTTTGAAGTGCAAGATTTCATCATGGGAAAGGACATCATTTGAACCTGTTTCAAATGATGAACCTCTTTGAAGTGCTTCCTTCTAGGAGACAATAAGAAGCAAGGATAACCCAACAATAGAGTAAGTGTAGAAGTGGCCATGCCAGTATTCACTGTAGGATGAAGTGCAACAGTAAGAAGCAAGTTAGGGATCAGTCTACTTAGGAACCTGACACCCCCAGGAAAGATTTTGTCCAATAGAACATTGTGACTTAAGTGTATAAATCTCACAATGATAGCCAAAACATATTTGTGCGCACGTGCAGACACAGAGTCCCTTATACTCTTTCTCAAATTAGATTAATAAATCTCTCACAAACTGAGTTGAACAAAGAGTATCCTATACACACTAGCAATGCATCCATCTTAGATCCAGTTTCTATGATATTTTCTGTATTCAGGTTTCTGTAAACGAAGCACTTCAATTATGAAGAAAGGGCACATAATTTTTCCCCCTCAAAATATCAGTAGAGAACAGAAGAATCAATGTCCCATTTCTAAATATTTTAGGAAAGGCTGAAAATGATATACGTATCATATATGACATGGGTCTACATATATTTTAGGATCAAGTATCAGCATCAGAATGTAAAATCTATTGTAAGAATCAGCCCTCAGATTCACTTGTTTGCAGCCAGACGTACCTATGATGGGAGCGTCTTCCTCTGATCCAAATCCACTGCTAGACAATGACTGAACAACCCACCGGAGTGCCTTTGCAAACTGGAATGACTAGAAAGAAGCAGTCCGTCAAATTTGTTAATTTCTAGACTAACTGGCTAGTACTTCTGCCTGGAAAATGGGTAGGGGCAAGGAAGATGATAAGGCCATTGCTAAGTTCCAAGAAGAAATCTGAGTCTGAATGCTTTATGTTCACCGTTCTTACTGGGGGCCTACCTTCTTTCCCAGACAGCAGCCTCCCAACTTAAGCAAGGTTACACATAATAATCAGTGGTGACCTGAATATGGCCTTTTAGATTCTTCTGCCATACAATTCCAATCTGATCTAGCCAGCATAATCAGTGCTTGGAACTTATGGGAATTGTATCTATCAAAACACATTGGAACAGCCACAGTTGTCTCCCTCTGACGAAGATGAATTTGCCACACTTTTTTGTCTCAGGGCAATTTAATGGCAGGAATAAGCTGGAATGTGGGGATCTGAGGCCCTTTCATACAACATATTTACAATACCATGATTTCACTTTGCCTGCTAGGGCAAGAGTTTATGAAATCCTGGGATTTACAGTTTAGGGAGGTTTATTTAGAATTCTCTTTTATCTCCCCACACTAGAACTCTAAAGCCTCCCCACACTACAAATCCTAGGATTCCATAGCATATTGTTATTACAGTTAAAGTGGAATCATACCATACTGACTTAGCATGAAAGGGCCCCTGGAATGACACCTCTGTGCCTGCAACCATGGGTCCTTTCATGCTACACAATTCTAGGACTATGTACAACTGCAACTGCCATGGCAACATCCTGTGGAATCCTGAGATCTGCAGTTAGGAGGGTCATTTCGAATTCTCAGCCAGAGAGCTCTAATGTCTCACTAAACTATAAACCCCAGGATTCCATGGGATGATGCCCTTGCAGTTAATGTGGAACATAGCATGCTGTATAGAGTGAGTGGGCTCCCTGTCACGTAATCGAGTGAGTACTGTGGCCATCAAGACAAGGTATCCCAACTCTGGATTGCCAATCTTTTCAGTTCTCTGACAGGGATACCTTACACTCAGACTGACACTATCTCCACAAATTCAACAACCTTACCTGCTCTTCCAGATATGCCAACTTCTGCTCCACCAACCCTGTCCTTTTCACCTGATCACAGTCTAGCATTTCTGCCAGTTTATCCACTCTGAAAAAGAGGCAAGGACTTACTGGAGGTCAAGGCAGAACAGAAGACTACTGAAATCTCTAAATTTATTACTTTGGGGGTATAATTTACAGCCCCATTGAATGCATTAGAGTACTCTTCCATAATTCAGTGTTGGCCCAAGACATTATGCTGCCTGTGGCAGAATCAGTAATATGCCTTCACAGCCAGTCAAGGTATAGAGTACTCCTGCGCGGGAATTTCTACCCTAGGAAGTAGGGTAGAAATTCCAGAACCACCTCTCTGCCTCTCTGATTTTCAAAATACAATAAAACATGGCTAAAATAAGGAATGATTTACAGATTGTCAAACTGAAAAGTGCACAGTTGCTCTGTCCTTGAAGACACCCTTGCTTTAAAACTGAAATAAGACTTGAAGGAAGGAGAGACACCCTCCATTCAGCAGTTCCAAATGCACAGAGAAATTAGTTATACACAGAACAGGGTCACCAAAACAAAACCAAATAAGACAAAACCAAACAAAACACACAGAGACGCAGAGAGTGGGGACTGAGAATATGTTAATTTTGGAGATAAGAGGATGGGAAATTAAATAGAAATCCCAGATGCACAAATAACCAGACAATTTCATGTCTGAAATTGACACAGACAACTGAAACAGACAACAGGCAAAAAAATCCTAGATGCAGAGAGAAACTGAGAGTTGGAGAGAAGAGGAGAGGGACAGATAAAAAAATAAAAATAAAATAAATCAAAATGAAAATCCCAGATGTATACATAGATGGAGAGTTGGAGAAAGGGGGAAAATAGCAGGAAGAAAAAGGAGATGGCAGCAACAACTAGTGATAGGTGCTTGATCTGCCACTCTCCTCCATCTGCTAAGGACTCATTTTGCCTCAAGCTAGGACTGGCCCTGCTACCACTGTATATAAGCAGATCTCTTCTTCAGCTAGATAGGCATGTGGGCTCGTGGCTCGACTTGTGGTTCAGCTAGACTGACATATTTCCCCATCAGCTGGTGTTCTAAAATATGGCAGAAATGTCAGGGTGAGGCAACAGTGAGTGCTCCTACAGTCCTCAGAAGTAGGACCCCCAGATGGTTTGGGGTTGGTGACCATTCAACACAGCAAAGGCTTACCTTTCTGCAATGTCTTGGATCTTCTGCTCAGACTTCTGCTTCCGTTGACACTGTTGGTTTTGCAAATAGTTTTCCTTCGTGTACATTTCCCAGGACAAAAGAGCTGCCTCTTCATTCTTCTCAAGCTTCTCTTCTGCAGGCGAATTACACAGAGGAGAAAATTATATCCCTGCAGTGTGGAATTCAACGTACTGTCCACATATTTGGATCCTGTGTGCTAAGATTTAAGACTGGAAAGACACATTCATCATCTATCATGCAATGTTTAGAAGATTTTATTGTTTTAGCTGTGCATGAATGTGTATTTTATAGACAGCACTTTCAAGAAAATTATTTTTGGAAATATGGTCAGCATATATTAAAATATACTCTATATGCCTAGACCACGTCCACATTCTATGTACTTTGTTTTCCTTTTTCCTTTTTTCTTTCTCTCTTTCTTTGCAGTTCTACTTTGAAAAATTAATTTTTTTTTTAAAAAAAGACATGTTATACACAAAACTTTCATTTCACCTATGGGCTCAGCTATGAGATTTATCTCGTAATAATAAAAATGACTATGTAACCAATTAATTTCCAATTTGAATCAAATGTGAATATAAAATCTCAAAAATTATCCAAGTCAAACCACTTCTAGTTACTTAGTAATGGTGGATTTAACAAATGGTCAGTTATTGATGAATAGTAGCTTCTACCACAATTTCCCCTCCTCCCGCAAACTCTGGATGTGGAACACATCATGGTGACTAGATGGTGGAACACAGTCACATGTGACTTTTTTTAAACGAAGTTTTGTGTCTTTCACTGATAATGGAAATAAAGAGAGGAGGAGATTGGAAAATAGTAATTTGGAAATGTGTCACAATGATAAAAGTAATCAGAGCCTTCCACAGGGCCCTGAACAAACATCAGCTCTTTTGCTCTGCTGTCTGGTGTTCTGTGCCTCCTCCTCTTTCACTATATGATCCCCACTCTTACAACCTTATAGCAGGGTTGGGAAAGCATGAACCACATATGAGCCTCCCACAAAACTGTTTCTGGGGGCCTTCAGTACTCTAAAAACCTCCACCTTATAGCCCTGAGGGCCCAAAACTGTGGTAAATTTGCTTCTTACTAAGCTGCTTGTGCCGAGTGGCTGGCTTCCGGAGAATGACCCGATTGACAAAAAGCTGCAGGTGATTCAGGAGGATGAAAGGTGGTGGAGCTGGGGGTCTCCCATGATACTCTTCAATCAGGTCATGGCGCTGAAACTTCCAGATCTGATCAGTGTGTTCCTGTACCTGCTGGAATGTATAACTGGAAGAGGGGCAGAGCAGAAGAGTTACCTCTGTCTTGCAGTGACCATAGCCTACCAAGTATCCTATGAATATTTAGGGAGTTTCTCAGTTTGCATTCTTTGTGGTTCTCATGCCCCCCTCCACACTTAAATTATTACAACTAGTTTAGCACATGCAAGAGAAATGACCCAGTACTTCAGGCTGTGTCCCCCCCCACTAGCCTCCGAATTCTCCACTGTCTGAGAAGCAGTAAGGAGCAGGGATGGCAACTTTTCTCCTCCTTGATAAGAAAGAGACAATCTCACTTAGATGGTGCAAGGTTTTTCCCATTTGGGGATCTTTGAGTCCCATTTTGAGAGAAAGGTGGGATATAAATAACTTTTTTTTTTTTTACAAAAACAGATTTCTTTTGTGCAAAAAAAAAAGTGTATCAGGCAAAATGCACAATTTTCTGTGCTAAAAACTTGTTTTCACCAAAAGCAAAGTGCTGAGTTTTTCTGCAAACGAGAAAGATCATTGAAAAAAATCATTAAAATTCTCACAGTCTCACTCAGCAGAAGGAGGAAAGTAAAAATGATTTGTTCTTGCACATGACAATGAAATAAGTGAAGGTTTAAATTCCTGGTCGGGAAAGTATGAGTTGGCTTGAAGCGTAGAACTCACTTGAACATGGCGATGAGGAGATTGAGAAGGAGAATGTTGGTGAAGAGCAGGTAGAGGCACAGCAAAATTATTGTCAGCCACTCAGGGAAGATGGGCTCCCCATTGTACTCAGGGCACTTGGGCTTGTAGGGGTCAGTCCCATTTGGGCTGCACTGATCGAGGTTGAAGTTAACTCCTGCCAGAAAATACAAATGAACCCAACAAAGGCAAAGTTGACCAAGCAATAGGTTGAATCTTATCCTGTTCCTTTACTTACTGAGAGTAATATGAATTGCCATATCTGTAACAGATAATAACAGATTTTCACACTCTGTTAAGAGCTAAGAAAAATGAAAGTTTTGGGAAGGGTGGAATGAATCACTCAGCTGCATATTAAATGGTTTTTGAAAGCTTGTGATAAAACAAGTAGCTGAGTCACATCACCATACACCTGTCTTCCTCTAAGAAACACAATTAAGATATGCTGCCACTGAACTGCTGCTGGAGACAGAGACAAGAGCTTGTCTCCTGGGGACTCTGTGATTGCTTGTTTGGAATGCTATTTATAGCAGCAAATGAAGAGGAAGGAGTGAAGAGCACAGCAATGCAGCTGCCTTGGGACTGAAAAGCAAATGCTGGTGCATAAAACTTTACATGCCATTTCATCATACCAGAACTGGTGTAGCACAGAAAAAAAGTGGCTTAACACCAAGCTAATATTCTCACCATGTAAAGACAAGCAAGGTGGAGCAACAACACAATCACTATTTAGATAATATACTTCATATCCTCAGAGACAGCCATGGCTTTTAGGATTGAGTTTAGACTGCTTCTAGAGATTTTAAAGAGTATTTTAATGTGATTTTAAAATGTTTTTATCTTTGTATTGTTTTTATTGGTTTTTATTTCTCCATCGCCTCAGAAGCCCTTGGGGGCTGAGATGCAATGTAGAAATAATTTAAATTAAAAAAAAAGTCCTACTGAACACTTATTTATAGTATTGTTTTCATTTCTTCTAGACATTGTGAAATTGGTAGCCATGTTGCCACATAAGACAATTTTTCTGAGCTGATTTAGAACTGTATGTTTTAATGGTTAAGAAAAAAACCAACTCTTTGGACAAAAAAACATGATTGTATCACACATTCAAATGGGATTGTGTATGTGCCTTCAATTCACCTGCCAGCTTATGGCAGTCTCATGAAATTCATAAGATTTTTCTTAGGCAAAAAATACTCAGAGGTGGTTTTTCTAGTTCCTTCCTTTGAAATATAGCCTACAGCTCCAGGTATATGTTGGGAGTCTCCTATCCAACTACTAACCAGATATGACCTTGCTTAGCTTCTCCAAGATCAGACAGGATTTGGTGACTTTAGGGTATGCATGCATTTTATAAAATACAATTATGTCTTTAATAGTACAGAATGCTTGTTTCAAAGCAACAAGACTTGGAACAGTTATTTTTGGACAGAGTTGTACTCCAAAAAAAGGGAAGTTTTTTCAAGCTCTGAAATCTCGCTGTTTAACCATTCTTTAGATTCAAAGCCTCCAGCTACAGATATTAAGTATCTGAAGAAGAGGACTGTACCCCACAAAGGTTTACACAGATTTATTATAGTTTATAAAAAGGCATAAAGGATCCAGTTGCACCTTTGAGACTTACTTATTTATTCTAGCATGAACTTTCACAGATTCCAGTCTACTTCATCAAATGCATCTGAGATGGACTGTTAGAATAAACCAGTTAGTCTGAAAGGGGTTGACACAGACTAACATGGCTACATCTTGAGATATTATTTTAATTCAATTTTTTAAATATGTGTACTACTCTATATCCTGCAATTTAATCTTTATAAGTGTGCTATTCTAAAACTGTTATTACAATTGTTACCAGACCAGAGTAAGAGTTAATCCTGTGCTCTATACCATCAATGTAAGAAGGGATCTGCCCAAATATTGTTAAGTAAGAATGGTAGACAACGCCTCGAAAGATCCAGTCCACTCGCTTCTCATTGTGGATCAGGATGGCTTGCTTGGCCACTCCAAAGGACACCACCCAAACAGCCAAGAGGAAGAGGAAGAAAAAGACATCTTTCATCTGTAAATCCACAAAAACAAAGCAGAAATTGTAGATATTTGCAGTGGGAAAAATGATCACCCCCTCAAACATCTTTGGCATCCCCATTAGAAAATGAACACCAGAGACTGTGTGTAGCCACAATGGTACTCATCAGCAGAAACAACTTACCATCCTCTTAACTATGATGATCTTGGGCCCTAGAGTTTTACTGACTGTGAAAATGTGCATCAAGCGCAAGCAGAAAATAATAAAAGCCAGAGATAATATGATCCTTCCAGGATACAAAGTGGCTGGTATCCATCTTAGGAAAAGGGAAAGAAACAAAAGTACATTTATGTATTAAGTTAGCTAAAGAATACATCAGGAGTGTGTTCACAAAGACAATAATCCCCAGACATTAAATCTGTTACTCCCACCTAGAGTAGACCTATTGACTGAATGGGGACTTGGTAAGTAAATAGTTATGTAAGGTCCATTGATTCACTGGGTCTACTCAAGGATTTAACATAAACCAAAGAATATTCAGTCCTGCCAAAGGACTGAATATCAATACCAGGGGATACCAGTTATTCAAACAAGGCCAACCCTACCATTGGGGAGACTGTGTACTCTGACTGGGGGGGCATTTTGCTTCTCTGATTTGGGCAAAAAAATGACTTGGGGCTAGACTATGTTCACATAAATGAAGAAGTTTGTGCATATGCTTCTAATGTAATTATTTCCTAAGTATCCCTAGCACATATCCTCCATATCCTATGTGGCAGGGACAGCCCCAATTAATCCTGTCTCATGCCAGTTTTTCAACTGCTTTTAAAATGTCCCAGTTTCCCTCTCTTCCTCTCACTTTCCCTTTCGTTCAGAAGCTGAGATCAACGTGCAAAAGCAGTGCATTCAGTTAACTCAGCAGGTGGGTGAGGAGAGGGAGGAGGGGAATGAAATCTTGCCCGTCCCAGTAGACTCAGGCAAACGCAACCTGCTGCAGCTACTCCCAGCTTGTCTGCTTTTGCTCATTAATAACTTTTGCCATCTTGCCACATGACCCAGTTTTCGGCTGTGAAATGTCAGAAGGCATGCCAGCACAGCAGCCACTTTCCCCTGTTGTCTAGTAAACTCTGGGCACTGGAGTCCAAAAAAGTTTCCACGCCTTGCTTTTCAGAAAATGGCCCTTACATATGGATGTAAGGAATACTCTCAAATTTTCTTATCCTTGACAAGAAAGTACAAACACTGCCTTTTGTATAAAAAATTGTATTTTACACAAAACTGCCATTTTACTCAAAATGACTGTGTTTTAAAAAAACCTACTTCTACTAAGCTTTCAGGAAAAAAGTATTGAAATGCAATGCAACGCAATGCAGCACAATGCAATGCAATGCAATAAAATAAGACAAAACAAAACAGAAATTCAAAAACAAAACAAAACACCTTCTTGCAACCCCATAAGAAATCTTACCAGCTTTCTATATCATTTGTTCTTGGATGCAAGAACAAAATCAGTGAAGATTTATATCCCATGCTTAAGAAAAGTTGATCAGAACTGAAAAATATCAGAGGCTAACAATATCACTCTGATTACCTGACTAAAAAAAAACACATGTAAAAGGAACTGCAGCAGTCTAGTGAGAATCTGTTGAACATAACCTGAGCTAGGTCTCAGACTGGAGCTAAAGGGTGGTCACTTGACTGAAGGATATCCAAAATAGCTATGAAGATGAGATGTAAGCAAAATCCTGCTCTCAGGACACCTGAAGAAAGTAAGGAGTAAGAAATAACTATCCATATCTAGGTTTTTCCCCTCATTGGAAGTTGTAATTTGCATTTTCACAAGTAAACAAACATCCTAACATGATTTCCAAAAATTCCCCACCCTGTTCTTTTTTCCTGGAAAAATAGCTGATATGACAAAACAGTAACTAACCTGCAGGCCAGTCCAGCTATAAAGATTAGAATAGCACACACATCCAATTTATTCCAGAAATCATTGAGGTACAGAGACATCATTTTCAACAAGCCAAACCCATCTGGATCATAAAAGAGCTGAAGAAAGAAGAAATGAAGAAGAAATGGTTATATGGACCCTGTTTAGAATCTTTGCTCAATGAACCACTGTTCAGTGGAGCTAAAATAAGCATTGTGCTCAGATGTTCCCTTCTCCCCTCTCTTGTACATTGTACTAGAAAAATCTTTGCAGTTTGTCAAACCACATCTGAATCAGGAAACTGTGGCTTGAATTTTGATAAGAAAGCAAGATATCAAAGGCAACTTCTCTACAATGGTCATGGCAGGTTAATGTGAATAAATGAGTAACAATTACACATTCCTCGCATACAAAAAAAAAAACCTGGAAAAGTCCAAAGTTTGAGGCAGGGTTTCCAAAGTTGGTGTCCTTCCCTCCAAATATGTTGGACTAGACACACCACCATCCTGGCCAGCATTCCCAATTAGCATATTAGGAAGGCTCTATGGTAGGTGTAGCCTAATGCATCTGGAGGACACCAGGTTGCAGGGGACAAGGCTGCCTTAAAGCAGTGGTCAGAAGCTACACACCACTGTTTTTTAACTGCATTGTCACCACCAAACCCTCCAGGGCTTACACGCTTAGTACCTGACGTGTCTCCTCGCACACTAAGGAGAAGAGCCAGAAATAGATGACATACTCCCTCCAGGATGGAGTGGACTGGAAATCTATCATCAGCACATAGGCAAAGATACAGAGGAAGGTGAAATAAGAAAGGATGTTGAGGTGGAAGATGACAACAGGAGCTGTAAAGAAGGCTCGGAAGCGGTTCAGACAAGTCATTGGTTGGAGCCTCTTCTCTCTGTTCAACAAAAGAAGGAAAGATGGAAGAAAGAGAGGAAGGAAGGACGGAAGGAAGGACGGACGGACGGAAGGAAGGAAGGAAGGAAGGAAGGAAGGAAGGAAGGAAGGAACAAAGGATGACATAATGTTACTGCAGCTGGCACTATCAATTTTTTATGTCTCTTCTGTATCAATATGCCTGGTATATGGGGCTGAAATACTACTCAGGGGATTCTGCTAGAAAAGATCCAATGTTCTGTTCACCAAAGCCTCATCAACTCAAATTTTAGCTCAAATAGCTATTCAGAAAGTTCAGCTCTGTCTTACAAGACCGTGGGATTAACATACCTTAGGCAAAGCATGTGCTTGAACTGAATTTCCTCAGACAAATTGATTCTATCTAGCATATAAAGTTTCTAGAGGACATAATATGGTCTTTCTCTTTAAGAAAGCAGGAAATGCCAAACTGAGCTTTAGCTCTGCTGTTCATCTTATTCAGATTTATGTATTGTGTAAATTTCATCAGGCTGAAGAGGGAAACAGCTGACTCTAATATGGAAGCAGCACATTGCTAGAAAACTTTTCTCTCAAATTATGGTCCATAGTGGTGGTTCCTCCCCAGCCACTGGTGCTCAGCATTCAAAACACTAAACAAATGCTACATCAAAATCATTGATCCAGGATGCTTGCACCATAACAGAGAGAAAGATTAGTAAAAATGGTTAAGATCTGAATAACAGCAATAAAACGCAAAATAATAAAAAAAACAGACACAGCTGTGTTAGTCTGGATCAGCACATGAATGGATCGGATAACACTTTTGAGACTAAATGAGAGAAAGAACTTGGTAGCATGAGCTTTTATAGGATTAAGTTTACCACAGCTTTTGCTACCAACTTCTTTCTTCAGTTAGTCTCAAAGGTGCTTACAACAGTGGTTCTCAACCTGTGGGTTGCTACCCCTTTGGGGGTCGAACAACCCTTTCACAGGGGTCACCAAAGACCATCGGAAAATACATATTTCCAGTGGTCTTAGGCTCCATTCCCTCCTTGGTGGTGGTGCACAAGCGTGAGCCATGCACTCGCGTCCTCCTGCCCTCTTTGGTGGGAGCACATGCAGCCACACACGCTCCTGCCAAAGGGAGCAGGAGGACGCGAGCGTGCGGCTTGCGCTTGCATACCACCACTCCTGGGCCTTTTCCGCACGTTACCGTATCACCGAGGTGGGGGCTGCCCTCTATTCACTGCTCCTTCCTGGTCGCAGTTGGCTTCCTGGTCACGCAGCCGCCCTGCCCCTTCCTTCCGCAGTGCAGCCTGGGAGCTGTAGGCTGTGCTGGGGGAGGAAGGGGCGGGGCAGTCGCTCGACCAGGAAGCCAGCTGCAGGATGAAGGAGCAGCAAAGAGAGTGCTTCGCACAAGAACCTGCTTGCGCGAACAGCACCCCCACCTCCGTGATTAGGTAAAGTGCGGAAAAGGCCCAGGAGTGGTGGTGCACAAGCACGAGCCACGTGCTCATGTCTTCCTGCCCCCTGTTCAGAAGGGACTCAAATCGCTCCCAGGCTGCACTGCGGAAGGAAGGAAGAGGCGGGGCTCTTGCGCGAGCAAGTGGTTGCTTCATGCATGAAAGTTATGCAGGGCATGGGTCCTATGCTACTTCTATACTAAGGCCTTTTCTGCAACTCACCTTTTTGCAGAGCTGGGGTGTGGGGATTGTGCGCGCAGCCTCTTGCAGGAGGCTCTCACGTCCCCATTGCTTCAGCTCTGCAGCTGCTGCCTGCTCATGCAAGAGCCCCTCCTCTTCCTTCCGTAGTGCAGCCTGCGATTTTCCCAGGCTCTGCTGGGGCAGGAAGCGTGAGCACCCCGGCTCCGGAGCTCTGCATGCATGGCAAGTGCGCGTGGGGCCCTGGAGCGATGCGTGATCATGCACCATTTTCGGCTCAAAGCCAAAAATGACATAGTGCACGATCGGCGCCTGCCAGACCCTGGAGTGTCGCACGATCGCGAGTGCGTTGTGTGGACCGCTCCTTGCAGTTGCGCGACGCTCCAGGGGCCCTTTCGCATGGCAAATGCCGTGCGAAAAGGGCCTAAGTCATGAAGATAGCACGCATCTGTATTTTGCTGTAAGCATACACAGCAGGTATTCATTATTAATCATGACTTCTCTACAAACTGACATATGCATAACCATTTTTATATAGCCTATATTAAGTGATAAATAAGCACAATATAAAGAGCTCTCTGTTAGAGCTCTGCCGGTTCCCTCAATGCTCTCTTCTTTCAGTCATCAGTGAAAAATACAACCTGTTGTTACAGGCTTTTGAGAAACAAACAAGTGCTTTCTGTTTGTTTCTACTGTATCTTAAACAGATTTTAATTTGTGGCTTCAGTTATTTATAATTTGTTCCTTACATACCTGAAATTTGTGATATTAACTGCTTGGGCCTATCTGAGCTTTTATGTGGAAAGTTATAAATCACAAAAATAATGGAAAACAATAATTATAAGAGAATATGCAGGTCATTTAGACCTTCAGAGCAGAAACCAGAGGGCTCTAGGAAGTGAATGAAGCCAGGCCATAGCTGACTACCATTTAGTGATGTTCTGCCTTACACTGCACAGAGTGAAGCAAGACAGCCCTTTAAAACACACAAAGATGAGATGTAAATCTTCATGCCATAGCTAGCACAATCCAGTCCCACAAATACCTGAAAGTGATGAGGCCAGTGTAAAGGAGGGGGAAAAACAGCATGCACACAATAACACGACATATCCCGTTATCGACGCTCAGCTTCCCCCACCAAACTTTCGTTAAGAAGGCCTGTAAAAGAGAAAGGAACAGCATCATGAGGACAAGTTAAAATTCAAGTTTTTGAACACTAAGAAAGTTCTGTAAAAATAGCAGCACAGGTCTCTAAAAGGTGTGAACTGATGCATCTAGGAGATGGCTCCTGTATTTTTAATACTGAAATGCTCTCTTTTATAGAACCATTAAACAAACAGGACCTATTGCCAGTTTTCAGTCAGATATGTATTAGTTTTGTTTCATCTAACTTGGAGGAATTTCTTGTGAAATGTTGGCAGAAGTATGTAAAACAGGGAGCTTGGAAATATCACTTTCTTGCACTACAGCTCTTAAAATCTCCCAGCCAGCATGATCAGCTGAATTTGAAGAGATGTAGTCCAATGTTTCCAAGCTCTGATAACATACATACTCATTCTCTATCACCTGGCTAGGTTGTTCTTTTATTACAGGAGGTCTACAATTCAAACTATAGACTCTTTTCCTCCCTGGACCAATAGCTCTTATAGCAATGGAGTAGGTAGGCAAAGTTCTCTAACAGTAGCAGCAGCTGGAGAAAACTATTGTTCAGAGAAGGATACCATATTTTTTACTCTCAAAGCATTCACAATAATGTGTAGATGTGCAAACATGTCCTCTTGACTAGGAAAGGGAGGGCAACTTGAGGTTCCCGTAGCTGCCGTGCCCAAAGTGTGTGCTCTACTTAAAGGGTGAGGCTTGGGTGATATTTCCTCAACAATATTATCTCTTCTAAGTAAGACTTAGTGTAGCGGTTTGAGTATTGGAATATGACTTTGGAAACCAGGGTTCAAATTCCTGCTTGGCCATGGAAATCCACTGAGTGTCCTTTGGCAAGCCACACTCTCTCAGCCTTAGAGTCAGGCAAAGGCAAACCCTCTCTGAACAATACTTGCAAAAAAACAAAACAAAAAACCCATGATAGATTTACCTTAGGATTGCCATAAATTGGAAATGACTGGAAAGCACACAACAACAACTAAGTAAGACAATCTATAGCATAAGAACTACACACTGTATCAGAAGTTGGTGAGTATTTATCCAGCATTAGTAATAAGTAACTAACTAAAAGTACTGCTTTGAAGCTGTTGTCAAAACACTCTAAATGAGTAGAATCACACCTGGATGCCCCCATGAGACACAAAATTCATATTTTTAGCCTCCAAGGCTAGTTGTAAGCAGGTGGTCTTCCCCCAAGCTTCAGAGACACGGATCAACAGCTTCTGGGCTCTTTCTTCATCCTTCCGGTAACATTCAGTGAAGACTCCTAGAACAGCAAATTGGGATTCGAAATATTTGTTACTCCTGTTCCATTTCTATGCCAGTCTTCCTCTGAGAAGCTGAGTGGCATTTTAGTCCTATTAGGACTTATGTGGTAGTTCAGGCTGAGGGAACAGCAAACTGTGCTGGGCTATCTAACAAACTGCACAGCTATGTATGCCCATGTAATCTATGGGAACAGGTTCCAATCAATTTTTCCCACTTGAAAACTGCTAAAGAGCTCAGTGAAGTCTACAATAAACATTTTTCATTGACAATACAATGCATGTGTTTATTTAGTGCAGGCACCACAGACAGTGCTGTATTATGAAAAGTATCGGCCCTTGGCCAAGACCTCATTTGCCTGTTTGGTCATCTGTCCCTGATTAATATGGCTTCCAGCTTCATTAGAAAAAGTAAAGTGCAGGTCCAAGTACAGAAACTCTTTATTATTCTGCACCCTTTCTATGGGTTATGTGAATGGAGCTAATGGACCATCAGTGTTCTGCAAACTAGTTTGAGAACCTCTAATATGTAATTAGCATCTGTGGTGAATCCACTCCAACTTTTAGTTTGAACTGTAAAGGCACTATCCAGGGTGCGGAATCTTATCTCCAAAATAGGTTCAACATTTTATATATCTCCTTTAATATTCAAACTCAGGCCATTTCTGCACTAGACTGCTATAGTGGTGTTATTCCACTTTCAACAGTCTATGGAATCCTGGGGTTTGCAGTTTAGGGAGAGGCCCCTCCCTAAACTGCAAACTCCAGTATTCCATAGGCTGTTGAAAGTGGAATAATAGCACTATAAGAGTCCAGTTCAGAAATGGCCTAAAATCCAGATCCTATTGACATTGGACCTATTAGCATCCATTAGTTAGAATGTCACATGAGGAAGGGAAAAAACTGAATTCTAATTCACACTCAACGCAAGACCTAGAGCCAGTTGCTGTATCTCAGCCTAATATATATCGCCTTGAGTTCCTCAGAGGAGGAACAGGATAAAAATGAAATAAAGAATAAGACTGAAACTATTTGTGACAGCAGTAAACTTGTTCACTTAAAATTCAGCTCTGAGCAAATGACGTAGAAGGGCAGGGGAGGGTTTTCAGAACGTAAGTTCATGAGTGGAAAAAACTGAATGCTGTCCCCTTCCATTGCTCACTTCCTGTAGCCTGTGGTTCCACTAAGGATACAAAACTCTGGTTATCTTGTTTTCACAAAGGAGAAAAAAAAAATCATTTTTCTTCCTCTACAGGTTTGCAAAGTTTTGCAGAAATGTTTGCATTTGCAAAACAAAATATTGTGCAAAGCACACAAGCAATTGTTAAGTAAATTATAACTGCTGTTTTTTTCTGGCATTGGATATTGCAAAGTATAAACACTGAATTAATTGTCTATTTTTGTAACTTTTTGATCAATAATCCTGACTTGTGCTTGCTTTGTGCAAGTATGTGTGTGTTTGCTTAAGAAAGAAAGAAGAGATGGGTTTTGTGAAAAGTCTTCTTGCACAAATTGTAGGAAAAATCGACAGAGCTTGTGCTTTGGCACAAGAAAATGAAAAACCTTTGTGCTCTGGAAAATTTTTTAAAAGTGTCCCAACTAAAATATATTAAGCAAATATTCTTCATATCTCTATGCTACACAGATTTCTTTTTCCTCCTATTAGGTGATATAAAAAGACACAGCTTCCAGCTCAGCAATGGAAGTAAGAAATGCCATTTGCCCTTCAGAACCCAAGGTCCACCAAATGTTTTTCCTGCACATTAAAGGTGTACTGAACTTTATTTTATAGTAGCCATTCTTCCACAGGAGAAACCAACAAGAGGTTTCCCAGTTTCCCTTGTCCTGGGTGACTCCACTCATTAACAGCCAGTGCTGCAAATACAACACACACACTGGGCCCTGACCCTACCCACTTTTGGCTCTGTCCATCATTGGTTCTGGCCCACCTTTGGCTTTGGCCCACCTAAAGCCTTGGTAGATGGAGCCCCTGAACTATTTTTCCTGTGGTTACTCATAAAAAAAGTTTCCTCACCTTACTCTACCCACTGCTATTCTATAGCTATATGTAAGACTGCAACTCTCTATAGGGCTGGCTGGCACTAAGGAATTAGGTGTGTGGACATGGTGGTGGTGACAGTGGTAGGGAAGCACTGTAAAACAGAATTGAGCAGGAAATGTAAGACTTGATCCAAGTGTTCGCCTGCTGTTCAGAACATTTCTGCGAGAGAAATTATATGCCACATCCCCACATTTCAGTCCAAACTGAGTCCCTGAGATTTATGGCAGTAGTGAGGCTCCAGCCTTTCATGAGATAAAGCCCTATAATGTACATGGGGAAAGTAGGGTAGGAATAGAAGTGTAGCAGTGTCTAGTAGGTTGGACAACTTCCGGGCCTGAGAGATTCAAAAGGTCAACACAGGGTAGAGGATGAATCAGGAAAGAAGCAGTGTAGAATGTGGGAACATTTCCATTGGTTAAGAAACCTGGTTCAGAAGTAGCTTATCTGCCTACCATACCCAGTCCAGACTCACCAATGGCTCGGTATTCATATTCCTCTGCTAGGCCCAGCATTTCCTCGGTGCTGTCAGTGTCATTTTCCTCCTTGGATAATTCCTTCAGCATCTTGCTGCAGGCCAAAGCTGCTGCAATGCAGTCCTGGCTCTGATGCAAAAGGACTCAGGTTAGCAACAACACAATATGTCTTGTTCCAGGTTGTCCATGTAACCTTCAGGAGTCCTCTGTCTTGAGAGGCTGCACTTTCAGTATGGATCACTTTTCCTATTGCTAATCAGCAAACATCTTTGCCATTCTCAGCTTCCCACTGACTTCTCTATGCTCTGGCTAGAAACTAGTTCTCACAGAAGTGGTAACCCTGAGTCTTACTCTGGGCCGAACCACTAACTACTGCAGATGGGAGTTCATAGGACTGAACGTGTATTTTTGCAAAAATAACATAAATTAGATTTTAAATTTTGTACCTAATTTTCTACGTGTGTTTTTTGAAAGGAAGAACATTCAGTTATGTGAGGTCTCAAGTGTAGCCCACATATAGGAAGATTTCAGCAAGAACAAATTCCAAATCTTCTTCCTTAGCTCAGGCAGAAGATGGCCTCTATTATTTCTACTATAGGGAAATATTTCTAAGGGGAGCAGTTAAGGCCTTCCAGGCTTTACAGATAGAACTAAAGACAATATACAAAACTTCATTTTCCAGACCAAGGGCTCCACTGTGTCAAACAAACTGGCTACACTCCTGTCTGGACAAGGTTTGAGAACAAAATAATTTACCTGGGCCCAAATGATGTCAGCCAGTTCCTTGCGGTTTTGAACAATTGCCCAAATAAGCAAGTCTCTTACAGGATCCATGGTGAATGTGACCCGTCCAGCAGAACGCTTGTAGAGGGATCGAAGACTTACCCCCTGTACCTACAGAACAGAAAAGAATCTGTTGATAAAATCTGAGTCACAGAGCAGTGGGTTAGAGAACAGAAGATAGCGTGAGGGAAAGAGGAATTAATGGTGCTAGGAGGTCTGAGTTTTAGGTCAGACATCTAGGGCTCCACTCAGCAGAATGAGTAGGAGGGCTTCCAAATGCAGCAAGGCTCACATATTATATTTTGAAGAAAGTGAAATATTAAATCTTATATCTAAAGAGGTGAACTTGTGATGGACATACTGATTTACTCAATCCACTGATATCTCTGGCCAAACAGATTTCTGAAGCTCTATAAAAATTCTGCAAAATTGTTTTCTGAGTGATAGCAGCACGATGAGTATATAAATCATGGCCAATTATGGCTCTGCCAGACAACTTTCCGTTTTGTCTTCATTCATAGTCACCAAATTAATCTCCTCAATTTTGCTTTTGCCACCAGAGAAGGACAAGAGCAAGGAGGAGTCTGAGGAGTTCTACTGCAGGTTCACTTTCTTCCTCAGCTTTCCTAACTGTCCTGGGGCCTTTCTCCTGTTGTCCAGGGCAGCACAGGAATATGGGAATATTAGCTTTTGTCTGCTTTTAGTCTTGGAACAAACTCTAGACCATTATGCAGAAGGGACTGGTGTGCAGACATCAATGACTGGAGAAAATGAAACTGGAGATCTAGGATTTATACCAGTAGATGGAAAAAGGCTGTTAAAAACAAGCAAAACCCTCAACAAGATGATACAATCTAGTGTGGTACTGTTCCAATATTCTAGCGACTCCACTTTATCCCCCTTTTTACTTGGTTCCCCCCTCCAGCAGTCAGTCACCATTCTGTGGCCAGCTCTTGTTTCTTAGGGTTATTTTCAATTTTATTTTTATTTTTACTTCTGCAAATCATAGAGTCACTTCAAGCTCACTGACACTTCTCTCTTGTGTATGGATGGTGTTATTTTGGCACCAATGGCTGCTACAAGAGAAAGATGGCTGGAAAGAATGTCAAGACTGAAAACAGGAGTAGAGAAATTCTACAGTCCCTTATAAGTGGCCATGCTCAGTGAAGCTCTATACTCTATATCTGTAGTGGACTGATGAGGGAAACATCAGTCAAAGCATGTTGAGGGACAAATATTCCCACCCCTGCTCTCAGGCTTGCCCACACAACCAGCTCACTGAAGACCAGTACTGAATGGAAGGGTAATTTACTCTTAAGAGTTGGTATAGGGGTCACTGTTACAAAAAGAAACAGTGGGAAAGTGAACAATTTCTGTACCCTCTGTACTCTATATCTGTAGTGGAATACCCTGACAGGGATTAAGGGTCTACTAGCATGTAGAGATACAGTACATTGAGCTTGATATGAGGCACAGCGATGGAGAGACGGTGTCGCTCGGTATTCTTCGGCTTGGGGTACAGCTGCTGTGTGAAGTCTCCCAGCAGTTCTCTCAGCGCCTGGGACACATGATGCAGCTGAATTCTTGGCACTTTGGAGAAGGCTGACCGCTCCTTCTCTTCCAACAACACCTTCTGCAGCTTCCCATGGAAGACACTAGATGATGCCATGTTTTCATAGAGGTAGATCAAAGTGTCCCAGGTCACAAACTCCTTCAGGCGCACACCTTGCTCCAGAAAAAGCTTCACAAAATCTGGCTTGTTGCCTATGAGAGCAGCTGCCATCATGGGGTGCAGATCGGAGGGCTGTTGGATTGGGAAGATAACCAGAAGGGAAAACATCAACAATAGGGCAATTAGACCTAGTCTGTCCTACTCAGGGTACAGAAGGAGGGAAAGGAAAAGGGAAGTCAGAAAAGAAAGCTCAAAAGCAGGAAGCATGGCACATTCAGTAATGGGAGCAGATGCTATAAATGGCAGTAGCAGCTGAGACCAGTTACAGATAGCTGCTTCCATACCAGAGGGATGTTGAATCCACTGCAGGTATTAGTCTAAACTAGTGGTTCCCTAACTTTGGAACTTTCTGCACTACACTGTCATAGTGCTATTATTCCACTTTCAGCATCCTATGGAATCCTGGGGTTTGCAGTTTAGGGAGGGGCATTTAGAATTCTCACCCAGAGAGGTCTTGGGCCTCAGTAAACTACAAACCTCAGAATTCCACAGGATGTTGAAAGTGGAATAATAGCACTATAAGAGTGCAGTGCGGAAATGGCCTTTGGTCCTCCAGAAGTGTTGGACTTCAGCTCCCACCATTACTGATTGTTAGCCAAGCTGGCCAGGGCTTCTGCGAGTTGAAGTCCAAAACACCTGCAGGATCAAAGTTTGGGAACCACTGGTCTGAATTTTAGAGTCCAACTTATTGGACTCTATCTCCAAGATAGGTTCAACACCCTGCACAATCACTTTAAAGCTTGGAGTAAAACTCAGAACAGATTTGCTACTCCACTGACATGGAAGCTGTCTACTTGCTGATATCTTCAGCTCACTCCAGGAAACATAGGAAGCATGTACTATAACATACCTGTAAGGCAAAGAGACACATCACCAAGGATGTGGAATGTATGCCACTCCAAATGTTTTGTGGCTGCAGCTCTCATGATGCCTCAGTATTGCCAGCACATACTGGTTAGAAAAGGTAGGAGAGGCAACCTCTGAAGGGTGAAATACTCCCCATGTTTGCACATGACAGTGACATGTCACAGAGTGCACTGTAGTAAATGTTACAAAAGCCAAGAACTTGGAAAGGTTACTGTTTGGATTCCAGCTGTCAGAATCCCCAGTCAGCGTAGGCTCTGGCTATGCTGGCTTCAGGGATTCCTGAGCTGTTTGAAAAAACCCAAAAACAAGAGTTCCTTAAGCAATGCAACAGATAGATATGAGATATAAAATTGTGGCAATCCAAGGCAGCTCATCTAATATTTTTCCTCAACGCCATGACAATGCCTTCTCACTTCAAACCAAAGCTCTTTCCACTCTTTGTTCTTATTATCAAGACAGAAAAGGGACATGTTCATTATCAGTACATAATCCAAAGTCTCCCTACCTTCCACTCATGATCATCAGTGAAAATCTCACTTCGGGCAATATCCACCCTGTTCCATGCCACTGCTAGCTTCAGCTGGTGGTCCCAATTCTCATGGCCAAAGTGATCACGGTATCGAGAGGCTACAATAGCAGAACAAACAAGAACATAACTGAAACTGCATTTGTACTTAAGCTTTAAAGGGGATTGGATAAATTCACAGAAGATGAGCCTCATTAATAACTACTATTTAGGAGGGCTGTGCATCATCTTCAGTGTCAGAAGGAATCTTTTGCTTGGGAGCACAAAATGGAAGATGAAGCTGTACTCAAGTAGTAGATTTCCCATGGACAACATGTGAATAGAATGTTGGACTAGATAGGTCTTTGTGTGGCTCTAATTACATTCGCTTACTGTCCTGTTCTGGCAGCCAGCCAAGGTTCACAGGTCTCCAACAGAGTATGTGGCAGTGGTCATGAACACTGTTGCAACAGGTAGTCAGCCAGTTATCATTTGTTGTTTGTGCAGTTCAAGTGTGTAGTAAATTCCAAGTGATAGTCCAAAAGGAGTATCCAGCGGCAAAGTCAGCACACGAGTCAAGGGTCAAGGTTTCCAAGAACATGAGTCAGGGATCCAAACATAGGACAAGTTGCTTCTACTGATGAAAGAAGTTGTCTGCAGCCGCTTTCGCCCCACCTTATATATGGGCCAACAGCCTCCTCCAACTGTTTGCCTAATTAATGTGTCTGCGCTGTATAAACACTCTGCATCTCATGGGCTCTCCCTTTTTCATCTATGCTGGTTGCAGTAAGTATTGTTCTGTTCATGTCTCTGTGTTGTGGCTGTTGGGAAGGATTCTGTCTGTGTTTGCACCTGAATCCTGGGACTGAGGCATGATACTTACATGCATCCAGAATGTGAAGGGGAAACACAAGTAAGATCAATGTATTTGAGGACAACATAAAGATGGTCCTGGCTCAGACTGGTAGTCCCAAATATGTTTCTATAAATACTCTGCTGACTGAATATAAGCTCCTGCGTACCACATCCACCATTGATGTCTAAACGTTTGTCAAATTCTAGGCATTTCTCAATATTTATTATTAAAGACAGACAAGGCATTCTTGTTAGCTGACATTCAGTAGCTGGTGTTATGTGGTAATGCAGTTATTTCAATGTATTTTTATCACATTTTCTATATTGGATTAAGTATTCCACTGGTTTTAAAAACAAACCCTGCAGTTGCCTGCTATGAATCATAAGATTAATAATGAAACTCAACAAATCCAGAGAAGCATTTCTCTGTCAAATCACTTTGTACCCCTCTTGGCATTGTACAATTTTTGGCTTCTGTACAGAATATCACAGCTTCAGGGTATGATAGCAGGCAACATTCTGCCTATTATTAATAGCAAAGAGAGGAAATCCATGGCCCTCCATATGTGTCCGGACTACAAACCATGTCATCCCTCAGTCCTAGGCAGTCTGTACCTGCATTAATTCCAAGGAAAGAAACTTTGGAAGATAAGTGAAATCTGAGTCATCGCACACCCAAAATTCTACACAGTAGTGCTGTTTTCTGAAGCAAAACCACATTTTGGCCCAGGGAAATGTTTCAAACCAAGAGACACCCCAGTCATCTACTGGCCTCTACAGCTTTTCTGCAAGACTCACTTCATCTCTCACCTTTGAGCATGGCCTGCAGAATGGCCACATCAACATCCTGTTGTCCATCTTTGCCTTCCCTGAAGATTGTCAAGAGTTGCCTATTTCGCACAATATCTTGGATCTGGAAGAAATGCCAAAGAAAATAGAGGGCCAGAACACAGTAGCCTGGAATACAGTGGCCATGTTATTAACCATTTGACAGATCCCAGGCTATGAAGATTCTTAATATATCCCCCTCCCCAGTTCCTTTGTGGAGACTGCCAAAGGAACAATGACTCTCAAGCCCTTCTAAAGTTGATGTTCTGCTTCTTTAAAACCTAGTGAACCTTCTAGCCCATTCAGATTCAAGCCCATTCAGATTCATCATGACCATCACCATCACCATTACTATCACCACAACCGCCACCATCATCAGCTATTTAGCACATTTTAGACTTTCAAAACTCTTTACATACAAGAATTCATTACAAATCACAACATTCATGCAAGGTAGACCAGCTTTCTTATTCCTATATTTGTGAGGCTGAGAGAACAGTGAGTCATTTAAGACCACTAATGAGTTTGTAGCCATGGTAAGTCTGGAAGCAAGGACTTTACAGCTCACAGTTCATAATCATACTCAATATGCCACATTATACTGATTTTCTCTACATATAAGTAATAAGCTCAGTGCCATCCCAACAACACTTGGCTGCCTGATGCAGAGTTGAACTGTTCCTCCATCCTCCCACTTAGGCAACACATTAAAAAGTCATGCTATACCATTCAAAAAACCAATTCTTGAGCTCATCCATCACTCTGCCCTTCATGGTGCCATCTGAAATACTCTGCATTATCCTGCCATGTGGCAGAAGTGGGCTTCTGTGGAATATTACTTCCAGTCCCAGTCCCAATCTTTTAACATAAGTCATGCCATGTTGCACAAGGTCTCTCACCAGGATTGCAAAAAGGTAATCTTCCAGGTACCCAGAGCACAAAAGTTAAAAATATACATAATATTTCAAATGTACATGTAAAGTGCAAATATCAATAACAAGTTTACAAGCAGCATATCAGCTCATGGTACATTGTCGCCAACAGAAGGCAGTTCGAGTCTAAAAAAGGATTGATTTGTCTTACTTTTTTGGTCCATTCCACAATCTTGCTCTCAGTGAACTGCTCATAGCCATCCTTGAAGAATATGCTCAGTTTCCTCTGAATTAGGGAAATGCTTATTTTGGGGCTGGGAAGGTTAGCCACTTGAGCAATGACATCAGCCACACGACCTGAGCCCTCCACAATCACACAGGGGGTGCCATTTGTAATTGCATTGTAGATGGTCTGCAGAACATGAGAATGACTACCTGTGAGCCCATCCTGTCTCACAGACTTCAGCTATGTTGTCACTGATCCAGTTTACCCATTATATCATCATCATCATCATCATTATTATTATTAAAATATATTATATATAGTCAGAGTCAGTTTTCAAGTTACAGACACACACATATACACAAATGCACAAATAGAAATATATAAAGGAATCAATAACACCTTTGAGACTAACTGAGAAAAAAATGTCTAGCATAAGCTTTTTTTGGAGACCAGTCCATGAAAGCATATACTAGAATTTTTTTTTCAGTCTCAAATGTCTTATTTATATCATGCTATGCTGAAACAGATTAATCCAGCTGTGACTTTGATTACTAAAACTAAAACTAAATAAAGCATTAGAATTCTAGATTCTACCACTTAGGGTTAGAAGTGAGGGGATCATAGATTTTTTTTAACTCTCTACCACATAAAATCTCCCTTCACATAGTGTTCTGTACAGAATATCAGAGAAAAGAATAAGCATGAAGGATTATTTATGTGCAGGAACATTCAAAAACATGTGTATGTAATTCTTGTATGTCAAAAATATGTGTTTTTGAATGTCCTGTCTCAAATGGTCCAGTCCAGAACTACATTTCAGGTTGCCTCCATATAAGATGTTTACTGTAGAATCACCATGGCTCTATAGCAAAATAGCAATCTACCTATTTTTAAAATGACGTAGGGGATAAGGTCTTCCCAGTCACTCCATTTTAGCAAGGTAGATAACACTGATAGTGACAGGGAAAGATCTTTGTTCTTAAAATTATATTTTAAAATAAGTCTTATCAGGATATAGTGCAATAGCCCCATAAAATAACAGCAACCTTTTATGAGGGGTCTGATACAGGTGACAATTTTCACTGCAATAAGGAAAAAGTGACTATCTATCATGCCTGAGGTTATTTATAGAAATTTACCCTCTTGTCTCCATGCATCTGTTGTCAGATGTTGTAAGATTTTCTGGAGCCAACCAAAAGCAGCCTTAAAGCAATAACAAGCAGCATTCTGAATTGCTGTGTCTGCTGGCCTGGCCCCAGCGTTAGGCCTTTTTCTGGAATAAACAGAGTGTGCTTGTGCAGTGAAACTAGGACTATGTGATACTATGTAAGACATACAGGTTCATCAACAACATTTTTACATAGCATTAAGTCCTAAATATGTGATAGAGTGTGAGGAAGATAAAGAAGCTTTTACATGTCTGCTCAACAAATATCTCACTGTCCTTTCTGAGAATCTTCGTTATGAAGAAAAAAAAATCTTCAAGTCTATTTCTAGAAAACAATACAAGGTACTACCACTCATATTATTAAATAGGATTTACAAGAAACAACTGCAACTATTTTCCAGTGAAGTATGCATAGTCCTGTTATAGCTGTGTGCCTTTAAGTCATTCCCAACTTACGGTGGCCCTAAGGCAAACCTATCACAGAGTCTTTTGGGGGCTGAGAGAGTGTGATGCACTCAAGGTCACCCATTGGGTTTCTACAGAGAAGCAGGGAATCAAACCCTGCTCTCCATGGTCGTAGTCCAGCACTCAAACCACTATACCATGCTGGCTCTAGGAGTGGGTTTTGTTTTTTTATTGACCATGGTAGGATCTGAAAGAAGTTTAAGCAAGCATGCATCAGAGTCTGCAGGCACTCTACAATGGGTCTGAAACGTTTAAGCCAACTAAGTGACTTCTTTAATGCATGTGAACTTGCCAGAGAAAATAAATTTGAGAGGCTCATTTATGATTTTGGAATGAACCTTTCCTTAATTCATGGTTCTGCCAGAAAAGTAAAGTTTTAAAGTGACATGGCCTAATGTTTGCTTCCATGTTAGTTGCACTTAGAATTCTTAGAAAAGATTAGAATTTTTTTAAAAAAATCAAGACATTGACAGGATAATCCTAATGACCCCCAAATGGGGTTGGCAAACTTATAAAATTCTCAGGTTGGATGTTACTTTTAAGCAAAAGTAGCAAAGGCAGGCATTCTTCAGCAATACACACTATGTAACACAAGTTTCAGAATTAGAAACAAACTTTTTCTCACAGCTCATGAAACTGTATTATGTGATTAGGAATTGTGTTGTTGCTGTGGGAAGGTTCATAGCAGACACTCAAAAATTATTCATGGTTCTTGTAGCTAAGGCGTATCCTCTCATGTCTCCTGCTATCCTAAATTTATTTGTTGAGATAGAGATAAAAAATACCATTGAGTCATAACTCAGTGTGCCCATTCATATATGTCAAAGAGAAGGCTACACATGCGTTGCATTTAGAACCTGATGCATCTCAGTAGGTTTAGTGAGTGCTCACTCCACAGGAAGTCTGAATCATGTCTTGCCCTTTTCCCTAATTAATTGTCCTAGGATACTTACATCAAGCG
This sequence comes from Iguana delicatissima, assembly GCA_948472985.1. Lineage (NCBI taxonomy): Eukaryota > Metazoa > Chordata > Lepidosauria > Squamata > Iguanidae > Iguana > Iguana delicatissima. The sequence continues at coordinate 219,553 of CAOKZL010000942.1, forward strand.
TCCCAGGGCCACCCTCCAGTACTACACAAACAATTGGTATTTTAATGGCAACTCCTGTAAGGAAATGAAGGCGTAGTCAGTCACATATACAATCAGGTATACAGCTCAGGATTAAAAAATACCTCAACAGAACTCATCCAAAATTAGCAAAGTGAATTTCAACAAGGTTAAATAAATGTAGATGTAAGTAGGGAAAAAATCAGATGTGCAAATATATATTTTATTTATTTATTTATTTATTTATTTTATTTTATTTTATTTGTATGCCACCTTTCTCCCAAAATACCCAAGAGGATGGGTGACACCAGGCATGACAGAAGTACATGTGAAAAGAATCTAGTAATCTTAGCAGATTACATGCCAAACATGAGTCAACAATATGATGTGGCAACAAAAAGAGTTAATGTAATTCTAGGCTTGTATAGCATCCAGATAAAGATAAATAATAATACTGCTCTATTCTACTTTGGTCAGGCCCCCACCTGGAGTACTGTGTCCAGTTTTGAACATTCTAAGGTTTAAAAAAGGATATTGACAAGCTGGAATGTGTCCTGTAGAAGGCAACCAAGATAAGCATTTAGAGAGCTATATGCAGAATGGTTAGGAGAGTTAAACTTAGCCTGGATAAGAAGATTGAGAGGCCATCTTCAAATATCTGAAGAGCTGTCACACGGCAGATGGACCTTACTTGTTTTTTGGCGTGCCACAGAGTAATCAAATTACAAGAAAGGAGATTCTGACTAAACATTAGGAAAAATTTTGAGTCAGTAAGAGTTGATTGTGAAACAGACTGCCTTGGTAGGTTGTGGATTCTTTGTTGGAGATTTTTAAAGAGGAGTTCTACAGCCATCTTTCAGAAATGCTTTAGTTATGATTCTTGCATTGGTAGGGGACTGGTCATGTTGAGACCCTTAAAATCCCTTTCTGCTACAATTCTATCATTCTAAGTCTCCTTGCCACCATACATTAACAAGTACCACTCTCATAAACTCTCTCTGACTTTCATCTAAAACCAGCAAGACCTAAGTGCATAAGTTTAAGATTACTGAACAAGATTACTAGCATACAAGGGTGGAGGTGATATCCTAGTGTAATTAGTTTATGTGTGAGACTTCTGTGATCAGATACCCCTATCTTGCATTGCCATTACCTCCTTTCACTTTGGTTTGCTCTGAAATGAACTTCTCAAGCCTGGTCCTCAAGGGGATCTCCACACCATATTTTCCATGTGTCCCATCATCTACCAGGATGAAGTGTGAGTGATTATTATCTAAGCAAGAAAGATTTCCTTGGGTCTCCTCATCCATCACATATTCAGCTGGGAAGCTACCCTGCAACCATCCAAGTGGGGAAGAAGTTAGTCACAAACTGACAGAAGGCTTGATACCTGGGATTCTAAATCTTTGCTTGAAGAAGACTTTGTCTAACCTGCAAATGACTTTTGCTATTATCTCAAATCAGTGATCAGAGGTTAATAGACTATCTAAAAGGCATTTAAAATGTAAATGCTCTGCAGAGAGTTGAGCTATGCTTTCCATACTTATAAGCTGTGCTTTGTATGCCTGAAAGGAATTGCATTGAGGCTTACTGCTAAGGAGATACGCACAAACCTGAGCAGTGCCTTTCATGCCTGAAAACTATTGCTCTTCAGCTTATTCCCAAATACACATCTAGCTCTATCCAATTTACATACCTCTCATCTACCCTCACCTTAGCCCTGTACCTATACCTTTATCCGCATGCACTGCTGGAATGTGCTCCCCAAAGTTCTTTCCAAATTGGAAATTGGCTTTTAGGCCAAAAACTTTCCTTATCCTTCATGCAGAGGATTGCAGCTTTACTCATCTGTTCTCATAATAGCATGGTCTAAAAATCCTTTTGGCTCACCGTGGGACATATGAGGCTACTACGGTTGTGTACAGTTCCCCATGTGGCAATCCCAATGGTGATTATCTCGCCTTTAAAGCTGCTGCTCATGCTGAAGTCCCGGACTGCTTCCCCAACTTGCTTCATAACACCCGCATGAGAGCCACCTGTGATGATCCATGCACCTTTGGAACACAGAAAATGATGGATGAGGTCAGTTGCTTACCATCATACCACCTTGAGCACAACCAGTCTCATCAGATTTCAGAGCTAAACAGATCAAGTCTGGTTAATTTGGATGTGGGACGACCAGATATTTACTGGGAATAACCTAGTAGAGCTGGGAAAGAATCCGGAATAAAATCCTGGAGAGCAATTGCTGCTGGTCAGAGTTGACAGTACTTGGCTAAATGTCCCAGTCTAATTAAGTATGAGTCAGCTATGTTCCAAAATTTTCTCTTGGCAAGGTGGGTGATTAATTTATTTCATTTCTAAATCAAGCCTTAGTTTAGGCTGAGGATTTTTTCCTCTTGCATCTACTGTTAAATCCTTTCACTGTGCAATCTTTTTAGGGTGAGGAGTCCTTTGAAGAGCACTCCATTATAATCAAAGCCTTAACAAGCTCTGGCAGACAAGATGGAAGGATCAATGAAATCTATTTGCAATGGGAGGTTTTCACCAAAGGGCTCCCCATTCTGCTTTTTCATGACAAAGCTTTCCACTGTAAGTAATGGGAAGGCACAGAACCTACATTTCATTAATAATGGGTGGGAGGTACGAAGTCTGCAGATCCAGTGGATCCACTTCCTTTCCTCCCTTGTCTCCCCCCGCCCCCGCCACCCCATTCAGTGGTCGCTGATGGCTTCCATGCCAGTGAGGTGGCAAATCATTAATGGAAGTTATCCAAGGTGCTGAACTTTATCCTAAAACAGATTCAGTACTCTGGATAGCTCCTCACTGCTCCAGTGATGTGGAAGTCATCAGCTGTCAGTGTTCCTACAACACACTTTCTTTCTCCTTTCTGAAGTGAGAAATTCCAATCCCAGAAGGAGACCATGGAGGAAACCTCTACATTGGTTGTGCGGGACTTGGGAGTGAGGTCCAATATTGGATCTCCCCCTCTGAGATCTGAGCAACATCAACTATTTCAGAACAGGGTATCTGGTTCATCTTACGGGCACAGGGATCATAGCCTTGGTGGTTTTAAGGTTGCGTCCCATTTTCATTGTATATTTGACTTTGGCTTTAATTCTTACTTTAGAATGATCAGAAACTGTGTTGGAAGCTCATCTGAGCCAAAAGCAGAATTGTAAAAATACAGGAAAAATAAATAAAATCATAGATACACAAAATGCCTTTTCCCATTAGCTCTTGGTTGGGATGGTGCCTTACCTGTTGTCTGGGCCACTTTGACAAGCCCCCTTCGGAATATGTTCTTCAATCGCAGCTTCATGTTGAAGTTTTTAGCTCCGCCTGTCACAGATATTAAGAGGTTGGGTATATCAAGACCCCAGTGCTGCGTCATCAGTTGGTAAATGATTCTTGGTGGGGTGCTGTTGGACACACGGACATACTGCAATGGGAGAATAAAACATAAAAGGAACATCTGTGAGAGCATCATTTTGCCACTCAGCAAAAATGCTCTGCCTCATAATAGTCCCAGTACACCACTAGTTCCTGTTGTAATGAAGTACCTAGAGAGTTCTGTGAATCAATGATCTATCCCAAAAGTTCATAAGGAATATGGATGCAATAAGAAGTCATGGAAACAGCATGAGGTGAATTTTCCCTCCACAGGTAATCTGTTAAGGAGGAAAGAATAGAATAGCTGCCTTCAATCCAGTGTAGTGTAGTGGTTTGAGTGTTGTGCGAAAACTCCAGGAGACTAGGGTTTGAATCTCTGCTCAGCTATGGAAACTTCTTGGGTAATCTTGGACAAGTCACAGCTCCTCAGCCTTAGCGGAAAGCAATGGTAAACCTCTTCTGAACAAATATTGCCAAGAAAATCCTATGATATGATCACCAAAAGTTGGAATCAACAACAATAACAACAATCTTTTGACTGACAGCACTGAGAGTTCTCTCTCTGGGCAACTCCTTGGTTTTAACTGAGTTTATCCCACAGTGTTGCTATAACATTTGAACTCCACAAGGATGCAGATAGGACCAAGTACTTAGACCTTTATTAGTAAAGATCTATTTAACGAGTAGGTCTGAGTCAATTATTAGTCCAAGCCTTGATATTATGCACAGCGGCTTGTTCTCCAGAAGTCTAAGCAAACAATATTTGTCTGTCTTTACTGAGGAAGCATTTGTGTGTACATGCTTGTGAGCCTTGAATTATTGCATTACCATAGGATGAATGCACTGAAAAAAGGTCCCATGGTTCCAGGAGAGGGGTGAAAAATAGTAGCCCTTCAGATGCTTTTGGATGGTAATTCCCATAAATGCCCACTATTGTCTATGGTGGAAAGGGTTGGTCAGAGCTGTAGGTCAATAACATCTAGAAATATAGAGTTATCTACTCCTGCAATAAGATAAAATTTAAAGCAGGGGTGGGAATACATTTGGCCTTCTAAATATTTTAAACTACATCTCCCATAGTCTTTTACCCAGACACTGCTGGGGCCTCATGGGAGTCATAGGCCAGCACATCCTAAGGACCAAATATTTTCCACACTTGGTTGAAAGGACAGCAAACCAGTTAGTTTGAAGAAAAATTGAGTATGTTGTTCCATTTTTTTTAAGGCAATGAAACAAGAATTAAGGTATGCAGCCTTTGTGTCTGAATCCTGAATGTCTAGTTAAAGAGCTTTATTGACAGGTTTTCCCCATTGCTTCTGGCCTTACAAGCCTTTCAAACGTTTTTCTCTTTTATTTTCTCACTTTTGCTTGTGGCCTAATCATCTTTCAGCTACTTTGAAATTCTGGATATTTGTTTTAAACTAATGGATTCCAGTTCTATGACAGAGAGTCATGTTTCAACTCACCTTCCCTACTTTTTGTCCCAGGCCTGTGAAGCTGATGTCCCCAAAAGCATCTGTTGGCACTTCCTGGACATGTCTTCTGGGGTCCCATTCTTTACCCTGGAACATGGCAGGTTTTATGGACTCCTCTAAGTGCTGCTCCCTGAGATAGCCACATTCACATGCCACCTTGCTGTAAGAAAATGCCATGACAATCTCAGCAAGTACCCTAAAAACATCAGATTCCATCAGATCTTGAAGTAAGCAGAATCAGCTCTGGTTAGTACTTGGATGGGAGACTGCCAATGAATAACAGCTGCTGTAGGCTATATGTCAGAGGAAGGAACTGGCAAAACCACCTCTAAATATTCCTCACTTAAGACAATCTTATGGAATTCATGGGGTCCCTGTAAGTTGCCAGGCAACTTGAAGGAACATACACACACACACAGTAAGGTAGTTTGCTGCATCCACAGAAAACTGGTAGACAGACACATTCTGCACCAATGTGAGTCATGTTACACTCTGGTATGAGAACCCTATCTGCTGCCTTAGCTTAGACTTGTCAAATTTCTGGCATGTCAGAGCACGTACTCTTTTAATGATTACACCTGACAGTGAATTTTAGCACAGTCATCTTCTCTTACCATCACAGCATTTTGATGACACAAGCTGTCTATTCTGGAACTCAGTGTAGTTCCAGGCTTCCCCAAGACTCTGTTTCATACTGAACGCTGACAAACATACTGGCAGACTGCTATAAGACAAGCTTTCTTGATGGTAAGTGATACAGCACATGGTATACAGCCCTTTTACAGACTGGGTCCTGCATCTCCTCACACAGCCAGTGGTAGAATTGGGCCCCTAAACAACTTGTTCTACCCAGACAATCCCATGGCTGGCAGCAATCAAGTTCTCTGTGACTGACAAAATACAGCCCCTGGGCTAACAAACTTGTCCTACCCCTGGGCAAGGCCTATGGAAGATGCTTCCCACAGTTTATATAATGCAGTAGTGAATAAGGTGTGTGCCACAGTAGCCCATCCCCACTCTGAATATCTATAATAAATGCGCATACAGGTTAGTAACAGAAGGAAGTTTATTTCTCCAGTCTGTTCTCAGCCTATCTTTTCTTAGCCTCAGACTAACAAGGTAATGCAAAAAGTATCTAACAAAGCCCTTACGTACAAATTATCTCTTTCTATGCCACTAGACAGCTGTTAATATTTGACCATGAATTTGGCAAGGATTCTAATATCCACCTGCCTAGTGGCAGAGACACAGCTCGCTATACAAGCTGCACTTGCTGGCATTGTCTGTTCTTCATAAGCAACAATGAATGATCAGATTAGATGATAGAATATCTTGGACTCCAGGTCTCACAGTGCTGTCTCTCACAAGTTTCTGCTATTCAAAATTAGTTTTGCTACTCAGAATTAGATCTGTGGCACCTTCAGGCTAAGACGCATAAGAGGAATGCACTTTAATTTGATGTGACTGTTCCACATGAGTTGATGATTACTATTAAGCACATGGTGGCTGTCTATAAAATCTTGTAATGGCAAGCTATTACAACACAAACTTCACTATTTTGAGTGTGTTGCCAGCACAAGTTAACCATGGAAATTTGTTCAGGTGGGCTGATGCCCATGAACTCAACTTGGGCTGGAGAGAATCATATATGCCTGGATTTTACAATGATTCAGTTGCACCTACCACACTCCTGGTGATATGAACAATCCCACAACGGTTAGCAGAGAGAAAATTCCATTTTCTAATATAAATAGAAGCCAGAAGAGTATTCTCAAATGGGGGTGCTGCCACAGGAAATACCCTGCCTTACATTCCCATCCTCTTTGGATAAGGGGATTAAAAGTAGACCCTCAAAAGACAAAGCATAAATAATGGATAGATTAATATAGAAGAAGGTGGTATTTCAGATATTCCCAAACTATTTACAGTTTTACAAATAAGGCAGTTGTGTAGGGCTATGGGGGGAGGCGATTTGCCCCGGGCGGCAATGTTTTGGGGGCATCCCAGTCTGTAGCCATGCCCTTGCGTGCTCTGCCACACCCCCATGTACTGCAGCCACGTCCCACAAACCACAGCCATGTCCCTGTGCACAGTGGCCACGCCCCTCGCACTGTAGTCCCCCCCATACACACACACTCCAAGCTCCGCCACTGAAATAAAGACTGGCACTTTGAACTGGAAAGGCTCTTGTACTGCACTGCTGGAATACTTCATATAAGGCGGCCTCTAGCAAATCTGATGCTTCCCAGATTTGTTGGAACACTACTCCCAAAGTCCACCTCACAAGTGTTGCATTCCAATCCATCTGGAGACTACTAGGCTGAGGTAGGCTGATGTGAGGTAATGATCAGTATCATCCTACTGCATGAGGAAATTTCAGAAGTACTGCTACTTTAAGCAGTGTCCAATTTCAACAGTGCTACTAAGTGAATTAGCAGTCACTAGTTTTGAACCCACAGTGCCAAGCGAAAAGGAATGACAAAGAAACCAATTTCAATCAGAACAGTCCACGTACCCAGAATCTGACATTTGAGAACTTTCAACAAAATAGACACATTCCTTTTTACGAATATTTTCAGGGATCCATGAGCTGAGATTTTCCTGTGGAGAGGGGGAACAGAACATTAATAATCAGAGAGAGAAGCAAAATAAAATATAACCTTTCTATAAACTGCATATTTCCTTCATTTGCATGAGCCACAGCCATTTTTTACTTTTCTTTTAAAAGGAAATGGTACAATTCTGAAATCAAACTATCCTGCAGGGAGGTCTTTTCCCCTTCAATCCATACTCTAGTTTTCAGTCCCACTATAGTATACCTCCCATTGCCTTGCTCTGTCTCCTTCATGAACTTGCCTTTTCATTGGTGCTAGGAGTGAAGTGAGCCCTCCTCTTGCTCTTGCTGAAGGCACTGTTACTTCTTCTAAGGTTGGTGACCACATCGAGATCATAGTAGCTCTTGGGATACACAGGATAGCCATCTTCTTCATCTGGACAGACTTTATTGAGGTCTGTTGGGAGTGTTCGGATTCGTCGGCCTGGCCCAGCCATGGCTACATTTTACAGAACCAGCCACCAGACCTGTTAAAACACCTGTTAGAAGAAGACCTTGGAAACCATCGTCCTACATATAGAGTGGTTACAACTGGATAATAGTAACTGACAGGTAGTCAGTCCCTATATTTCAGAAACACCAAAAAGGATTTTCTGAATTAAGCACTTCCAGAGAGGCCTAATCTTTCGACTCAAGAATTTGAGGGGATTTGTTGTGTTCAAAAATTCCCACAACACCGATATAGTTGACACTAAAGAATTTGTTACATTAGCTTAGGTATTCAAAGTACATAAACATGCTTGTAGTATTAGTATTTTGAAAGTGAAATGGGGCTGAATTTAAGTGGGGAATTTTTAAAATTTTCTTACCTGCATGCAGTTGCCCTGATCCAGATTGGGGTCCATCATGTTTACATGTAAGTTAAAAGAAGGAAAGACAGCTCAGTGGCATATTACATAATTAATACTGTTCACTAAGGTATAGCCCTTAGAGGCTCCCTGTTTCTTAATTCTTAGTTTATGGGCACTTGACTGAATCATCACACACCTGGCTCCAGCTGGTAGACTGCCCTGGCATTTCAATATGATGGGCAGTATCAAAATATTTTTGTTAAGTAAACTTAAACTAAATTTAAAAACAAAACAAAACAAATATCTCTAGTGTTCTGTCCCAGGTTGCACAGATATGGCTCAGTCTGACAATTAAATGAAACAGAAAGGTATTAGCAAAATCTCTCTTTTTCAAAGGAAAACAGAAGCAAACACACAGGAGGTGCAAATACAGTATTGTATGGGATCAGAGACAATCCCAAACCAATCATTGTAATTGTTATCAAATCTAATTTTCCATATCATAAACAAGATAGAAAACATTTTTATTAAAATAAATTTAAAAAATTAAAAGAAAAGAAAAGATAACAGAAGATATTTCTGCTGTATTTTCTCCATCAGGCAGTGGCTACTAGATGAGTGTCAAAGAACAGAAAGATGGATTGAAGATCACGTACTTAAGAAAAGCACATGCATTAACTTAGCAGAATCTTCTATGCCAGGAGGAGTCACTGAATGCAGCAGAAAAAAAGCCATACAACATTAGGGCCCTGGATCCTGTTGTACGACATTTGCCATCACTCCTGGCCATTGACTATGTTATGGAGCCAGTGAAAGGAAAGGCTGGCTTAGAATAAGCCAGTGATTTGCATGAGATAGAACAGACTCAGTTTACATGACAGAATTCTCTGGACTGATGCAGATCAGTTGGAATACAAGGCTAACTTTTAGACCAGAAAAATGGAAGGTAAAATATAGAATAATTGTAAAATCTCCCAGGTCTACCAGCAAATCACAATAGCCTAATTGAATGTAAGCTGACTTTATAGTTCCCATTCATTATTATTTCTGTGCAGGATCCAGTTCATTGTTTTTCTGTTGTTGTCTCACTTTAAGACTCTAATTCTGAGCACTTTTTCAAAGGACTAAGTTCTCTGCATGACTTCTCATAATGCAATTCTGCTTGTGCAGAAATGCAAACAGCAAGCTAAAATATAGCAGTGCAATCCAAGCAGTGCAATCCCGCTGAGTTTGATAAGATTTACACCCTGGTAAACTGCAATCCTATACTCACTTGCTAGATAGTACGGTGTCACTGAATATAATTAAACTTCTGAGTATATTGTTAGATTTGCTTTCCTTTGACAGAACTTTCTCTGAGCACCACTGTTTAAGTCATTTAGTTGTGAAGCATTTTAGAAACCTCACACAGAGAAGTTCAGAATAGTGGAAGTATTATTTATTCATGCACCTGATATCATTTCTGGCAAAAATATGCACATTTCCTGGCTATATTTTTTATGCTGCATCTTGAACTGCTTTTTGGAAATAAGTAATTAAATTATCTCTCTAATTAAAAAACATTAACATTAAGCTAATGCAATAACATGGTGTTGTGATACCAAAAATATTCTGGAAAAATGATAGGAAACACAAGTATTGCAGCTCTCGTCAGATGACATTTGACTGTTAAAAAAGGATATCTATTTCTGTAGGAATGTTGAAAGTATTAAATAATAATCTTAAATTATACTTTTTTAAATGAACAAAATGAGCAACTTATTTGTTACCTGCAATGGCGTCCCCAAAAGTGGAATGAGCGGGAAGGCGTAGTGAAATGCTGCCCCACCTACAGAACCATTACCTGCATTGTCTCTTGTTCTCAGCACCTAACACACGCCACTATTCCAAGAATAGGTCAAGTAACTCAAGTGCCAACAGAATTGTTAGACAAGACAGACAGACTATCCTAAAGCGGCAAGCAGTTACCTTGTATTGACTCAGATCATTGGTCCATCTAGCCCAATATTATCTTCTCTGTCTAGCAACAGCTCTTCCAGATGTCCAATAAAGACTTAAGACCAGAGCTTAGGAAGAAGTTACCTTTTGGCCTACCCCTCCTAGTATCTCCCGAAGTTGTAGACCAAAAATTTCATTTTTCCAAGCTCTGCCTGAGATGTCTGTAAATTAGCTATGCTGTGAGTCTGTCACCTAAAGGTGCAGATGAAGCAGTCCATATTCTGTCACTGCTGCCCCATATGCGACATTTTCACATCAAGAAACACCAATTCCCAATGTGCCATGCTTTCCACTCATCCATTTTGTTTACACTCTTAATGCACAAACTGCTTCGTAATCATACACTTTTCTGATAAACAACAGCTGCTTTTTCTGTTTTGCAGATGGACAAATAATGTTGAGAGACAACAGCTTCCTCAAGACTATCAGTTCAACACAGCAAGTTATAATATTCATATACACAGGAGAGAGAATTCACAAGAGTGTCCCTATCATTAAACTGAGGTACCTGCCTCAGATGCAAGGTGCTAAGAAGTGGCTGCAAGGTAATGGAGGAGAAGGTCATCTACTGTGTAGCTGATCCTGCATCCCATAGTTTAGCGGTTGTCTTGAGCTATGGTAGGACATGCAGTTTCATTGCCAGTGTTGAAAAAAGATTCACCTGCCAGTTCATTTGGATTTTGTACACGGAATACAAGGGGACATCATCTTATTCTTTTCTGCAAACAGCCAAATGTCTCAGGTTGGACCTGACTTCTCAGAAAAAGCCAAGTCACAAATCCCATTGACTGTACTCTGACCCGAATAAATATGCATTTAGGATGCAATCTAAGAAAACCTGAGCATATTAAATCCTACAGAAATTTATTGTCCCCATATTCCACCAATTTCAATGGAACATAGGCATGCCTTATTTCCTCTAAGCTACACCATCACGGATTTTTTCCAGCAATGAGTTTTAAGATTAAATTTGTGGTCCAGCCTGGAGGTCCCTGTGTATCACACTATCATTCTGCTTTTAGATTTTATTAACACTTCCAACGGGTTTACAAGACACTGTTCAGAGCACAACCCAGCAGATTTAGTTTGTAATACAAGAAGGATTCCAAGCAAGAACCAAAGCTTTAGCTGCCTGCTCTGCAGCATTCCAAAACGTTACAGCCTTAATAACTTCTAGGAATTAAAGCAGGGATCTTACCGAAAGAAAATTCTGTTTCCAGGAGATAGCACACCTAAAATAAAATGAAATTAAACAAATAAATATGTGTGTGATTAACTAAATGCCTGTACCATATTACACTGGCCCCTTGGTATGAGGGAAGCTCCTTTATATCAAATTAGATTATTAATCCACCGCCTTCAGTATTGACTGGCAGCTCCCAGAGGTATCAGACATATTTTTCCCCAGCACTACTGTAAATGCCAAGGTTTTTAATTTAGGACATTTCATATGCAAAACATCAGCTCTATTTCTGAGTGACAGATCATTCTCTGGGCCTCTGATTCCTCCTCCCAACTATCCCAACTAGCTCAGAGAACAGTACTAGCTCCCTACAATCCTTTGCAAAGCAGAGATAGGATGTGATCCTACGAGTGCTTCTTAGCAAATATATGTTTATTTCTTCTAAATAAACACATGTGGGCAAGAATGCACACTTTGAAATGTAAAAATGCTTTGGTCCAAATATCTGCTCTTTGAATTGATGCATCCAGTTCTATGTACCCAGCACAAAAGCCACATCTGAGTGTTTAAAAGCACTGAGGATTTCTCATGACCTTGCAGTGCAGAGTATTTCATTCCAGTCAGTACAATTACTAAGCAATTTTGTACATTCTACCCATCTCTGGTCATGTAATACACCAGGTACTCTCCACAGATTCCCAGGTTTTGTCCAAATTCCCAGCTTTTGCTGCTTCATCTCCCTGCTCAAAATGGTTATTAGAATTTGCATTGAAAGCCACACACACGCACACACGCACGCACGCACACACTTTAGCTGCATGTACCGCTCCTGCAGTTCCTTCCAATCCTGCTGCTATTACTCATGTGCTCCCTGTCAGTCGGACGTAAGGAACATACCTCTTCTTGTCTTGTGCTTCAGGCTGGTCACTGGCTGGAAGGAGGTGTCAGGAATCCACGGAAGCCTCTCCAAAGTGACTGCAGCTAACAGGAGGAGATGGCCCAGGGGATGGCAGCTTGCCAATAAATCACACTGCAGAAACTGTCCCCACCAGCAGCCTGGGATAGACAGAGAAGGACAAAGCCAGAGTTTGCTCAACTGTGTGGTACTGCTGGGGGTGGGAGGTGGGAGGCAAATGACTCACACATCTGTCTGCAGAGGAAGCAAACCTGGTCCCTCAAACATCCTGCTAAGGAGGAGCTTCTTAGACTGAATGGTACAAACAGTGAGGTGAAATTCAAATATTTCAAAGCCATTCAGACACTGCAGAATTATTATAAGTAAACATAACGTGCTAAACTGTCAGAGAAAATGCCTAGGGCTTAATCAGCATCTATTATACACTGATGCTGCAATGTACTTGAGTTTGCAATGAGGCTACATTCTGAAAGGGGGCTCTCCTTCCAGAAACTGTTAAAAGTGGAATTCTATAAATGGGACTGAGCATTCCAGTATAAATAGGTTAATGACTCCCCACAGGATGAGTGGCTGCATATGGTTTTTTTCCATGCGATCAGGATGAAATGCACAAAACAGGTTGGGAAGACACCAAGGAGTGGCACACGACAGCAGGACAAAGAAAGGGCTATACTCCAGACCAAAATAAGAGAGGCTACACAGGCACTGGAGACATGACAACCCAGTGTTTTCTGTGCCATCAGTGTGTATATTTACCATTTACCATAAAATCTAATTCTTTAGCAAGACACTGGAGCTCCAAGGGTTCATGGATCATTTCAGTCTGGTTTCAGGCCTAGAAATGAGATGAACAGCTTTGGTTATATTGGACTTACGCAAGGAGCTAGACAGAGACCATGTGTCCCTGCTGGTTCTGCTTGACCTCTCAGAGGCTAAGTGGTATCATTGACCATGAAATTCTTCTCAACGTGACTTTTAAAAAAAATGGTATACAGCTAAACTGCTGCACAGCTGTTACAACCTATTCATTTTACAATCTGTACTGCCATACTGTTGCACAGATATGCATGCAGTTACCTGACTTTCCTCCCTTTCTTCTTGAAGCTTGAAATGCCAACATAACCTCCACAGATAAAACACTATCACTGGTGTCGTATACTCATGAAAGGGGATAACACATAACCTTTCAAACTTCCCTAACTCACTTGTAATTACAACACAATGCTCTGGTATTTGGCACTGGATCGGGTTAGAAACTCAGTATTTAACTCAGTGGTATTAATTAATGTTCAATGTCTGTGCAGCAATTGCATGAGGAAAGGGGGACATAGCGGTGTCTCAGAAATGAAAGGGGCTCGAGATAGTAGATTAGCTTGGTCTTCCTGCCCTAGTGGTACAATTTATATCATAGTATCCTGGAGGAGGACATGGCTAGCTGTCAAGAAAATAATATTGTTAGGAAAGGAGACATTCTAACATTTTGGTGCATCTCCCATCCGAATATTAACACTGGTAATGTAAATAAATTTATCAAATTTCATCATAAAAGGCAGATAATACAACCACAAAACTGAATACAAATCTGGAATTAGATAGGGTGACAGGTTTGTAGACAAAATAGTATTTCTGTTCTGAATTTCCTCAACTCTCTTATGTAGCCATCATGCAGTGCATTTCTGCAGCCCTCCTCACATTTTTGGGAACAATGTGGCTCCATAACAACACTGACAACATGTAGCATGGTACAGATTTCTATTTTTGTCCACTGTCTTATGTGTATGATTACATTTAGTCCCCTCCTAAAGTGCCATTTAAGGTCTAGATTACAGATGCAACAGTGGTAAAGCACTGACCGCATCATTTCAAACAGCAGCGGGATAGGAAATTACATTTTTGACTATGCCCTTGCATTAACCTGCATGCAGATAGGAACTAGTACAACAGACAAAGAACTGGTCTGGAATTTTTCTTACTGGTATGCTCATTTTATATTTAAAAAGATTAATTTATGTATTTATTTTCTTATTTAATTAATTTATATGCCACTTTTTCTCCTGGAATGGGACCCAAGGTGGCTCACAAACAATAAAACAAAATTAGCTAAAAACATGCCAATAAAATTAAAAGATCACAATTGTCATAATCATAATTTAAACCATATAAAATTAAGAAAAAAACATACAAATGTTAACTACAGTACCCACCAACTCTCATAAAAAGGCTCCCTATAAGTAATTAGTTATTAAAAGTCTGCTTGAACAAGAAGGCCTTTGCCTGCCAGTGAAAGGGGAGCAGAAAGGGAGGCCATTTCTGCATTAGCCTGTTATAGTGCTATTATTCCTCTTTCAACATCCTATGGAATCCTGGGGTTTGCAGTTTAGGGAGGGGCCTTTGAGGCTGTCTCTCATGCCCTCACCTAACAGATCTATGATGGTGGCAGGACCAAGACAAAGCTTTCCTCTGAAGATCTTAAGACTCTGGCAGGTTTGTTCAGGGAGTCTTTCAAATACTCTAGATCTAGGTTATATAGGGCTTTATAGGTTATGACCACATGGAATTGTGGCCAGAAATGAACTGTTTCAATAAATGTATATATTCCCTGTGACCAGTCTCAGACAGCATTCTGGCCATAGCATTTGCACGCAGTGAAGTTTCTGAACAGTTTCCAAAGGTAGCTCTAAACCAGTGGTTCTCAACCTCTGGGTCCCCAGATGTTTTTGGACTTCAGCTCCCAGAAGCCCTGAGCATTGACCATAGTGGCTGGGGCTTCTGGGAGCTGAAGTCCAAAAACATCTGGGGACCCACAGGTTGAGAACCACTGCTCTAAACAGATATGTTACAATAGTCAGTATGGGATGTAATCAAGGCATGTGCTACTGTATACTGTATGTTGCTGTTGTTAAATGCTATCAAGTCAAGTTCAACTCATGGCAACTCTATGAATGAGAGACCTCCAGGCCACCCTGTCATTAATAGTGTTTTCTGACATTTGTTTCTTGCCCAGAGTACAGAATCCCATCAGAACAACCAGAGCAAACCAAGGCCATTTCTGCACTAAACTGTTATAGTGCTTTTATTCCACTTTCAGCATCCTGTGGAATCCTGAAGTTTACAGTTAAGGGAGGGGCATTTAGAATTCTCAGCCAGAGAGCTCTTTGGCCTCAGTAAACTCAGTAAACTACAAACCCCAGAATTCCACAGGATGTTGAAAGTGGCATAATTGTGCTATAACACTATAGGGCAGAAATGGCCCATAACTTCTCATGATCTACACAGCCAAAGGCTAATCTATAAACCACAGGTTAAATTTCTTCTGAAATTCTTTAGGGTGCTCCATTACCCAAGGTAAGCAACATGATCTCTGGTGCCCCTTCTTTTTCAGAACGTAGCTTGCGCACCTGGCATTTCTCACTCCATGTATGGTAAAAGTCTTGTAGAATTTTGAGTATCACTTTGCTTGTACAGGAGATTGGCACAATTGTTTGATCGTTGCTTTACAATCCCTAGTTTCCCTTTTCTTGGGGATTGAAGCATATATTGAATGTTTCTAATCTGTGGACTATTGTTTGTTTTCCATATTAGCTGGCAGATCTTTGTTAGAATTGGAATGGATTGTGTCTCTACAACTTGAAACAGTTCTACTGGTACGTGATATGTTCCTCATAATTCACTTCTCCCAAGTGCTTTGAGAATCTTTTAAACTTTTGTGACAGGCCTTTACTTTTCCTAGATGGGTGTGGTGACTCCCAATCTGATACTCAGGTGTCCTGTCTTTTCTATACAGTTCTGCCTCCGTCCCTCACTGTAACATCACTTTTGTATAAAAGTGCAAGGATTTCCAGTATTAATTTAGAACCACTTAATAATTTTATTGTAGTGTGTTTTCTGTGTAACTTATCACTGCATACAACTCAAGTCAATATTTACAAAGATAAACTGTAACATTTATTAAGATAACAGTAAGGCAGAGTATTAGAGATCATATGCAGTTCACTGTTGATATATTTGTTCACTGCACTCTTCAGACAGTATTAACAATTAACTCTCTGCTCAGAACAGTTCAATTATGTTTTTAGGCTTTCATAAAAGGTACAATTAACATACAACAGCACTTTGCTAAACTCCCTTCAAAGCCTTAACACCCATTATAGGTCACATTGTCTAACATGATCCTACTAGGGCTTAATTACTCTTCTGCCTCTCACTAGGCTTCCACTGAGAACTAAATCTCCCAAAACAGGCACACTCTCTTAATGACTAAGGACTCTACTCCCTCACTTCTTGCCAGGCTCTCACTGAAGGAATAACAATCCCCACCGATACATGGCCTTATGTAGACTTTTTTCTCAGCAATAAGCCCTTCCCACACATTACTGGGCTGAGGTGCTACTCTGGTTGCCTAGCAACCTACTTTTAGGCTGGACTGGCTGCCCAGATAGCCACACCCCAGAACTTCATCACAACTTTGCTTTCTGAAACTGTGGGCTCACCTTCAAACGGTTCTTCCTTGAAGGGATCTATCATCATTTTGTTTCTTTTATACAGTTTCTCGGTGTATTACTTCTTATGACTTTTTTTCCTGATCACATAATGTGTTCCTTGTTGATTTATAGCATCCTTATTCTTGTTTTGAATTTCTCTTTCATTTCTTGTGTTTGGACAAAGAGGTCTCTTGTTCTATTTTTGTTGTCGTCGTCATCTTCTATTTCTTGCCTTATAATAGTTCTTTTCATCCCTATGCAGATCACTAAACAGTTGTGTTCAGGATTCTGGCTCTGTTTCTGTCACCTTTTACTAGCTTCTTATTTAACTACTTGAAGAATTTCATCTGTCATTCAAGAAGGCTTTCCCTAGAATCTTACTGATATTACTCAGTCAGACTTCATGTTCTATCCCCGGCTGCTTTTGTTACATCTTTCCATTCTATTACTGCCACTCAATTTCTTCTTTGATTGTCATTTCTGAGTAAAACACTAAGACATGCTAAAGGCTTTATTTCAGAGAAAGGAAGTGGCAAAACCACCTCTTAGTATTCCTTGCCTAAGAAAACCCTATAAAATGTACAAGGTTGCCATATGTCAACAGGCAACTCGAAAGCACATATACTCACAATTATCTGTTTGAAAATGTCCCATTCCTGTCCACCTCAGCTTGGTCATACCAAGTATAGCTAGGGCTATGCATTCAATGTTTTGTTTTACAATTCTAGCTTTCCTGGATTCATACCTCTCACATTCCATGTTCCTACTACATATGTCGTGCAGCTTGAGACTTTTCTTTCACCTCTCTGCATGTCAGTAGCTGAAGATCCTTTTGGTTTGAGTCTAGTTGCATCATTAGGCACAGTTTGATTTCTACTTGTCCTTTGCTCTTCCTCAATAGTTGGTTGAGTGCCTGGGAGTCTCATCTTCCAGCATTATCTCATTTCATTTTGAATTGTCTTATCATAGGGTTTTCATTGTAAAAGACATTTAGAAGTAGTTTGCCAGTTCTTCCTTCTGTGCAGTACTAACAAGAGTTTCCAAGGCACCATTGCTCTTGTCTCTGATTGATGCTCCAGAGAATCACCCCCTGCTACTGCTGCTTGGTAGCTGTTTGGCACATTTAATCTGGCTCCTCAGCAAAAGCCTGTCTGACATGGGAGACACTACCAGCAGCACTGTTACTGTCAGGATAGCTTCTTGCTTCAGAAGGAGCATGCAATCGCACCACCATGGAAAGGTTGTACTGAGGTAGGTGAAAACACCACAGAAAGACCATCTCTTGGGCACTGGTTAGATAGGCTGTAGTGGACTGCCCTCTCTGAAAAACTGACAAGAAAACCTCAGTTGATGAGGGGGAAAATAGCAAAAGACAAATTTGACTGACAGCAGTTTTCCAGACACTCAGGCCTTTTCCAAATTTGCTACCTCCGTTTTTTTTTTAACTAGCTTCAGGAAGATGAACCAGGAATTTAGTACTAGCAAAGCATGAACTCTTGTCTCTCCCTTTCTCAGGCACCTCAGATGCCCTTTACTCCATAGCCTAACTGGCATCTTGCTGTCTGCAATATAACCACTGAGGGCCTGATCAAAGTCCATTTAGTCCAATATGAGTTCTCCACTACAGCTAATGAGCTGATGAGGAGGCCCTGAGTGCCTATGAATAAACGTGTTTTTCAGGTCTTTATAGCTTTGTGAAAGGAAAAATCAGCAGACAATTATGTAAAAGGCACTTTATGAAAGATGGAAATCACATTATTCTCTGACCTCCAGGTTACCAAAACACTTCTAGGGTACTAGCTAAAACAATACAAAAGGTGCTGCAGTGACTGAGGTGAGGGGTGCAGATGCTGTCATTTACATGTTGCATGAGATCTATGTATCAGTTCCTCAAGGAACTGAATTTTTGTAATATATGCTTTTTTTTACATCATTTGATTAGAAGCCCATTTGATGAAACCATCTGATGAAGCAGACTCAGTCTACAAAAGCTTATGTTACAAACTTCTTTCTCCAAGTTAGCTTCAAGGGTGCTACGAGATTCCTTTGCAGCGTAATAATAACAATCCATCAATGTTTTATCAGCCAGTGACTGAGCTCCTATGCTTCGGACAAAGTTAATTCTTCTCAACAGCAGCAATCTTCTGCAGACAGGGGCCATTTCCACACTAGCCAGTTACAGTGCTGTTATTCCACTTTCAACATCCTCTGGAATCCTGGGGTTTGCAGTATAGGGAAGGGCATTTAGAATTCTCAGTCAGAGAGCTCTTTGGCATCAGGAAACTACAAACCTCAGAATTCTACAGGATGTTGAAAGTGGAATAATAGCACTAAAACAGGCTAGTGCGGAAATGTCCTAAATTACAGTAATACCAGATTACCAAATCTTGGTTAATAGTGACCAAATCCCAATCTTTCCCAAGAGTGCAGAAGGCCAGGAATAATCACATGCTGTAGTCATCATCTTCAGAGTGTGCAGGCTCATCTTAAGCATTATCTCCACATTACCAAGTCAAATCTCGTTTCCATCTTCTGCCTTGTCTGAATGTCTTCATCCTCATTCAACCTCTGCATTTCTCTGTATTCAGTTGCAACATGTTCCACATTTGATGTGTACTTCCTGTTAGATATTTGCCTATTGCTGAGTGCTGTGTTGCACTGACGCACAAGCCACTGTTAAACAATGTGGATGCCACTAAGAAACTAACTTTAGACATAATAGAACATGCATTCAAATTTGTGTAGTGATCTTTTTGTTAAAAAAATGTTCATTTTTCTCCTGGTAATTTATGATTTTGCCCTATTGCTACTAGTTAACAATACATTTCATTGAGTTCTATGCAACTTATTCCCACATAAGAAGGTTTAGGACTGAAGCTTTAGAAACTCTTTTAAGTTTACTGTTAATGCCAGTGGAGTTGATTGTAAAATAAATGGTTCTAGTAAAAATGTAATAATGGCTGTAATTTACATTTATCTTGTCTTGAACCCACACATTCATTAACGCACTAGATTTAAGGACACTCAGCTGCTGGTTATTCACTTAAGAATATATCATTGCTTGATTTATCTTAGGCTCACGCCATTTCCGCACTAGACCTTTATAGTGCTATTATTCCACTTTCAACATCCTATGGAATCCTGGGGTTCCTTTGAGGCCCTTCCCTAAACTGCAAACCCCAGAATTTCATAGGATGTTGAAAGTGGAATAATAGCACTGTAATAGTCTAGTGTGGAAATGGCCTTAATCTTATTTCCTGTTTACAATCTTTCAGGTCCGTAGTTACTTTTATATAGATACAGACTGCCAGGTTTTCCTTGGGCCACTCATCATCTCCCAGCCTATCCTACCTGACAGTGTTTCAGGGAGGGGGAAAATGGCATGTGCTGCTTTGAATTCCGTCGAGAATGGGAGGCATAAAGTATGCTTCTTTTAAAAAAAGAAACAATTAACAGACATGTACATCGCTATTTCCGCACTAGACTGTTATAGTGCTATTATTCCACTTTCAACGTCTCATGGAACCCTGAGGTTTGCACTTTTGGGAGGGGCCTTTGAGGAGGGCCCTGAACTGCAAACCCCAGGATTCCATGGGATGTTGAAAGTGGAATAATAGCACTGTAACAGTCTAGTGCGGAAATGCTGCCCATGTTTCCACCACTCGTGACATTCCCTCGCTTCCGTCATAGTCCCCTCATAGTCTATACCTCCTGGGTTCCTTTCCGTTTAAACCTCATCTACGCTACCCTGACCTACTTCAGGAGGGACAAATGTTTATTAATGATAACGACAGTGACTGAGAAACAGGCATCTTTTTCCCGACTAAGGTAGAAAACGCCTCAGCGAACGCACCGACATAAACAAGCGCACCACCTCACTTCCTAAACTCTATCAACGTCCCCCCTCAGAGTCCAGAACGCCGGACTCCACCCCCACGTTCGTTAGCACAGGCCCGCGCAACGGTCCGAAGGGGCGTGGCTTAGCGGGGGGCGGGAGCAGGCAGTTAGCTCCGCCCCTATCGTCAGCGTGCCGGTTCCGCCGTGAGCGGGATGGAGACGATGGCGCCTGCGCCGGCCCTTGGAAACGCGTCGGAAGCTGTGGAGGGGGCCTTGGCGACGCGTCCTGGCGAGCCCGCTGGGAGCATGAAGCTGACCCGTAAGGTGGTTCTGTCCCGGGCGAAGGCCACAAGCCTGAGCGGCGTCCGCAAGCTGAATTGCTGGTGAGGGGCGGCGCCGGCGGAGGAGAGCGACGGCAGGTCCGCTGAGGGGCTACCCTGGACCCTGCTGGAAATAGCGGCGCAAAAGGCTGGAAGGAGGGAGAGGGGGGTGGATAACAGGGAAAGTTATTGTAAGGGTGCTTTGATTTTGCAGAACACCAAATAAAGACGCTGAAATGCCCTCTCCCCCCGAGGTGTAGCTCTCTAGAGTGTGGCTGACACGTTTTCCTAGCCCTCATCAGCAGTGTGATTGGAAAGGCAGCAGTCAGCAGGTGAAGATTTGCCCCCGTCATGTTGGATGATGGGAAAAACTTCACCTGCAGAATTCTTTCCTGACATTGGATTGTTAAAAAGCCGGAAAAAGCACATTCGAGCTGCTTAATAGAGATGGTAGGGAAGTAAATTAATTATTAAGGATTGATCATTCATAACAGCAAATCTAGAGGTGCCAAAGTACACTTGCATTCCTGGCTGATGCTGAAGTTCAGCATGTGAATATTAATTGCTGATAATCACAGTGTAGTGGTATCCTTAGTCAATATCTTTGTATTGTGCTTTGCAGGATTAAATACAGTTTATTTAATTTTTAGTCATCCAATCATTTCTTGTAAATGTTCCGATGCCTGTCCTCCTTTACCTTTCCATTTCTTTTTCATTTGGATCATCTGAAGGGTTGTGTAGTGTAGGGGTGCTTATGAAACTTCTCCACCTGGATTTCCAGGTTGCAGCTGTGGTCATGAGTGTGTTCTGGCATCTCTAGCATTTCCACCAGCTATATCTTGCCCTGTTCAAGAAGGGTCAAGAGTACTGCTATGCTGCCTGTTGGGCTGACTCAATACAGTGGTCAGCATTTGGACGGTAGGAGGATGAGCTAGCGTGGTTTGGCCATATGACTCCAGCTCTGTTTTAAGCGTTGGAATACAATTCTGGAGACTCTGCTGAGCCATGAAAACTCTCTGGGTCACCTTGGGTAAGGCACACTCTCTCAGCTTCAGAGGAAAGCAAAAGCAAACCCCTTTGCCAAGAAAAGCCTGTGCGAGGTTTGCCTTAAAGGGCCTTTACTCACTACACTGTAATTTATTCCACTTTCAACATCCCATTTAATCCTGGGGTTTGCAGTTTAGGGAGGGGCATTTAGAATTCTCAGCCAGAGAGCTCTTTGGCCTCAGGAAACTACAGACCCCAAAATTCCACACAATGTTGAAAGAGGAATAATAGCACTGTAACAGTGTAGTGCGGAAAGGCCCAAAGTCTCCCTAAGTGGGAAACTACTCAAAGGCACACAACAACAATAGGCTGGGGAAGGTTGCCATGGGGCATGCCTTTGAAGCATCACATCTAGATTTCTTTAATGTTTGCTGCATAAGTACTGTGAAGAATGTCTAGAAACTTCATCCAGACAAAACAAAAACCCAAAAGCTGGTGACAATTGAATAGACAGTGTTTGTTTATGAAGCCCATAAAAATCTAAACTCGGAGAATATGAAAGAGGATCCTCTTCAGTATGTACTTTCCTGGCTGCTGTCATCTGGGTGTAAGAACCTCCTTAAGTTATTTTGCTGTCTGTTAAACTGGTGCTAATTGCTGAATGAAGTTGTTTAGCAGTTAAGTCCCTAAGCTTTGTAATAAGTTTCCAACTCTGCGTAAGAGGTCCAGAAAGAAGCTTTTAAACAAAAGCTTGGCTTCAAAAGGACAACCCTTTAAAGTAAACAGTGAGTTACTTTTTGAGAGCTTGATTGGTGTGTTATTAGTTATTTTAATCATGGAATGTGTGAATGCTATGTGTTTGTATGCAATTTTATCTCTAATGTTAATCTTTCTTAATGGTAAAAAATTTAATAATCTTTAAAATTACTTTTTAAAGACTTCCCAGGTTTTTGCAATCTACCTTCTGGTTAGCTAGAAGCTCATATTTAGTTTTGCCTTTGGATCAATACAGTTGATACGGTGTTACTACTTGCTTAATAGGAGCTTTGTAGAGTTGTTGATTCCTTCCAGATACCCATTTTCCAAGTCACCTCTTTGAGAGATGTAACTAACCAAATAGAGAAGCATTATCCCTCCCTTATAGCCATTTATTAATTCATTCCAAAATATAAGACGGAATTTTATATGTTCTTCTCCAAGGAAGAGCATTAAAAGAGCAAATGTAGTATTATTATACTTTGTTGACTGCAGTGCAGTTTATATTTAAGCAATTATCAGACATTTGTGCTCTCCCCTGAGCCTTACATATTGGCGATGACATGCTGACTTTGTACTGCTGCCAAACTTCTCTTTGTGTGACTGCTATATGCCTACACATATATTCTTGCATTTGCAGCAAGACTCTTGTACATAACTGGGAACCTGCCTTAGTAGGGTTCCCACTGGGGTAGAGAGGTCCCTGTGCTTAAGTTAAGTGAAGGGACATTGCAAACGTTTTAGCAAACATGCATGCAGATCCTGCCATTCCAGTGATATCTTGTACATGCTGAGGCACATAAAGGAGCCCAGACATTTGTAGAGGGCATTAATTGTGTCTCTTTCTTATGTCACTTCGCTTTTATTAGTATAAATGCTGCTCCACTGTTTTAATTGCATATACACTGTTTTAAGTGCATAAATAATGTTTTTCCCTTATAGGGGCAGCCGCATCACAGATGTAAGTATTATTTCTTTCTCTCAAAAGTGTACTAAAGTTACTATCATGATTGTTCTGAATGACAGGGAAAGCAGAGTAATTTGGATGCTATCATATTGGTGGCATAATTGACCTTTCTTAATAGTTGGTTTGTCTCCAGACCTCTCCTTTCTCTGCAGGATAGAGCTGAGCTAAGCTACATTTTATAATAAAGTGATGCTTTCAGTTTTAATCTTACTTGTTGTCTGACTGGAAAAAAGGAAAGACTCAGTTCTTTCTGTGGTCAGTAGAGATGACAAAGACTGAAGATCTCTTGTAGCATTTGCCTCTTTCAGCAGGGAAGGTGAGGGTCAAGAGAGATTCTGTGCTGCTCCTTGTTGAAACTGGATTTGGGTGGAACAGAAACAGACCAGCTTTAGGAAGGAAGGAAATTATTTAGGAGTTGGTCCATGGTTACATGGATTCTCAGCCATCACTACCTGTATCACTATTAAGGAAGGAACCACATCCCAGTGGTCAGCTATGTGCTTTGCTTGCTGAAGTGGTCAGTTTCAATACCTGTCATTTGAGTTTAGAAGAGTTGCTGTTCATACACACTGAGGAAGACCCCTCCCTGAGACACTTGGGGGTGCCACCAGCCAGAGATAGCCACAGGGTTTTTTTGAAAATAATTTGGAGTCAGGGCCCTGTGTTTCAGTGCTGCTGACCCTCACATCCTGTAGGGCTCCAGAATCCTGTAAAAACGATAGATAGATAGATAGATAGATAGATAGATAGATAGATAGATAGACAGATAGAATCTCAAATATATATGTATATATATAGATATGTCTGTGTGTGTGTTAAATATATATAAAATATATATAATTTGATACACTGTAGCATGAAGTTTGGCCTCAAGTCAAATGAATAAATCTAAAATAAGGTTAACTAAACCTGTCGCAATACAAAATTTATGAATGTTTAGACATTTCTAATACGTTGTGGGAGGATGTTGAAGAGGGGCCTTTTTTTGCCAAGACAGCCTAGTTGTGAAATACCCTCCCCTTAGAGGACTAGTTTGCACTAATGCCTATGATTTTCTGGTGCTAAGTAAAAATATGCATTTTTTATTAAAGTCTTTGAGGCCTAACTGATTTTACCCAAATCTGTCAAATGGTTAAATATGGATCTAATCTGTTTACATTATTTTTGACTGTTTTATATTGTTTAAACTGGTGAAACTGGTTTTAAAACTAATCAACCTTGATATCTTGTGGTACAGGATAGGATATAATTTTTTTACTGAATAAATAATAGAATCCCTGGAATATGTTTGTTTCCCCCACCCACTGCCAAGATTGAGAGCGCCTATTTTGTCTTTTGCCTCTTTTTTAACATCCAGATTTCAATCTGCCGTGAACTTCTCAACATTGAGGTGATGACACTGAGGTATGTAAGAGCTTGCTTGATAAGTATGTCTAACTTGACAAATCAAGATAATGGAAATCAGTATCTTTCTTTCAAAGTCAAATTGAGACCCTGCTTTGAAAATATAATTAATTGGCCTCATGTTTCAAACTATTGTTTAGAATACAGGGTACCTTCTGTTCCCTACTCTCACACTTCTTCCTTGTTCAAGCTGGATGTGACTCAACTGTACAGGTTTCTTATACTACAAGCTCTCTTTCCTGTCTTTATACTACCCATGAACTCTGCGTGGACCCGGTATGAAGCATGCAGTTCCCTGCCACCAGCAGCACTGCACCCAAACTTTAGAGGGAGACAATAAAATATTTTGCTTGCTCTTCTGTAAACGTGAACGCCAGCTGAAAAATAAATCCAAATTGCCAAGAGCTGTAGCATTGTACAGTAATGCTTAATAGGAAATAGTTGTAAATCAACACTCTGCTGTATTTAACTGTGACTTTCCAACCTGCTTTCTCACTTTCTCTCTGCTAGTGCAAATAACATCTCTGATTTGGAGCCAGTGAACCAGTGCCTGAACTTAACTGAGCTTTATCTCAGGAGGAACAGAATTGCCAGCCTCTGTGAACTGTTCCACTTGAAAAAACTGCCCCGCCTGAGGATCCTCTGGCTGTCTGAGAACCCCTGTTGTGGCTCTGACCCTTATCACTATCGGATGACAGTGCTGCGCAACCTCCCCAATCTCCAGAAGCTTGATAATCAGAGTGCGTATCTCAAACTTCCTAGTTGAATTAATAGGAATTTCCCTCCTATGCATATATCATGCACAATAACTCTGGATATATGCAAATACTGTACTTCACCATAAGGATATCAATGCAGTGACTCCACTCAATCATTTTATTCTGCCACATGAAGTATACTGTGGCTGAATTGTGGACTCTCCCCATGTTTGTCCTGATTCGGCAAGTGCAGTTGCTACCAGTAGAGTTTCTTTTGGTATTAGCTTGCTTCTCTGGGTGATATGACCATGTACAGATAGATGAGTGAATACTGCCTGCCTTAACCCCCTGCCAAAACTAAAATTCCTGCAGATAGAAAACTTTACTGATAAAAGTGAAGTCTAGGCTTAGAGCCCTTCTTTACTGTTTCATGATTTTTCTTTTTAATTTGGAGGAGTTTCTAGATACCTGAGGTTCTCCTTCTTGACATAGAGATAGCTGTAGACCACTGAACTTGACTAAGAGGACTTCTTCTTTGGCTTTTGTTTGATGTTTGTAGTGGTGACAGAAGAAGAACTGTCCCATGCACTGCTGGAAGGGGAAGAGATAACAGCACCCCCATCCAAAGCGGACACTGATCATTGCTGCCAAAACTCTACCACTGAGTCCATTGTGATGGAATGTACAGTGGAGAATGAAAATGAACTCATGAACTTCAGCTTGGAAGAGACAAAGTGAGGAAGCACTGGTTGCTTGTTCTTGGGGTTCCTCTGTTTTTCATTCATATGGGATGTCTAGTGCAATGTAGTATTAAAGCTTCCCCCTGCATAAATCCACATAGCAAACTATTACATAGTGACATCACAAATTGTAGCATATTTCATCCAGATGTTGGCAGCATTATTTTACTGAACCACAGTTCAGAATCCCCCAGCCAGCATTGCTAGTGGGAATTGTAGTCCAAAAAACTTGTCAAAGCTGCTGGACATCTATTGTGTCTAAAAGGTTGTCCCCTTTCAAATAGTGCAAGGCAAGGTATGTTTGAGGGCCAGCGTGGCATAGTGGTTTGTTTTTTGGACTACAAGTCTGGAGACCAGGGTTAGATTTCTTGCTTTGCCATGAAAACCCACTGGGCTTCCACACATTCTCAGCTCCAGAAAACTCCAGGATAGGTTCATTTTAGAGAGGACTTGAAAGAACACAACAATAGCAACAACAAGGTGTGTTCACAAATGGCTATTTAGTTATTTGTTTATTGTCTTTCCACCTTTTTGCAGTAAAATTCGTGAGCAGCTTGGTATGAAGCCGGTTGTTCCAAAAGATAAGTTTACTTCCTTCTCACCCAGAGAAATCGATGGGAACCGAAAGAAACGGGTGAGTGTGAAAGCATAAGAAGTGCTCATGTGAGTGTTGAAAAGGCAATGTCTGTTTGCTTGACTCATTGCTATCAGTGTACATTGGAAAGAAGAAATTGTTATCTGACTCTCCCTATTGACTGACTCTCTGCATTTTAATGGGAGTAAACCTTTTATTGCTTCAGTCTTCCCAAACTATAAATGAAAAGTATTGTCAAAATCTAGGCCATTTCTTCCTCTCTTTCGAAAACTGCTAAAATGTTGGAGATAAAGTTAATTTTGAAAGCAGTAGTTGGAAGGGAGTGCATGACTCCTGAATTTAGGTTTCTGAAGGAGTACAAAGCTGTTAGCATTGTGGCCTTGATTTCTTTTCATTCTTGAGGAGTATAAGGAGAATACAGTATTTCCCAACAAAGAATGGGGCTGGAACATAAGAACACTGAAGTTGTTTCATTGGATTGGGCTGGAAAGAAAAAAATACAGTCAAGTAGAAGACTAGGCTTCTACAA
Source organism: Iguana delicatissima (assembly GCA_948472985.1). NCBI lineage: Eukaryota > Metazoa > Chordata > Lepidosauria > Squamata > Iguanidae > Iguana > Iguana delicatissima. The sequence goes on from CAOKZL010000942.1 coordinate 247,234, forward strand.
AATGACTCATTCTCTGCTCAATTCTTATGTTCCTGTCTTGTGTGTTCTGCTTTAATAGAACAATGTCCTCAATGCCATCCTGTTGCTCCTGGAAGAGCTTGATTCAGAGGGACTAGATGTTGTCCATCAAACTGTTGGGAGCAAACTGCAAGCTTTGCAGAAGAAGGAGCTCCATGAAAACCGATAGCACATCATAGCAGCAGTTTTGTGGATCAGTGGAACTTACATCCCCAGGCATGGCTGCACCCTCCTCATGCTGCTGGGCTTTGTGTGGAGATGTGCGACAGAGTACAATAAGAAATAATATACATCTCTTTGTCTTCAATTAGGACCCTATTGTACAAAAAGCTTTTATTTGCAGCCACAGCCTAACATACAGCTGCTACTCTGCACTCCACTAAGGTGTACAGTAGTGAAAACAGGCATGCATGGAGCTACAGCAGGTAGCTAGTACATGGAAAAAAGAAGAAGAAGACAATTCTGACCTCGTTTTCCTGTTAATGCCTGCCAGGTAGAAGAATCTCTCCCGGTCTTGCTTCAGGTGTGGTTATGTCTCTGCTGTAGCTGACCTTCTTAGCATGATGTTTTCTTGAATTGTAATACTGGTGCAAGAATAAATTTCATGCTGTCATCCTCCAGTACTGAGGAGCTTTTGATAGGAACTTTGGCTACAAAGTCAGAAGTTAACAAAGATTTTTTTTTTAAATCACTGAATGTTTAAATTTGGTGGTGAGCTTCCAGCTTTGACCCACTACCTCTCCTTCTCTTTTGCATGGTGGATGAACATGATGAAAAGCATGTCATCTGCCAGCTAAACTTGGGATTTGTTTGAGTTTCTTGTTTTGCTCAAAGAGATCTCTGTCTTGCAGCTTTTGATGTCTGCTTTGGCCTTCTCTGATCACTTGTCATTTTAGTCCACATGGTAGCCTTAAAAAAGGGATAAGGCTAGCTAACTGCACTAATGTGGAGAAAGTGAGTTGATGTTGCAGGGTAAGCAAAATGATTTTGATTTCAGAAGTGTCATTAAAGTCATTTACCAAAAATCTATAGACTTGGTATCATTCATCTCATTTTGTGTCATTTAAGAATCTGTGTCTAATGCAGGGAACACATTATACATTGATATAGCTGAGTAACCCGTAAGCAGTATGTATTTTCACACTTTTCCCCTAAACAGTTGTGGTTATAGGTCTTGTAGATTTGGAAGTAGAAACATTTTCTTGTAATTACAAGGTGTTTTTTTTAATGATTACTCATCTTGACTCCAGCTCTATATGAATGGGATCATTTGAGGTTTGTTAATTCATTTTGAAATAGCATCTTTATGTAATTCACAATCCACCTTCTTCTGAAAAAAAAGGTGTTCAAGCTGGATAACAATAATAAAATAAAGATCAAAAACGTAATGTACAAAGAAATAAATGCAACAGTAAAAGACATAGGTAGTATGGAAATGGGTAGACCCCTGCAACAGGATATCTACCCAAAGACTAAAGCCCATCCTGTATAAAAATGTCTTTGCCTACCAGCAGGAGACCAGCAGTGCCCTGGCCAAGCCTCTGTGGATCCAGAATTCCAGAGTCCAGGAGCAGCCACTGGTAAGATATCTCTGCCATCCCCTCCCAGTTGCAAAGGACTTCTTGGCTGGAGCAAAAGACCTATTTGTCAAAAACAGTTATATAGGGCTTTATTGATCGTGACAAGGACTTTGAATTGTGCCCTGAAACAAGATGGGTAGCACATGAATCCGTTGAAGTCAGAGAGTTACTTGCCCTATTGTATAACTAGCCCACATAAACAGTATTCTGGACCTGCTGAAGTTTCCAAATATGTTTAAAAGGCAGCCTCATGCAGAATGTGCATCAGTAGTCGAGACAGGAGAACTTAATTTTGTTTTGGCTGACCATTGTTCCTTGTGATAGGCTGATGTTACATAATCAAAAGCAAATTTGAGTTCCCTGCTTTCTGAAAATAATTGTTTCCCTCAGGCGCTATGGGAAACCTGAGGCTGTGGTTTAACTGTGCTGAACAGCAATAATCCTCCCCAAAGCTAAGCTTAAACTGGAAGACGAGACAGTTTTAAGGGGAAGAGCCTTAGAAAGCTGAGGTTTCTGGTAGTTTTGGTAGTTACTATACATTGCATTCATTTAGTCTGCGGTTCGTTGCCATTCCAGTGTATTTTAAATCATGTTAATAAAACCCTTAAAGCTTGAAGACTCTCTTTATGAGAGACCTTTAGTTCTTGCCTTTAGTTCTGGCAAGATTCCATGAGGTAATTGTGTTGTCTTGTGGCTTATATGCATCAGATATTTTTTAAAAATACTTTATTTCTTTGTATTCAGTTTCATATAGAAAAATAGTTGCATGTTGCGACCCTTCTCTTTCCCTGCCATTACTGCCGTTAACATCTGCTATCCCACCCTTGCCCAAATATACGTAGGAATTAAGACTGTTGCCCAGATACATTAAACAAATGTAGTTTTTTTTTGAAATGCAATTCTAGTAACTCACAGAACATCAAAGAGGGAGTGTTTTCATGATTTTAAATAAAGAAGGCAGTTTTGAATAAGCTGCTTGTTTGTTGGCTGTCCAAGGAAGGAAACTGGGTTGAGGAAAGATGGACCAGCCAAAAGAATTGGTATCAATTCAACTTTTTTAGAATTCCTAATTTTTTTAAAAAAATCAGTGTAGTTAAATTAAGCATGAAATAGTGCAGAACGTTTGTGATTGTTTGCCGAATACTGGCTGCCCTATTGAAATTAGTTAACGGTGCTCAAAATGTTTTCTGGAATGATGGAAGGAAATGCTAGAACAGTGGTTCTCAACCTGTGGGTCCCCAGATGTTTGTGGACTTCAGCTCCCAGAAGCCCCAGCCACTATGATCAATGCTCAGGGCTTCTGGGAGCTGAAGTCCAAAAAAACATCTGGGGACCCACAGGTTGAGAACCTCTGTGCTAGAAGTTCACTTCCAATACCTGGACAAAGCAGAAAATTGGGCTGGCATTCCTGTTACAGACCCTCACCTCAGTTTCTGCATTATGCCTGAGATTAGGGTGTGCATAGCTCTCCTGTGGGCTTGGGAGGGCTGCATCCCCTGCCCGATTTTTTTTTTGAAAAAGAAAAATGCTTCTATATCCTACCCCCCTCCCAGCAGTGCAGGTAAAATTTTTCCATATTTTGGGCATCCCTAGGCCATTTTGGTTCTAGCAGAGGCCCTTTCATTTTCAACTGTGAAGTAAATTAGAAGTCATTCTTGGGCTGAACAATCTGGGGGAGGCAATAAACCTTGGTAAATATTTCCCCACATGGCATTTTTTTTTTATTATTGGGGGCTTAATGTGCATTTTAGAGGCATCAGGATATTTTGAGGGGACCCACATGTAGATCATCCCTGCTGTAAAGCCCTGAGGGTACAGCCCTGTGGCACCTGACAGTCCCCACATGCTCAGGGGGACTTTTGAGGAGAGATGTAGAGAATTGTGTGGAAAATAAGTCTCTTTGGCTATGTAGAATAACACGTGGTCTTCTAGTAGGCTGAGCCATAGCCCCTTTGTATTATAGTCTGACCCTAATAGCCATAAAATTATTTTATGCTAATCCTCTGCCAAGCTGAAGAATCCCATAATTTTCTGCAGAAGTGGACTATAAAATCAAACCTGATATGTCTCAGGGTAACCTTTTCCACAGTGCCAGGAATCTGAAATCAGTAACAGCACAGACTAATGAGCTATAAAAGAGACCGTGCACTCTACTTTATAATTCTCTTACCCTGGCACAGATGTGGTTGTTCTGTTGTTTTTAATTGCTCTTGCATCTCTGGGTCTTGAGTTTTGTATTAATAATTTTAAGAAAAAAGATAGTTTTAAGTCTACAGCAACATATACTGCAAAGCCAAAGACTAGGAACACTTTTTAGTATAGTCTGCCACTTACGAGTGTGATCATTGTATGCTAAAAGCGAGCTCTACCTGGGCTGTAGACCTCCTCCCCTCGCCAAAGTGTTGTTTCCATTTTGCTTTTATAGTTGCTGGTTCTCTTCACTGATCCACTAAGCCAGGCAGTCCTGCTCCTTTCAGTCACCCACTTACTCCAGTGCTTTTTCTCTATCCATTCTGGTGGTCTCTCATCCTTCATCCACCTGCTTATTTTAGATAATCATTACTCCTGTCCAGAGATGCCAAAATGAAAACTGGAGAGGATTCCTGTACCTTTAAAGATTGTGTAGGGAGAAAATTTCAGCAGGTGAGGCTTATCATGCAAGCTACACCAGCTGAAATTCCATCTTCTGCAAAACCATTAAAGTAGAGCAGCTCTCTCCAGCTTTCAATATGGTAACCCTGCTCCCATCTCAATTCTTCTCTCTCATTTTGCTCCGTTTCTTCTCCCATGTATCCCATGATGCTCATTCCTCCCCCCATCCTATTGCCGGGTGCACAGCCTTCCCTCTTTCTCTTAAAAGGATGGTGGAGGTGTAACAAAGGGAAGTAGCAGTCTGTCTTGTTTTCCCTATCATGCCTCTGGCCCATGAGGAGCTGTGTAGATGCCTTGTAGAGAAATGAATGTGCCAAGCTCACTGAAACTTTGATGGTTAGGGAGCTCTGTCATATAGAGACTACAGGTGATAGTGTAGGCTATGGATAAATGTAAATTAACTAAATTATTCCATTAAAAAAACTCTTGAGCTCACACCCTTATTGTCCTCTATGTATGAACAATACATTTCAAGTGTCTAGGTTTCATGGGCTGAAGCAGAGTGAAGAGAATAGTTTTAAAAATGGAAGCCCTTAATTCACTTTAGATAAATGCAAGAAAGGGAAAAATTGGATTAAAGGAAAACAACTTCTTTCTAAGTTGAATTTGACTGTCTAGGGTCAGCTCACTCGTCTGTGCCATATAAAATCGCTGAAAACCTTAAGATTTTGTGCTTCTAATATCTATGCTCTTCCCCCATAACAATATTTTTTCTTAACAAATCAGACTTCTTTTCTAAATGCTTAGATCAAGTAGCACAGTACAACTACAGTGCCTGTGAATAAAAAATGTCTTTGAAAAACTACCACATGTATGTACTGAATCCACCATGAGATCTCATTGTAGTAACATAACTGTTAAACCTCCCTAACTGGATTATGGATAGAGTGGACGAAGGAAGCAGTATAAACAGTACTCTAGTTGTAGACTGGCTTAGTGGTTAGGGTTGAACCCCTGTTCAGGAAGTAATGTGAAAAAGTATAAATTTGATATGAAGTGGCCATTTGTACCAGTTTGAGACAATTTAAATCAACAAGGGAAATGGCCATTTCATATCAAACTGATACCTTTTCAGATTATTCCCTGAACAGTGGTGCAAACCTGACCTGTAAGCCAGTTTACAACTAGAGTGTTGTATATGCTGTTTCATTCTTAAAACCGTCTTTGTCTGCTTGTATATATTTTGCATGGTTTTTTTTAAAGAAAGCTATAGAGGAAATATCTTTAAAACGTTCCCAGGTAGAGTTTGTCTTTGGAGCAGCACCCGCAACACTTTTCCAATTAATAGATAAATCCTTCATTTCTGTTAAAAAATAAGTTCCAATGGGGCAAGTGATTGCTGTCACTGTATGGAGAAACAGAAGTTTTTCCATAAATCACCAGAAGCAATGGCAGCAAGCAAAACATCTACAATAGGTTGAAGCAGGGGCTGGACATAAAATGTCTGATGAGTTGAAGGAAGGTTAGCAGTTACTGGGCAGACAAGAGCAATTTAATTATGGGTAAATCATAATGTTAGCATTTTTGAATTTGAGCAATTATCATTGTTTCTTGATTTAAAAAGAACATGGTTCCTTTAAGTGAATATATCTGGTAGAGATGCTGATTTTATTTTTTTTTTATTTCATTTTATTTATATCCCATCTTTCTGTTGGCATGGTATTATAGCTCAGTTGCAATTTAGAGATCACCTATATGGCTAATATCATTACATCCAGTTTTAATATTAGGCCCACTTAATATTTGAGGAGCTTGGTATTTACATTAAAGTCCAATTTATAACAGTAACCATATTTTTGAAAAATCATTTTTATCTTCAGTATCTTTTTTTAAAATTCTTTCTGCTAACTTTCCTTAACCGGCACAGCTCTACATCCACATAAGCACAGAACAAAAATCTGTCCACCTTGGGTCTTTGCATATGCCATGTTACTCAGAGAAACATACTGAAAGACCAAACTGAGAGCTGTAAGTTAGGCTAGACATGAGATGACAATCTGAAATAAATGCCCTCATTTGGTACATAACTAAACATTAATATATCAGAGCCACTAATTTATTTTTGAGACTTTTAACTGTAGCCTTATTATTTTTGTCATGATATTACTAATTTATTTTGCTAAGCAGAGGAGACAGTTACATTTTTTCACTATACGTTTTATGTTTTTTAAAAAAGGAACTCCCCCCCACTTATATTCACTGTGATTATGAAAAGGCATCATCTGACAACACAGGATTCATGCTTATGTTCAGATTAGTGGCAATTTTGTTGCCAAACTTTTACTGTTCTACAGAACTAGGGAAGAAAGATACGGTGTGTATGTATGTGTATGCAGATCCTGAATACTGCAGAACTATTTCTCTCCTTTACAGACCCTCTTGAAGGGAGCACCCTGCATATTCTCTTTCATCATACAAAGTACAGTAATGGGATAGTTGTTACACAGAAGCGAATCAGACTAGGAGTGGGGAGACCAGCATTCAGGCCCCAGTCAGCCATGCAGATCAACAGGTGACTACAACCTAGGCCATTTCCGCTCTACTTTGTTAAAGTGCTATTATTCCACTTTCGATATCCTGTAGAATTCTGGGGTTTGTAGTTTACTGAGGCCAAAGAGCTCCCTGGATAAGAATTTTAAATGCCCCTCCCTAAACTGCAAACGCCAGGATTCCACAGGATGTTGGAAGCGGAATAATAACATTATAACAGTGTAGTGTGGAAATGGCCCTAGTCACCACTTTGTGCTTTAAGCAACCTCGTAAGATGATGTGAGGTAATGGGAGAGGGTGAAAAATGTGTACACCTCCCTGAGTTCCTGGGAAGAAGGGCAGGACAACAATACAAGAGGAGCTAGGGCAGGAAAAGCAAAGAGGAACAATAGTGTAAAGCCACAATAGTTCAAATTTTATAAAGTGGCAGTTGTGAACACTCATGTGACTCAAGATATTTGTAGACTAATTTTGAGAGAAAATGTTTTATAGATTAAAATGTTCCTGAAATTTCCATGTTGCCAGAACTATACCAATATTACATGTTGGCTGTATCCCTCTTGTAAAATCATTATTCCACTAATTGCTTTTGCACTCTGACCCTAGCAAAAATATGGTGTCTTGTTCTTATTTTTTTTAATTGCTAGGGGTGGGGGTGGAAGGGAGATACATAACTGGAAAAGTGAGAATTGAAGGCTCTCAGAATCAACTTGTTCACCTGCCAACTTCACAGACTACTTCTGGAAAGATTCGGTACATTTGTGTATGTTTCTTGAGCTTGTCACAATATGTTCCTTTTGTGAAACTCTTTTTATTTCTAGAAGGGCCCATTACAGAACTCTACTGGGAGTTATTTTGGTAGCTATTACTTTTTCCACAGAAGACCTGCACTAAGTAATTAGAAGTGAATCTGACTGCATCTCAGAGTCAGTACAGCTCAATATTTTTTTTGGCATCTCAGTATCTACATGATGTGCTCTTGCAATTAAGTTAAATGGTCATTTGCCCCAACATGGCATGATAAGTTGTCATACCAATTTGCCCATAACCCTATGCTATAATCTGACTGTGATTTAGATGCAGAATTCTGCCCTGCCCTTCCTGGTGAGGTACATCAACCATTCTCAGACTTTTTTCAATGGAGAAAATGGATACTTTTCAGTTGCTCTCAGCCATAGTCTAAAAGTCATAATGGATGAAAATGGTATCAGCCGTAGTTTAAAACATCTGGAGGGCACCAGACTAGTGAAAGTGGATGCAGATAAATTTGTCAACTATGTTCTTTGAGCCAAGTCTGGAGAACACCATTAGATTAGCCTTTTCCAGTGCTCTAGATCAGAATGGGGAAAGTGTGACCCATCAGCTGCAATTTGGAGGTTGCCCTCTGAAGTCCCAGGGAGAGGCTAATGGGCCCCCTTCACTTCTAGAGGTTTTTCATCCCTGATTTGATCTAATGAGAGTTGTAGTTCAGTACATGTAGAAAACAAAGTTAAGGAGACCCGCATTAGATAGTACATGTGTACTTATACACATACCACCGTTATCTAAACACTATCTAAATATCTTGTAGTTTGTTTAAATGTTTCTGAAAAAGTATTCCAGCTCTAATGGATTTTGGAAAATTTTAAATAAGTTATATTACTACTAAGCTTGCTGGTCTTAAATCTGGTACCATCTACTCTTATAACAGAGGTGAGGCAGCTGTAGCTTTTGATTTGATGGAGGACTATAACTCCTGTTGTTACTGGACATTAACTATTCTGGCTAGAAGAATCACAAGGGAAGGATACTCATCAGGTATGATGTCCTGGGTTGAAATCTGTGACAAACTGCTCTTGTTTGGAAAGTGCTGTAGTTCAGTGGTAGAAAACACACACACACAGAGCCCTAAGATCAGTCTCTGGCATTTCCAGCTGGAAAGTTCTAATTGTTTGGAGGGGAAAAAACTCCCCAAAAACTGGAGAACTACTATCAGGAAATACCACGTGACACAAACAAGTAATCTGACTGAACACAAGGCAGCTTCCTATATTCCCATAGTGAACAGTCCTGAGAAAGAAGACCAGACACTATTACTCTTTCTGTTCCTAATCCAACAAACTTCAAGAAGGATATATCCTCACAGAAAACTCAGGATGAACAAACCTAAGATGGCAGCACTCAGAAGAGCTGCTCTGTCAGCCCAGAGGTGCAATACCTGCATTCCTTTAGACTACAATGCTTCACACTTCCTTACCAATGGCCATGTCGGGTGAGGCTGATAGGAATTGCTGGCCAAGCTCTCGGGAGAGTCTGGGGTTCTCCACCTATGTGTTGCATATTTCATGCTATAAGGTCAGAAGAATCATAAAATGCAACATGCACAGAGGTTTGATTCAGTGGATTTTTAATATTTCTAGAGGACACAAAGCTGTGCCACAGACAAGTACAGGAAATACAGGACATCAGTTCCACAGAAGTGCATCAGGAAGAGCACAGAAACAGCATGGCCACAAAGCTGGTGCCACCATGACAGCTCTAGCCAGGTACAATGAATCAGACATGCCAGCCAGGCAGCATGGAAAAGAAGGCTCTCCATGCAAAGTTGCAGCACATTAGTGACCCCAGCCCAACATTCAGACATACTGCCCTCTCCCTGCTGGCATGTATCACTTCAACTGAGGGAGGGTGGGACAGGAGGAGTTCTGCTGCTTTCTGCTCCAATGAAACTAAATTCTGCAGATAAAATGTGACTGCCAGCCAGGATCTTTGCTCAGTACGGTAATGGCAGCAACAAAAGTTCTCAGGCCTTAAATCAGATTTCTTACACTTCACCTCAGTTTGGGGAGTCCCATATTCTTTGTGGCTCCAAATAAAGGGAGATCCCCTTCTGAAACTTTGCGTTCTCCTTGGCACCTGGCCACAAAGAATCAAAAATCATCCCATTATCCATATGACAATCAGTACATGATTCTTTTAGTATCAGGAATAAAGGATTAGCCTGTGAAACAAGACTGAGATTCTTCTTGGCAAGGTGGTGTGGGCTTTCATAAATCAGCATTCCACCCTCTGCTACCTGGTGCAAAGGCTCCAGAGAGGAAGCTTACAAGCAGAAGAATACAACTCCGCACTCCACAAAACAAACAAAAAACAACCCACAAGCCACCTCAGCAGGGAGGAGTGTAACTTTCTGATGGAGGGCATGGAGTGATTCTGCAACAACAACCAGGCTGCCCCCCAGCCACATTCCTGCAGGATCACAGTGGCACCAGCACTGCACTCAAAAGTCAAGAGAAGGCCAGAGAGGGAGGGAACTACATGGAAGCAGCTAGGGGTGAAGAGAAGGAAGAGTGTAGCTAGAATCCCTTCTCAATACTAAGAGTGCGCCGGGTGACATGTTCCATCTTCCCAGACACATATTCAGTCAAACTGATTTGGTAGTGGGCCAACATCTTCAGCATAAGACGCAGGTTCAGCCACCATTGCTCTTTGGGGAGCCTATGCCTGTCAGGGAAGACAGAAAAAAATAGCAGTGTCAGCGCCGCATCAAAATCACAGCCAGGACTGTATGCATGTATGCAATGTAATACCGCAGACAGCAGGTCTGGGCAAGTGTACAGTGTGGTCCTGTCACCCTCAGGGGAAAGTGTGGTCTTTATGTCATGTCCATTATGTAGATGCCCCAAAGCTGTTTGTGAGGTTCTCAGCCCATGAGTTTCCAAATAATTTTTTGACCAGTTTTGCACACACACTTAGGCCCTTTCCACACGTGGAGGGGGAAACAGGGGAAAACGCGCTAAAACCGATCTTACTGGCAGCCGGGTAAGTCCGTCGCCATGCGGAGCAGTGCGAGCTTGCTGCTCTGCAGTCCTCCAGCGTCCAAAATGGCGGCTTCCAGTTGGTGGAAGCTTTCCACCAACCAGAGAAGCTCGCCAGCCTAAAGCCCGCCCCTCGCAGATCTGCAGGCACACACTAGTGTGCGCCTGCAAATCTGCACCGGAGTGTGGCGACAGAGCTGCATGGGGCTGCACGCTCCGTGCTTTTTAAAAACCTCTGAAAAGAGATTTTTAAAAAACACGCCACGCCACCAGTTCCAGTCCCTTCGGAGCAGACTGAGGTGCGGAACTACAAAAAGTAGTCCACCCCAGTCCACTCTACGGTGCAGACCTCCGTCAGAGGTCGCTCTGCACCGTTTTAACACCCCGGTGCGGAAAGGGCCTTTGATTCAGAGGAGGCTTTTTTAAAAACAGGAAGTGATTATAGTCTACTTCCTCTTTTCTCCTCTTCTTCTTTTTTTTCTAAGGCCGTTTCTGGAACCAAAACAGTCCCAGAGCCCATCAAAACAATATTACTCCCTGCACCCCTAGAGGTTGTGGGGGGAAATTTTGGCCTCCCCACAAAAAGGTAAAAAAATTGGGGTGGGGGAAGCACAATCCTGCAGGGTTCCCCAAGGGGCTAATATGTTCCCACAAAAAACCTACTAGCTGCCTACCCGTGGAACTTCTGAACTCTAACATCTCTCTTTTAAAGCTAAGCATGGATTAGAAGATAGGCAAAAAGCCTACCCTGTAGCTCAATATTTAAATGCTGGGAAGTGTCTTCAAGAAATCTGCTTAAATTTTCTATTTCTACATCAGCAGATACAAAGGGAGGCAACAAGACTGACCAGTAAAGTGAAGGAGCACTTGGAATCATCACATAGCTCCCAACTTTCCACTATATCTGAATGTTGTTCCCCTTCCCTCAGAAAAGAAATGCAAAATGCCGCTATTATCTTGGTTAAGTATAACAGCTGATTTACCCACCTGTCCTTTCTAAGAGACTTGCTTTAAATTGTGACAACAGGTATCTTCCCTATCAGAGAAGGAAAGTATTTCACATCCCATATCTTGGGATGTCAAAGGAAATACTACTTACTCAAAGTCTGTGACTTTCTTGAGCTCAGTTACAGGACTAAAGGACACAGTCTTTCTTTTCAGGCCTATAACACAGGCAGATTCTGCAGAATTGGCAAATACACGTCCTATGGAAAGAGAAGGGCTTTTTACCTGAGGTGCCCGGCAAGTCTACAGAAGAAAAACAGCGGCTAGAGAAAACAAGGCTTCTACAATTGTGACAGCAGGACCCAAAGAAAACGGCCTCCTCATGCTTCTTACAGAATAATGGTAAACACCAAAGCACTAACTTAGTTTTCATCAAACTGTGCTCACCAAATGTGTTAGAGTACAACTTCCATATGCTGACTGTGCCATTATGAAAGTTGTGGGCATCACGTTGGGAAACCCTGAGCTAGACTCAAAGAACAGTTCTACACAACACATCAAAGAAACCTAACTTTAAGTTGAGAAGATCTTCCTGGCCACAAAAACATATTCCAAATCCCAAGAGCTCTCTGAAAGATAACCATGTCTAGACTCTGATAAGGATTATTAGTCTTGTTCATTTTAAGGGCAGACCCAATCTTTTATTTTTTCCCCCAAGACATACTGTAATGATATCACTCTAGGGTGTGGCCCAAAAAGCAAAGGTGCTTTGGGTAGAAATTAGCTCTGTATAACATGTCAGTAATGTCTCTGGAAGAGGGGAGTAGAATTTGAAATGCGACCCCAGGAGGAATAAATGGGAGCAGAAAGAATTATAGATATATTAACTATTACATATTATTACATGCCATAAAGAGAGGCCTATGGTAGAGATTCTAGAATCCTTCCTGGCTGCAGGGCAGGAAGCAGACTGACAGCATAAATGGCTTCTGCTTGTAGTCAATACTTGGCTGCACCTCAGCTGAAAATTTGGATAAGCTCTCATTTACCTGTCTCTCATGGCAATCAGAAAGCTCAGAAAAGAGCAGCCTCAGGGCCACTGAGTGGGCAGTGGTACTCCTCCTGCAATGTAACAGCTCACCAGCATTCTTTGATCTCTATTCAACTGCTCAGCAACAGGGCATATAGTCTGTAAAACTTGCTGAAAGGCAGACAAGTCAACAAGATGCAGCCTGTTGCATTCACCACATTCCCTCAAAGTTCTGAACATCTTCCTGCTTACTACGGAATGCAGCAGCAAAGGTCTTCTGTCTTGGAGGCAGTACTTTTAACATACCTTTGCGGTAAGCGTCTTTCAGCTTCTCTGACATCCACAGTACAGCCTTCACCCCTAGCTTGGTGCCATAGTTGCGGTCAAAAGGAGTTGGAGCACCTCCCTAAAGACAGAAACAGGAAATGGACAGGAGAGCCAAAAGGGTGGCAGCGTCCCTCCTTCTGTGAGGAAGGCCATGCTGATCTAAATGGATGGCTGAGGATATCCTACTCAACAGACGTTTTGCACATACCTCTGCAGGAAGATTGTGAAATGCAAAACAAAAGTCTCACATAAGTGGTTTAAGACTAGGCAATGGTCAATAACTGATCTGCCCTTTCTAAACCCAGCCTGTGTCCTAGGATATTTTCATCAGCAGCCCAAGCAATGAGTTTGTTGTTGAGCTATCTGGTATAGAGTTACCTACTAATGAAAGCAGACTAATAGACCAGTAACTAGGAGGATCATTCCCATACCCTATTTAAACAGATAGGATTATGATAGCCTGAGATCAGCTATTCAGCAATCAAGTAGTCGCGTTAAATACAGCTGCTAGTAATTAGTTTGGCAAGTAAGAATAAACTTTTCATTAGGAAAGTCCTGAATAGAAAGTAAGTTATCAGACAAATCTATCCATGTGGTGCTAGTTTTCGAAAGCTCAGGCATAACTGAATCTGAATCCAGAGCTGTTCCAGATTTAATGTGAGAAACTGGCGTCTTTATTTCAGCTTCAGCCACAGTAGCTCAATGTGGAGGAGAGTGTGAGGGATCCAAAGATATAAGATGCATATCCCTAGACTTCTGATAAAAGATGCATAGCCATAGTGCTCTGCTGTCTAGTGTCCCTAAAGACAGAAGTTTTATGGCTTGAGGTTAGTGCTTCATCATTGGAACATACTCTTTAATGTTGTGCAGTAAGATACTGGCTAAAACTTTTTTATGCAAGACTCAAACCAGGTTATATGCATCTTGTTCAGGAAGACAACTACATCAGCTAATGGTCTAAGATTGTCAGAGATAAATTACAAAGAATAGATTTGTCTGATAACTTACTTTCTATTCAGGACTTTCCTAATGAAAAGTTTATTCTTACTTGCCAGACTAATGATATAGATCCTCAGTATTCTTTATCTACTGCTTGTACTACCTGTTCCTTCCATTATCTAAGCCTGTCATTTAACACTAATCAGCGTGCAAAGTAACTTGAAATTCTCACTATCACTGAATACATATAATCTTTACCAAAGCTCAGTTCAGTGCTATTCCTTCTGCTGTGCCGGATGGTAGCTTACAGGGAATTCTATAAAAAGTGTTATTTATCTATGTAGAAATGGGTTACTGGAATCCCTATCTCATGCATTTTTTCTTTTGTGATTTTTACAGAAATGAGCAAATAAGACATATTTTATCCCTCTTAAATAAAGTCCCTGGGAGATCATATGTTGCAAAATTTCTCTTCTCTGCTGCTAAAATATTCATAAAATTATTATTCACACACATGGGCAATATTCGGGTTTTTTCCCAATTCCTTATCTTTATAAGTTTTAAAATCTTAATTAACTGCTGAATTGTTCTGCATTCTGTCTGTTTTATATACTTTATTTGTTGTATCAGATTGCATGTCATGTATATCTTGTGTTTTAATGATCTGTGACTGCGTAATAAATACTCATTTTGTTTTTTGAGCGAGTATTTATTATGTGGTCACAGATCATTAAAACGCAAGATATGCATGACATAAATCTAATACAACAGATAAAGTGTATAAAACGGGATGGAAAATCTGACCCTGTCCATGAACACCAAACCTCTAAGAAGGAGTAGATTGCTCACTATTCGTTTTAAGAACAGAATTTCAGGCAGTAATTCTTCCCCAGGCAACATCTGCTGTTATTCCCTTTCTCCACTGCAAATCTTAAATCAGGGTTATCTTCAGCTGATATGTCCCTTCTCAGTGCTAACATTGCCTCTTGCTGACCCACTGTCCGGCTAACACACCTGCTGGAGGTGGCCTAGAACGTTGATCCTGCAGTCAAATATGCCTTTCCCCTCTGAGGAGTATAGGTTGTAGAGGAACTCAGTGGTATAATGCTCATGGCACTTTTCATTGCTAAGGAGAGAGCACAAGGAAGAAAAACTTCTCAGTTACACTAGGCAACTACATCTGTTGCATAACAGGCAACAAAACAGTATCCTGGGTCCTATTCAAGGTGCCAATTTTAAAACGTAAGCTTGTAAATAAAATAAAATAAAATAAAATAAAATAAAATAAAATAAAGCCCCATGAAGTAGGCAAAACTGAATGCTAGCAAGCTTTTGCCTTTATCAGCCCACATTAGGAACTGGGTCTGAGGAGCAGCTAGTAAAGCACAGTCCATGGAACCAGCTGCTGAACACAGGCAAAACAATGGCCTCCACTGTGCTAGTCTTGCTCCTGAGGGATCTCCTCCCCTTTTTTTTCCTTGAAGAACTACTGTGAAGTGCATGAGACCTTCACTGGCAGACATCCATGTCTCATATCATCACATTTACACACCATTAAGATCTCTTCAGTGTTTCAGAGGTTTCTTGGCTGCAATCACTTCATTTGTACTGAATTTAGCCATGCTATAGAGAGATACATCCTGGCAACAGCCAAAGCAATGGTCAGCAGAGACCACAGAACTATGCCAACCCTATGGTTCCACCCCTGTTTCCCCACAGATCTAGATCTGTCCCCCTAATTCTACTGAGTGCAATATATTTGCTCCCTCATTTCTTGGATACTGGATGGTGATGAGGAGGAAGTCAATCCTCCTCCTCCTCCTCCTCACATTATCACTGCTAATATTGAGCCCAAGATCTTTTGCTGGCCTAATCAGTTATCACAGACATCTCAGCCACTATACCAACAGCTGCTGCGGTAGGGTCAAGCTAACATAGGCAGCTACGGATTATCCTAAAAATGTACATCATTTTCCTAAGCAAGATCATTTCAGAGCCTTCTCTACAACTCACCGCAATACCAGACCTCTCTGAATATCTGTTTTCATTTTGTCAGTCAAATGTTCAACATTCGCCTGGGAAAACACAAAGAACAATAGTTTTTATTGGATTCACTTTTGCTGATTAAAGAGAAAACCCAAGATTTTTACACAAAAGGGGAAGGAAATGTCTGAACTAGAAAGAAAATGAGATAACAATTGTTTTGCTCACATTGAATAGTATTAGAATCAGCATTCATCAGTGTAACAAACAACTGACAAGAGGTCCTTAGCTAGAAAGAAAGCTGCAGCTGCTGCTCCTATTATTATTAGTATTAATCTTAGCACTCAAGAAATCCTGGTCATCCTCTTATAATCCAGAATCTACATAGCTCAGTCCCTAAAACTATCATATAACCATCAGTCATAGTGGTATTAAGAGAAGCAATTCCAAAGTAAACAGGCCCAAGTGATGATTCCACTCCATTCAGAATAAGCACTGAAAAGACAGGTACTCACCAGCATATCCTAGCTTGTTCTTGTCCACAGACATTCGCCTATGACCATGTGATCAACCGTCATTGTAGAAACAATCTGGTGTCACTGATTTAACCAATACTGGAATATGAGGGTACCCTACAATGCTTCAGTTAGATGAACTCCATTTAATTTTAAACTGCTTACTTAAAGTGGATATTTCTCTGCACACTATCTTCTGGCATTTAGTTTACGCCAGTATGCTGAACTGGAGGGGAGTACACAGCAGAGGAGACTTTTGATGGTCGGTTCACAGAGTTCAGGAAGGGGACTGAAGAACAGGACAAAGAATTTCTAAATGCTTTTAAAAGAAAATCATCCTCACTCCACACCATTTTGATCCCCATTAAACAAATATAGCAGCAGTCTCATAACATGAGCTATGATCTGCATTGCGGGATGTTAGACTATAACTAGGATTGTTTTATCTGAGACTGCCTTCTTAGCTTCTGGAGTATACGAGTGGACATTTTCTACATGCAGTTTTACTTAACAGATATGTGTATGTAATAAGGCAGTTTTTCTGTCTGGCAAAAGCTGCAAATACAAAATTTCATTAACCAAAAACTTACTATTACAGGAGTGCCTTGCCACTCTCTCAGCCATACTAGTTTTCCTAAACAGCTCCTACAGAAAAGTCTAATACAGGCATCTCTTTTTCTCCCTGCACAATTATGCACTTTAAAGCTCTAATGGTGCATCCTCCCTCAATATGAGGACTATATAAAAGAAATAATGCTAGGGGGAATAACACCACATTTTGTCTTAGGTTGGAGCTACAAGGGGACACATGTCAGTGACTAACAGATGGTTTCAAGGAATGCCTTTCTTTCACTCTGCCATCATAGTTTTCTAGATTTTCATTGCCCCTTGAAACTGGAAGCTAAGATTTCTGTTACGGAGAAGAGTTACAAGAGACATGCTATTTTTGGCCTCATTTTTAATTTCATCTGAATTGTTACAGCAGAGGTAACTACCAGAGAAGGCCCCAAGATCTTCTGCCTCTTTCAGCCAGGTCACTTCCAATAGCCATATAGTTGTGGAGTTCTCCCTCCCTCCCTCCCTCCCTCATAGAGCGTGTGCTGACCACAGCACATTTAACATGAAGAGAGCCCATCTTTTTTGAGCCAAAGCAACACTTCAAAAAGACAACTGTATACATAAAATTTTAACACTAGCACACCTTTAGGTCATGAATAGTGAAAGGTTCTTCATAGACATAAGCAGCATCAGCTCCAACGGCAATGCCAGTCACTGTTGACAAGTAGCCACAATAACCCCCCATTGTTTCCACAATGAACACACGTCGTTTTGTGCCTGAAGCAGATTGCTTGATGCGATCACAACTCTGTATGTCAAGGGAAGAAGGAAAATAAATCTTTAGATGTCCAGATATCGGAAGGCATTTAAACCCTTGGCAGCTGAGAGCTTCAGGCAGGTGGGCAGGCAAATAGTTCAATGAACAGTTGAGCTCAGCATATAAAGAGAATTAAAGAGGAAGATTTCCATTTTAGAAATTATCAGGAACAAGGGTGAAAATAAATATCATAATGGCTTTATTTCAAGCTATGATGTAGAGATATTTAGAATATTTTATATGGCATATAATTTATATATCTTGTGTAATCTGTTTGCTCAAAAGGAGCTTTAAAAATGTGCTAAATAGTGCAATTACAATGATCATAAGGGTTGGAGCTCCTTTCTTCTCAGGGAGGAGGATAGTTAACGTACTATATTACTCATATTCTTTCTACCCACACTTTTCTCTAGCTCTTTTTACTCAAATTCTCAGTGGACGTAAGAAAAATATATTGATGCAAGAAAGATTATAAAACTTGTCTCCAAACATGTCCTACTTCCCAGAAAACTATGATTACCCCAGCTCACCTCCATGGCAGCATTAACAGCCGTATCAGATCCCAGGCTAAAATCAGTGCCAGGAACATTATTACTGATGGTAGCTGGTATCACACACATGATGATGCAGAGCTCATCATACTGTCCACGTGCTTCCACCAACTGTAGTACTCCCTCATAAGCCTGCCAAAAACAAAACAACGAACAAAAAAAGACACATAGTAAAGCCCAAGCACTTTCTTGCTAACAGTACAGTAATCTAGCACTTTCCAGTGCCTCAGCCAAGAGTTTGGCTTTAACCTCTGAGTCTGATGGGAGATGTTTGTTTTGAATGAACACGACTTTCAATGACTAGATATCTATCAATTCAGAGGTATATGACATACACTTATTTAGTGGTGTACTACTCAGGTTATCTAACACAGGAGGTTGATTATCTTTTTCTCTGATGTGCCAGGACCACTACCATATTTGTTCCTACAGGCTACAACTGTTTCTTTCTTTCCTGGAAATTTCCTATGGATCAGCCCTGGTCCATGGACTACCATTCTGAGTGACATTGGTTTATAGCATAAGTTTACTAAACAGTAAGGAAGCAGATCATCACTTATTTCACTCTCACATGCAGCATGAAGAATTTCAAATGTTTTCTCTTCACTGGGCAAACGGTGAAAAAGTTGTGCTTTTTTCATTTCACAACTTTTTTGCAATTGTTTGAGTAGAAAATGTGGGGGTTTTGCGTCACACATAAATATTTTTGATTGGCATATTTTTGTGCCAATCTTTGTTTTTGCAAAAAATCCAAAAAGATGCAAATGCAAAAAAATCTTGCAATAATTGACCATTTTTTTTTTGTAAAGGATGAGAAAATTTCTTAGTATTCTTTACAGTTCTACTAAGTAGCTAAAACTCCATTTGTTACGAGCCAAAGGCACTGTGCAAAAGACAGAAGGATTAGCACAAAGACTGCACGCGTAAACAGAGGCAGCTGCCTTACATCTAGTCCAGACTACAGGTCCATCTAGCTTAGTCCCATGCAAAACAGACAACTAATGGCACATTAGCATTTCAGACAGAAGCATTTCCATGTCTACCTGGAGATGCTGGTGACTGAAACTGTAACATTATGCACGTATTCTTCACTGAACTTCAGCTGTCAGGGACTCCATATAACAAATTTCCCACTGGTAAGGACTTAATTCAGGTGTGCTTCCCCACCAGTTTTGTTTCTGTGGCCCCAACAACCCAGACCTTCCCCTTTCCTTGTTAAAAGTGTTAATTGTTCCTCCTAGAAGACCTCAGGTGTGGCATTTCACCTTTAAAATAAGTTGCAGGTTCCTCACTACTTAACATTAAAAAAATCTATTTTTAAAAAGCAAAAGTAGATTTCTGATTACTTCCACTTCTGTTCTTTCTATCATCGTCATTGTCATTGTCATCACCACCACCACCACCACCACCACCACCACATCATCATCATCAGTTCAGGCAATTCCAGAGGTTCCTAGGGCAAAAATTCACTGAGCCCACTGAAGGTGCCCAACCAGTTAATTCTAACCTTGCATACTGCCTGCACACTGAAGTACTAACCCAACGGCAAACATGACTGGCTTAAGCTTTTTAGACAAAGCAGAGAGGATATTCTTATTCAAGGGTCAAATGAGTTTTTCCACACCTCAAATCCTCCAATAACCAGCAGTGCCTGAATGTTGAATTTCCGAACATTTTCAGCAATCTTTTCCATGCACGTCTTTGGGAGAGTTCTGGCAAAACAAAACAAAACAAGCTTTTTAAAAAGTTATATCACAGTGTGTGCCACTTATAACCCTAATTTAATGGAATCTGCTTTACAGTATGATTGCCTTAGCACGGTGAAGGCTAAAAAAGAATTACTCATTCTGTGAAACACATAGAGAGATCTTCTGAATTTTTTCAAATTAATATGTTGCCTTTGTACTTTTCAAATAACAATACAAAGCAAAGATAAGGTACACTAATAACCAGCATTTCATATGTTCTTCAGCAAGCAAGCAGAGAAACTCATAGACTCACACAGGATGGGAAGGACAAATAAATCAGGCACAATGTGCTCTTTATATTGCTTCTCCCATAATAAATAGCTCAGTGACTAAAAATAAAAAGAGGAAGTGTACTAAATAACCCATTTGTTCCCATTTTGTCCAAGTTAATAACTGGAAAGTGTAGTTCAGGCACTCTCTAAAAGCCTTGGAAACGATTCATATGTTAGATAAACTGAAAAACTTAGCCAGCCAGCTCATTAAAAGGTTGTGGCCATGTCATGTGCTCTGGAACAAAGCAACGAAGAGGCTGCCTTTGAGGAAAATTATTCACTCAGTTAAGACAGTGTACCTTTTATCACACTTTTTAAAGAGCAACATTAGTCTGATTGTACAAGCAAAGCACAGTCCGTACAGGAAAGGAGGGGAATGGAATGTGTAAAATTATTGCAGCAATCTTGCTGTGCAGTTTCAACCTGTGACTAATCCACTCATACATTCTCTGAAGTGAGCTAGAATATTACTGATACTGATCTAGTTGGGAGCAATCATAGCACAGCTCATAGTGATGACTGCAAAAAGGGAAATCTGACTGCGCCATACTTCAGTTTTGTAATCATGATCTGTCAAGGTAGGTTTCTTCTGGAAATTATGTATTCAGTGTCAAACACTGTGCTCTTCAGATTCAGGTATACTTTATGACAAGCTTATGAAGTATGAGTGGGCAAATGGGTGATTTTTACCAGAATCCAAACATCAAGCACACCTTTTTGGACCTTTGTCCCAGGTACACTGAAAGGTTGTCAACATGTTTTTAACAATTATTATTTTAAAATGTTTTTGTTTTATGTTGCATATGTATTTGAATTTAAACTGCTTAGATTATATCATGATAAATAAATACTACAAATAAATAAAAAATAAAGTTGAGTATCAGTGTACACACAGAAACCATCAGATTCTAAAACCAAACAATACTGATGCCATCATATCACACAGGAATCCATAGAATGACTATCAGCAGGACTACACACCCCTTGCACTCTTATTACCTCCTGGCACAAGCAAGGCTGATGGGGATGGGGTTGGTTGGAACATGAAGTAGGTATGGTGCATCATAATCACATTCTTAAGCGAAGCAGGCAGCATTAAAATATGGCATTCCTGACATTCCATAAGTGCCAAAGACATTCTGTATGTGGAATATCAGAATCTAGGATGGACAGGCAATGTCAAAGAATGCATATATACAGATATTCCTTCCAATCATGATAATGAAGAATTGAGAGAGAAGTGAAATAGCAAGAACCTTATTATGAACTACCAATGGATAAAAGGGCACAAAGCAAATACTTCACTGAGAGAGTAATAAAAGCATCCACAGGACATGAACCAACAATAACAATGGACCCTGCATTGTCAAGACAGCAATATCAAGACTGTCCCTCAAATTTTCAGCATACAATGAAGCCATCTTTCCATTTGTAAAAGCTGAAAAATTAAGAGAGGTTTGGCAATGATGGGCTTTGAGGCAAAGAAACAATTGCGGGGGGATTACTCCAGAATATAAAAAGGAAAGAAGTGTCTCAAGAGAAGGCAATCATAAAATGGAATCTGTATGCTATGAAAATAGATCAGTTATGTTGCAAAGGTGGTTTTGACAAGACTATAATTAACAAAATGCTTATAGAAAGGAGAAGTGGGCAAACTATTGTTGTAGGGATAATTCACAAAGCACAACATAAATTATAAGTTCTACAACAGTAAAGCAAAGGAAAGATAAACTATTTCTTAACTGCAAGAATAGTTCAGCAATAAAATATGAAACAACCTATTTATTGTTTGCTTTGAGGAAAGATGAAGGGGGTCAGAATATTCTGTTAGGATAAAGGCAGACAAAATGATCCACAGATTTTACAGTTTTAAGGCAAGATGAGCTTAAATCTCCCTGAGCTGCCTTGGCTACAATTGAAGAGTTTCATCCTCTTCAAAAAGAATCTTTTTATGGGATTTGCTAGCACTTACCGTTTGGTCCCCAGCATAGATCCTCCACGGCCTAGCCATCCTGCTACATCATGCCATCCCACCTCTCGAATCTATGGGAGGGAAAATGTAGTTTGGTCCCTTGTAATTCACTCAATCACACACAATCAACTTGTTCTGCCAGATCCTGGAAATGGGGGTGAAGCCAATGCCCTCTTATAGGTGAAGATCACATTGGTATTTTGTCACCTGAGAGCCTGCTAGTGTCAATTTCTTCACCTATTACACTATTCTAACAAAATAAATGGTAACAGTTTATAGTGAGCACAATACAGAGTTCTGTTTTTAAAAAAGTGATTATTATTTCTACTTCTAAACTGTCCATAACCAAAGTTCTCTGGAAGTTCACAAGATTTTACATTTCAGATTAAAAATCTAAGATACAAAAGCAAGCAAGCAAGCAAGCAAGCAAATAAATAAATAAATAAAATATAATTAATAATAAATAAATAAAATAGCACAAGACAAGGCAGCACAAAGTAAACTCAGCAGCAGGGCTAAAAACTTTATTACACAATAAAATAACATTAAAAAACAGCAGCAAAAAACCCAGAAGAGTAAAGAGGACTAAATACACTTAAGCAACTCTTAAAATGCCTGAGATAATAAAAAAGATATTCACCTGGCACCAGTCAATCAATCAATCAATCAGTAACAGAAGCTCTAAGCAAACTTGTTTGGGGAATATATTTCACAAATCAAATCACTCTTACACTTCACCACATTTAACAGGGCCACCTGCCAAATGAATGTTAGTTTGTGGATATTCTGGTGGCAAAGAAAAAGAAATATGGCTAATGGTCCTACAGGAGGAAAGGCGTCTCCCCTTTTCATCAGAGGTACATTTACCTGTCCTTTGCTCAAGCCTTCAAAACCATCATTCACTGCATACATTGTGTGGCCTTGGCAAATCCCAATACGCACAGCTGACCGGACTGCTGCATTCATGCCTGCTGCAGGGGCTCCCACATTGAGAATTGCAATGCTGAAATTGCTCTGTCCAGAAGGAAGAAAGGAAAAGTAAGCAGCCCACAGGCAACTTGAAGAAGCCACTGAAATACTGACATTCTGACATTCTGATAAGTGTGAAAGGTACCCTGAAAAGAGTGCTGGGAAACTTCTGGTCCTCCTTTTTTGGGAGCCTAAAATCTTCCAAAATTCCTCACCACTGGTCATTATGACTAAGGCTTCTGGGAGCTGATGTTCAAAACATCTGGAGGGCCAAAGGTTCTCCACTCCTGACTTAAGCTTCAGAGGTAAAAAGAGAAAGTGATGCCTAAGGAGCAGTCTAGAATCAATCTAGCTTCCTTTCTCTGAAACATTTCAGGTAAGTATTTTGAAGAATCCAGGCAAGACACAGAGCAGTGGAGATTGTCTCCCTTTCCTACAAAGCCATCTAAAATGAATGATCAAAGACAGGCCCTCGTTATCATTCAGCTATAGTTCACCAGGTCTCTGCCCAAACCATGGCTTCAGCAGAAGGTAAAATATTTCCATGGCTTCTCCAATCTGTTGAAGTAGCTCACAGATTTCCATGATATCTACTAGAAACTGCAAGGAACAAGTAAAAGCAATGAAATCCTTTTTTAAAAAAAATGAACAAACGAAGGACATTTCTGCTTCATGTTCTCCTTCTATACGCTTCTCTGTCTCCCTGTACCTTTATACAGAGAATGAGGGGAAGCAAGATTATAATGTCCTCTGTGCCTCTGGGTGGAGTACCCAATAAGGCTACTACAATTTCCTGTAAGAACCAGAGTACTGCCTTTGGATTCCTTTGTCTATCCCTTAAGTAGAATACCTCAAGCCCCAGCCTTATAAAAAGGATTTATTCACACATCTTTTAATATAATAGCCATTCATTTTCACATTAGAAGCAGAGCCTGAAAAAGCTACTTTTTTCATTCTAGCTGGGGGATTCTTGGAGTTACACTCCAAAAGAGTAGTTTTTCCAAACCCCTAACAAAGTATTTGCAAAACAGGCACTCCATAGCCCACTTCTCACCTTTTCCTGTGCTGGCTTCTGGTGTGCTAGTAGCTTGTAAATGTTCCAGTTATTTTGAAAGCTCCTGAAAAAACAATTGCCTTAGTTACCTCCCGTTGTAAGCATCAAGATCCCTAGTCTATGAGAAGCTTCTCTTTTTTCTTCCTACTACTTTTGGACTCAACACTTCAAAGAAGTGGAGCATGACACCATGAAATATAAAAACCTAAACTTTTCTATCAGGGTATATAAGCTAAATGAAATTCATTGTGTGTGTAATAAAAGAGGGAAGTGTCATACCTCCACAAGAAAAATTACAATTTTGGAAAGTAGAGTAAGCTGAAAGCTAATTGGCTCAGGGGATGGGTTTACACTTAGTGTTAGAGCTTACATTTAAGGTTTCATTGAAGGTTATATTTACCGTATTTTCCGGCATATAAGACGACTGGGCGTATAAGACGACCCCCAACTTTTCCAGTTAAAATACAGAGTTTGGGATATACTCGCCGTATAAGACTACCCCTCTTCCAACGCCCTCCTCGGCTCTCGCCCGCTTTCCCCTCGTTGGCCTCCTCCGCTGGGGCTGGGAAGGAAACAAAATGTTTGCCCGAGCCACCGCAGCTGCTTCCACCAAGGGAAGCAGAGGAGAAGAGGGAAGAGGGCAGCACCCCGCGCCCGGCTCTTTGGGGCTGGGGGGGCCTGGGGGGTGGGTGCCCAGAGGGGAGGAGAGCGGGGGAGGCCAGCGCTGGCCCTTGCCCTTCACCTGACCCACCGGCCTGGAGGGAAGCCCTCCTTTCCCCCTCTCTGCCAACTTGGCCGGACTCTTCCCCACCTCCGTCCTCGCCCAAAACGCCGCCGCTCCCCCCGCCTCAGCGCTCCCTGGCCTGGGAGCTGTAGGCGGGGGTGGGGGTGGAAGCGGGGAGGCAGCGCGACCAGCGCTCGCGCGAGGGGGAAGAGTGGCGAGCGTGAGGAGCCTCGCCTCGCCCAAAATGCCGCCGCTCCCCCCGCCTCAGCGCTCCCTGGCCTGGGAGCTGTAGGCGGGGGTGGGGGTGGAAGCGGGGAGGCAGCGCGACCGGCGCTCGCGCGAGGGGGAAGAGCAGCGAGCGCGAGGAGCCTCCCCCCCGCATCTTCAGGTAAGTGCACAGCACCACCCTGGGTGGTTTCATACGGTGGCCGCATATGGTGGGGATGCGGCCGCGGCCATTTTTGAGCTGCCCCCACCGTATGCGGCGACTACAAAGATGACACCCGGCGTATAAGACGACCCCCAACTTTTGAGAAGTTTTTCTTGGGTTAAAAAGTCGTCTTATACGCCGGAAAATACGGTAAGGTTGCATTTAAGGTTAGGGTTAGTATTAATATGTTTGGTAATAGGACCATATTTAGCCACAGCAATAGGCTGCAATGTTTTCTTTTTCACTTTTATGGTAATCGTGTGGTGTTATGTTTTGTTTTTTCTTTTATAATTAATAAAAATTTTAAAAAATCCATTAAAGGCAGGGCAAAGCAACAACAACAACAAAAAAGCAGCTTTCAAGCACATAGATATAGTCACACACACAAAGCTACAGAGGTAGAAAATTTCAAGTTATTTCAATTAAGGTGAGTGAATTCTCAACTGAGCAGCTAAAGAGAACCCTCAGTCCTTAACCAACATTTAAACAAAGAACAAAAATATCTGTATTCTCAAAAATGAGACTTGAGTTCCTACTCAACTCAGTCATCTCCTTGGCAATGAGGTGTACAAGACCAATTTATTACTTATTTCACTGGTTACAGTCATTTCCTTAAAAGTTACACCCATTTTTAAAATAGTTTGTCTTATGTATCATCTAAGTTCTTAGTCTAAGATAGCTGTTACTACAATGCATTCTTACTGGTGACAGGAAATAGCTTTACACTTATAGTTCTTTCCTTAAAACATGAAGAATTTACCTAGAAGAATGACATGACCAGAATAATAGTGAAATTCTATCATCTACCTACAATGTTGAGGTTTTGAGGAGCTATGACTTAAGTAGGCAAATTGCCACCACCCTATGCACTAGGGGAACATATCTGCAGGTTCGGAAGAGCCTTAAGAAATCTTCAGGGAGAAAAACCTAAAGGGGAGAAAACTTTCCCCAAAAATCCAGGCAGGACTAACACGCCCAAGTGACAACAGAATCCATACTTCCTAGACTAGAAATGAAAGTTTTTGCTTGTTTTAATTTCACACGGAAAAATACTTTCTAAAGTTGTCTCCCTGTCAGTCAAGATCACCAAGAATTTTCACATTTTTATTTATTATTTTTCACATTTCAGGAGTATCTGTTTGCAAAAATTTGGCAAAACAAAACTTGCACAAAAGTTGGTGGGTTTTGTACAAACAGCCCTGAGATGCAAAAAATTTTGCCATGGTAGATCTTTTTTTTTTTAAATAATGACAAAAAAAATGTGAACATTGTTTATATCCCTTATACAGAAAGCTGGGAGAGGGAGCAGAGATGGAAAACGGGGTGGGTGGGCGTGAGATAGCAACAGCAGTTAAGTAGAATGAAGTGCTTAGAATCTTCAAGGAGATCACTTCACACAACATTTTTGTACAATTTCCTCTTGGATGACTTCTTCCTCCAGTTTAGTAGTTGTAACAGTATATGCTTGCAGATAAAGACACTGTCTCTTGAATATATTTTTTTAATTTTTTAATTTTAAATTTAAAACATACAATATTATAACACATTACATATTATACATTACAACATTTTTCTGTAACTGTAACAGTCTCCCCCGCCCAGTCTCCCTCAATCTGCATCGATGCCCTTAGGGGAAATTTTTGTAACTGTTACCCAAAATATGAAATATTTTATCTGTAGTTTCTTTCACTTCTTTGTACCCCTTTTGACCTTTGGCCTTTTCAATCCAGAGGCCCCAATTATCCCACCAGTTTGTTTCATTTATTTGCCCATTATATTTCCCTTTACTTTCCCTTAAAAAATCGAGTAAGAAAGATGTGGCTATATATTATGTCTAATTTTTTTTTATTCCAATATTGTTTATTTTTCCACCCCAATGCTATTACTACATGTACCACTCTTAATTTTTTTTTTAATTACATAGTCTTCTGATTTACTCAAGCCCAATTTTCTTAGACTCAAAGTTAAGCAGATTTCCTTATTAAATTGGAGGTTTCTCCCCATTGTTCTATTTATTTCTTGGATGATTTCTAACCAAAAGTTTTGTATGTGATAACACTCCCACCACATATGAATATACGTCCCTTTTTGCCCACCTTCATACCAGCAATTTGATGAAAGATTTTTATTTGTCATTGAGATTTGATGTGGGGGGATTTTGTACCATTTACTAATTAACTTTAATCGTTGATCTTTAACCTTTATATTTTTAATTTTATCTGGGACATCCAAAGTGTTATTTCTCCTATATTTCTCCTTAAATATTTTTCTCATATTCCAAGTGGACTTTCCTTCATTCTAAATTGCTTCTCCAGAAGAAGCTTATATGCCATACCATACTGTCTCTTGAGTGTGTCACTCTTGAGTGATCATTTTGATCACTTTGGATAACAGCAAACAGGCCTGGTTCAGTATCAGTAGCAAAGCACAGATCTAGTCATGTGAAGAGATGTTCTCTAGCTGTCAGTGAGGTCTATTGAAAAAAAAATACTGGGAAAAAAATACTGTCAGAAGGTTACAGAGGGCAGGGAAAAAAGGCAGATAGCTTCTGCAATTTGGACTGTAATTAACAGTCCAAAATTCATTAATTCTTTAACTGACATCAAATGTCTGCTACGTATGTGGAAAGTTTTGGGTTTACAACTTG
The DNA here is from genome assembly GCA_948472985.1 of Iguana delicatissima. Classification (NCBI taxonomy): domain Eukaryota; kingdom Metazoa; phylum Chordata; class Lepidosauria; order Squamata; family Iguanidae; genus Iguana; species Iguana delicatissima. The sequence goes on from CAOKZL010000942.1 coordinate 275,252, forward strand.
CCTTTTCTTTCATGCAGACCTTATAACATAAACAGATGATGAAAATCAAATTTCCTCTCAGACCTTAAAGAAATCCCTTACCTTCCTCTGAGCTGGATTGCTTCATCAAATCTTTTCTCATCCATTGCTTTCTGGACATCTTTGGTCTATAAAGATAAATGACAACAGTGGGGCTCTTGGTGGCACAAATCATAACAGAAGTATAATGCAATGAAGCATAAAACGGTATTAATTCTTTCTCTTCCCTAATCAGAAATCTCTAAACTGACCCAGAGGCAGTCAGGACATACTGTTATTTCAAAAAGGAAAAGAGAAAAACAACATCAATGGATAAGGAGGAATGAAAAAGAAACTGTTGAAACTCTTCCTCTCAGAGAAAGTTAAGCCAAGAAAAGAACATTGGATCAGATACACTAGGGTGGGTAACAGAAGCTGGGTGCAGAACCTGCTGAACTTCAGCTCACCTCAACCCTAACTAAAAGTTTCCAGGGTGAAGTATGATGGAAGTGGCAATCCAAAAACATCTGGAAAGTTGTATATTTTCAACCCCAAGCTAATGATTTGGTCTGATCCAGTCTGACATGTGCTGTGTTTTCAGTGCAGTGGAATGCAACTGTCTCTTTTATGCGCATCCAGCTCCACAATACATGGTTCACTGCTTCTCTTGGAAAGGAATCATTCAGAGCAGGTTTGGCTGTTACTCTGTGCTGAGAAATCTGAAACTCTACATCCCAAAACACATAATGTATGACAAGAAAATTATGCAAATGAGATAGATCTGTATGATTTTAATACAATTAATTTGGGAAACATTTCTTTTGTTATCCAATCTTATGTGGTTTAATTGGTGAAGATGCCTTATATTGTAACATCTGTTTTGTTTTCTTACATTTGTACTGTAAAGCACTTCAAGCTTTTTTTTTAAAGACATGGTAAGCAGCATATACATGAATTGTATTTATTTACTGCAGTAGTTGTACCCTGCCCTATATCACAAGTTCTGAAGGAGGAATGAAAGTTAAAAAAACAAAACCGCCTAAAAGCATATTAAATAACTTCACTAATCAAAACATTTTTAAAAAAACACACTCCTGTACAGATTCAGGCAACAGCACTCCAAGAACCATGTTTTCACTGACACTGGAATGAAGTTAGTGTGGGCACCAATTAGGCTTCCAATGAGAGGACATTCCATAACTAGGGCATCATAGCAGAGAAGACCCTCTTCCATGTTTTCATACACCATAGTGGAGTATAGCTCCTTTTGGTAGAGCTTCTTCAAGTAGGTAACTCAATTAGCTTGATGGCAGGCTGTTTAAAGTTTTAAGCATCATTAACAGCACCTTGAATTCAGATCAGAAGTGCAATGGATGCCAGAGCAACTCCTTTAAAACCAGTGTATTATGATCTCCCCATTAGCAAGGTAGCTGCTGCACATTGCTCAGACTACAGCTTCCAGGTCATCTTCAGCCTCATATAGAGCACACTGCAGTAGTTTAATTGGGAAGTTGATAGCACATGAACTACCGTGAGTAGGTTATCATTGATCAGGAAAGACTGAAGCTGGCAAGCCAGTCAAAGCTGCCCTCAGGCACTCTGACCGTGGAGTCCATCTGGACCTACAGTGACAGGATGGATCTATGAGTACTGCAATGCAGCTGCTCCTTCACAATTTCTGACTAGGAAGTGCATCATAGTTTATCAACTAGGATATACCTGGTTATTTATTTATCTGAATCACAATGTGCAAACTGCTAGTCTTCCCTCTCATTCACAAAACAAATGCCTTAAATCCTGAATAAAAATACAGCTACAACTCCTTATCCTGTACACATTGGCTTGTATGGGTGAAATACTCACCACCTGCACACATTCCATTAGGGGTAGGCGCACAGACTGGTTTCCAGAGAGGCTCACCACACAGGCTGGAGTGTCTGGTGTTGCTTCCAGTAAAGCCATCACAGCTTCCATGCCCATTTTGCTGCTCTAGGAAACACATAACATACCTCCGGTAAGGGGACTACCTCACTGCTGGCATACATTATGTTGCCAGGCCCGCTGTTATATGCCTCAGAGCCAAGGGCAAAGGGCAACATATAAGAAGTTGGAAAGTTACATATAACTGGCATATAAAACTGTAAGCAGTTTATTTCTGCAATACTGTAGCACAGCATCCTGTTTGGGGGTTGAGAAGCCTTGTCTCACTAAGCACTGGAAGTTATTCTTCAGCCCTTGAAACAGACTTCTGGAAACTATCAAGACAGAAAGCTGGGTAGATCTTAACACTAACAGGAATCTGTGGCCTGTACACCACTTCCTCAGTAGCAGCGTACTGTCTATAAAAGTAGAAACTGCTGTCTACTACAGAACTACTTCCAGTGCTGTGAAGTGCAATCACCAAGATGCAAGACTCTGTAGAAAAGTCCTAATGGAGAGAAGTCTGCCGTGAGGATGTAGCCAGGTCAAAGAGTTGCAATAACAGAAGTAGGAATTGGGATAGAGGGAAGAGACAGATGTCAGGCAAACACTTTCAGTCAAATTGCAGGCAAACACTTTTCCTTCTGTGCATTCACACATTAGGAAGAGATGCAACAGATTAAGCACACAGTTGCTCTCTTTTTTCCAACATTTATTCTACATTATTATCTCACACCTGCTCATATCAGCTATTTTCCCAAACCATTTCCTCCCTCATTAATACAATCTGTTCACTACCGGGTATACAGATATTGTTTAATGTGTTCAAAAAAACAAGTCTTTTAAAAAATAGGAAGAATGAGCAGCTGGCTATGAAGTTTAGTTGCACTGTTTATCTAACCAAGAAAAGGAAATTAGTCTTTTAACTGTGAATTCCCATTCTTGGTAGTGCAAGGGTGGAGCAGTCTCTACTTCTGGGACAGGATTTCCTCTGCAACACAGGCAGGGCCAGTTTCCAAGGGTGCTAAGGCGGGTACTGCTAGACTGTACCAAAAACTGGAAAAAGACCACTCCCTTCCTGGACCATTGAATAAACCTGCAAGATAAGCACTTGAAACACAAGGTTGACAAATTGTCAAAATATTATATTTAAAAGCCTATATCACCATATTTTTTGAATCATTTCAGAACGAAAAAACATGAAGGCAATCGAACACAGGGTTGTAAGCATCATGCAAACTCTTTGGACCTGTGAACGCAGAAAACAGTAACTTTACATTCATTCAGAGCTCCCTTATGACACTGGAGTTTCTGACAGGATCTTTTTTGTTTTCCTTTGAGAGGGAGTATGCCATTAAGAAGGCTTAAAAAAAAATCCAGGGAAATGACTAAGCCAAAAATGAAGAGACACATATTACTGGAAAACCTCTTCTTCTTTGTTTAATCCCAAATCAAAGTGAGGGAGAGAGAAAACAAGAGAGAAAACACGAGTTTTTAGATCCTTTCAGTAACTAGATATCTGACAGGAACTTTACTGACAACCTGTTTGCTGCTAAGCAAGTCAGGCAGAATCCAGAGGGAAGGAAGGATTCCTTTTAAGTTGGTCACTGTCTACAACAAGAGGAAATAGTCAAAAATAAAAAATGTTCCACCTTGACTGAAAAATGCTAGAACATGCTGGAATGCTGAAACATCAACAGGTTCACTGAGATGAACATCATTTGTAATGAACTAGGACAGCCTTCACTGCCTGACCTTCTAGATAGACTATAACCTCAGTCATCCCCACCTACCACAACCACTGGCCATGCTGGCTCGGGATGGTGAAGTTTACAGTCTAACACAGAGACAGAGAGAGCCAGTCTGGGGAATACTGGATTAAAAGTTATATACTTTGGAATGAATAGTCTAAGTCTGCCTCTGTTATACACAGTCAGGTCTATTGCTCAAAGACAGCAATTTCTCTAAGGTATGGGTGGGCAAATGCCAAAGAATGGGAGTTGAAAAACAAAAAGAATACAATTAGAAAAACATAATAGAAGTTTTATTTACCAAGACACGGTCAAATGCTGAGGGGGTCCCTCCACGCTGCACGTGGCCAAGCACAGTCACACGGGTGTCAAATCCAAGGCGCTTCACAACTAGCTGGTAAGGGAAAGAAACAGAAAAGACAGAGTGTGAATATTCATGCACTCCCTTGCCCATCTGATTCCTTTTCCCAGAGAAAACTGAGACAGAAGCTATAGATCAGAGGTGTTAACTGTGGCCTAAGTCCAGATGTTAGTCCTGACTAGAACAGATTGATTAAATCAATGGGATGTGCGTATTAAGTGTATCTCTCTCATTCTATCTGGCAAGTTCAATTGGATCTAGGCCTACAACTGCATTAGAGCTGAAAGTACCCACATCAAGCTTTTCTGGGTTGATCCAAAGCCTGAAGACATTAAGGAAATCCAAATGAAAAACTGATATATAGCAAGTTCACAAAGTATCTCTTTATAGGAAGCACTTCCAGAATCTCAAAAGGCCTGCAGCAATCAGTGCAGGTCAATTAATATTTTCACTGTTCTGGTTCTATCTCATTAAAATTTGTCACTCACATCCTTCACATAGTTAGAAGTGATGGATTTCCCATTCCTGTCAATGGCACCTTCAGCAATGATGATAATATTCAGTCTGGATCCTCTGCTGCGTGCCTGTTTAAATAAAAATACAGAAGACAATGACTGACAAATCAGGCAAAGGCAAGAGACTACACTGTCTTGGACATTCAGATAACCCTAACATTAACACTCTGGGTTTGACAGCCAGGATTTTCATTCTTTCATTAAGGAGCTTGTACTTTGTCCATGCAAAATAAAGTGAGGAAAAGTATGCTTAAACACCGCCAGGCAGTCCTATATGCTTTAAAAGTCTAATCTTCAATGCTGGGAGATCTACCTTTATCCTTCTTCCTGCTGGCCAGGGTTTTACGAGTTAGGTTTTGTTACACAGAAATAGGCAAAACAGAAGATATACAAAACAATTTTACAGTTTATCTTATTTAACTTATATTCTGTCTTTCTCTCAGCAGTTTGAAAAGAAGGTTTTCAAAGGTAACACATTTGCACTACAGAGATATCTTGAGACCAGAATAGCCACTCATGAGGGAAACCGAGCCCATTAGTGTGAAGGAGGGGGCTGGGGCTTGACAAGAGAATTTACATATAAAAGGCACACTGATTGCCTTTTGTCAGATTTCAGTGAGGGCTAAGAGTCAGTCCTTCAGCCAGCACAAAAATTTCTCGCTCAACCAGTGTGACTGAGTGGGAGGGTCTGTTTTTCTCAGGGAAGCGTAGGGACAGGGGCAGAAGAGAAATTAGACCCTTCTTGAATCTGGTCAGAGAGTGTGATCTAGATTTGGGAATTGAACATTCGTGCTTTTATGCTGATGTAAGATATAAGGAAAATGTCTAAACACATTCTGAAGAACTGGTTGTGCTTTGACATACCAATGAAATCCAATTCTTTGTTCTGTTATTTTAATAAAGATTACAATATATTTTTATAAAACATTGACTCAGCTGAATGATATACAGTAGTGACAACCAAACAGAACCCCGCTACCACAGACCTATAAAGGGGTTCTAAACTATTCAAAGGCTTCACTCTTTTTACATGAAGCTGTAAAGGGGAAGGCAGAGCTGACTGAAGTGACAGGGTGCTTTAGCAGACTGGGGAAGCTGCCATGCCAGTCTGTGATGAGAAGAAGCAGACCTGGGTCACAGTGTGCAACACCTTAACAGATACAAGTATCATTCCTGTCATGGGCTCTGAAAGAAATACAGCTCATGAGCTGTGATAGGGCTATTAGACATTTCATTGCACAAACAAATAAAACTTAACAAGCTCTATTTTGCTAGTTACATTGTTGAACACCAGACACCACCACCACTACTACTCACCTCACCAAGTCTCTCACACATAAAATCCTCCCAACCATCCTCAGGAGGTGACTCAGGGATGAAAAGCCAGTCAGCACCAGAAGCCAAAGCTGAAACTAATGCAAGATATCTGGACAGAAAGAAGATAGTGAACTTGATGAATGGTAGCCCTAGGTATCTATCAATCAATATGGAATTGGCTCCTAGGATCCAAAGCAATTCAGGGCACTCCCCATGTATGGAGAGGAGGTAGAGGGCAGTCCAAACAGCACACACCTCTAGGATTAATCTTATAACTAGAAAACTAAAATCCCAACACAAGCCTCCCTCAGTGTAACAACAGAAATCTTTTCTTACCCACAATGCCTGCCCATCACTTCCAGAACAAATGTCCTTTGATGACTGCAAAACAAAATTAGAAAGCAAGGGCTTATCTAGACGATTTTTCAAACCATTCATAAATTATATCTTCTTTTATTGTAATACCCTCAAATAAATTCACTGGGCCAGGGAAACAAACAGCATTAATGCTAGGAGCAAGAGTCTACAGAAGAGTTCGCCAGCATGTTGCCTGAGAGTATATTTTTAAAAACAAATTTTGGAAAGATCTTCTGATACTGAAGAAAAAGTAAAGAGATCTGCCAGATTTTTTGCAGACCTTTGAAAACCTCAGAAAGAAGCAAAATGTTTCCAGATTTGGAGATGCACAAGGTCATGGAGCATTCAGTCATGATGTTACAGTCAGCAGCCTATTTTCTCCTTCCAAGGATGGGGTTGTTTCAGTAGGAAGCACACATGTGGTCTAAAGTGACACAGTTCTGGGTGTGGGTGGGGAAGGTTCACATTTTCATAGCAACATGCTAACTGGATAGAGTAACAGAATGTCTAAACAACAAATATTATACCTTGGATTAAGCTATCTGGGTTCCTCAGTTGCTTTTATAGTCCCAAGCAAATCGGGAAAAAATCTCAGACCAAGAGAAGCAAAAATTCCAATACTGTGATGGACATTCACAGGGGACATGAGGACCATGCCTATTCCATTTCTCAGCCTCTTGGAGCCCCTGCAAACTGCACCTGCACATTTCTTCTTCCAAACGTGGTGACCAGAAAAAAATTCTATTTGTGGCTCCAAAGAGAAGCTGGTGGGAGGCAGCTCCAGAATTAAGAATTCTAACCCAGATTCTCCATTTTAGGCCCTTTTTTTCTGGCAATACAAAGCAGTTTCATTGCACCTATTCACACCTATAAAAATGTCATTGCAGGCATGCAGGTGTCATAGTACTTCTAGACATAGTGCATTCTTATGAAAACTATGAAAGAAAAAGAAAGAAAAGAGCTGAGAATTCATGTGCTTACCTCTGGGCAGTAGTAGTGATTGCATCAATCACTTCCATGATACGGTGCAGGGCAGAGTCAGTGCCAATGGTCATATCTGTGCCACAGAAGTCATTATCGATGGAACCCACCAAGCCCACAATGTTTAAATGACTATATGTCTGAGACACCTCCTCCGTGATCTTCCCTTAGAAAGAAAGAAAAAATTAGCAAGGCTCCTTTACTTTGGTAATACTATAGATAAACTGCAAATTTCCAGAGATGTTTCAAGATCAAAAATAGGGAGCTGTTACTATTCATTATCACTTTAGCTAGGTTGAGTGCAGATTTATTACTTTAATTTAAAAAAAGAACTGAAAAACAGAACAGGATAGAAAATGAGGTCTTACATATCAACTTAGCATTGATTTCACTGGTTATCAAAATCTTCTAAACACAACTGACCTCAACTTGGTCCCTTCGTGTGTTTCTATGCAACTGAAATTTATTTTTCCTTCTCTTCCTTTCTTACTGTTCTTGTGATCTTTATTTTCATGATCCATATTGTGATATGAAAGAATAAGAAATGTGTAGCTGATGGTAAGAAAATCACAAGATTCCTACTTCTTAATAATAACTTTTACAGAAGGCTGACATAGTAAGAACAGGGAGGTGATATGGGTGGTTGTTTTATAATTAAATGGAGCATGAAAAAAATGCATATGAAATTATGTCAAAACAGTTTTTATTAAAGTTTGTTTCCAAACACTCAAGAGGTCAGTTATTAAATGCAGCAAGATATAATATTTATCCCAGACACCGCAACCATTTGCTGTTTTTACTGCGATGTTACAACAGCCTGCCAATCTGTTTCTGAGAACAGTTCAAAAGTGTTGATTATGTCCTATAAAGCCTGGCATGTGAAAGACTACTCCTTCCTGTAAGAGCCTGTCCAAGCTCTAACATTTTAGGGGACATAGTCCTCCTGATCCCATACCCTCACAGGGAATGTGAGAAAAGATCTTATCTGTGGCTGCTCCCAGGCTCTCACTTCCTAGGAAAGCTAAGCTGATCTTTCCTTGCTGTCCTTTCATTGATGGGTGACAACTTTTTTTACTTTAATAGGCACTAGGAAAGTGACTAGTTACAAGGAAAGGGTTTTTCTTAGTGTGCTGTGCTACTTTTATTCCTTAATTTTAAATTAACTAATGCTTTATGTGGTTTTAATGCTATAGGAAGTTTAATATTATTCTAAATGTAACTTTTTAAATGTTTTTTAGTGCATATGTTTTTATTTATATTTTTTCAAGCTTGTCAATGGCCTTAAGTCTTTGGGAAAGATGGAGTATAAATAGAAGAGAATACTGAATAGAGAGCAGAATGTGAAATGTTGCTAAATGACTCAAACAAACCAACTGGACTTTGCCTTGCATGTCAGTAGTGGTGATCATTTCCCAGGGTCTGATACACTTGTATTGCCCCTTGCTGGAGTGAGGGGAAAGCCAAACTCTGATGAACAAGATGAACATGAACTCTGTTTCCCCTCCTTTGACTGTGCACTGGAGATGGGAGGCAGAAGCACAAGAGCTTCTCTCTGCATCTGGCATGCATTCCATGTCAAAATGTTGTTGGGTATAAAGTAGATCACGCTGAAATGGCCGCACCTCCTCATTTCCACTTGAAGTTGGAGGGGGAAGATTGCGCTGCATGAGCTTTGCCTACTCCCACCAAGCTTTGAGCCGCAGGAAGGTGTGAGCTTGTTTTCTGACCCATTTGGGAAAAGGAACTCATGCTGCATCCTCCTTTATTTTATAAATCTTTTGAAGGTTTTTTTTTTTGGATGGGAGACTGTTTTTTATAAAAAAGAATTGAAGGTTAGATACTCCCTTGCTGTATAATATCTGTGCAGTAGTCATATCTGACCTGGTTTTAATGTGATAAACAGTTGCAATGCCATCTCCTTATAGGAACGCTGGTGTCAATTTGCAAAATGCTTTATTTCTTGGAAGCCTTGCTATGATACGGTTCTTTTGTTCTATACAGTTAAAGTTACAGGATTCTTTACACCACATGGCTTCTGGGAACAAAACGTACAGCTAACAGGGGTTCACCTTCTTAAAGAAGAAAAAAAGAGGGATGATTGACATAACGAGTCAATTATCTGATAACTCAAATCCAACAACTGCAAAGAGAATGCAATTCTTTCATCACTGAAAAGTCAGCCAGAGACACAAGAGCACAAAGGACAACATGTGTTCATGCCACACTCTCAGTATTTGCTCAGAAAGGCCCTCAGTCATATCAGCTGCAGCAGATTATACTTGATTGTTACACAACCTTCCACAGAAATCCATGCTTATTCTGCCATGAACAGAAAGCCATAAAAAATACTGATGTCAGATCTACAATTAAACGTTGAAGCATATCCCCATTGTACAACAGAAATGCCACAGTTCAGACTTCCAGCCAGCTAGCAGTTCTCTTCCTCCAGGAAACGAATTGTTTTTAGGAACTCAAGCTGTCCAATTTTTCCTCATCCAGATCCACCCTGTTTCTTCCTTTTCCAACCGACACTCAACATTCTGTCTTTAATTGGACAGAACTAAGGTAAAGCTTCTGTGAGGGAGGTATCTTCTTAGAGTACATTTGATGGGCCTTTTGTTTGTTTTTTGGTAATTCTGCAAATCTCACGGTCACTAAGCACAATAAGACCTCCTATCTTATTCTTAAGAGGCCTTATTTTGGCACCAATCTATTGCCACTAACCATATGAGTTTGATATTGGGCAAGTGACAATATCTAAAATTGGCACAGGGAGTTTTCTGAGGGAGGCATTAGGGTGCTGGTATCAGGGAATTATGGCAAGGTTCACACATACCTTCTTTGACCAGTTCCTCCAGAAGTCCCCCCCACTCTGTGCGGAAAATGTTTGCACCTGTCAGGCTCCCATCCCCTCCAATGACACATAAGTTGGTGATGCCATGCTGTACCAGGTTGTAGGCAGCCTGGAGGCGGCCCTCCTGGGTGGTGAAAGCTTTGCAGCGAGCACTGCCAATGATGGTGCCACCCTAGAAATGAAGAAGCCAAATGAGAAAGAAGTTCAAAGCACAAATCAAAAATCAGCAGACAGATCCCCAGATAAGCCCAGAGGTCTACAATCAAGGACTGATCTTTGAAAGCCTGGACTTCCCAAAGGGAACTCAGTATGGTGACTCTCTAATGGAGGATGCTGAATGGTTCTGTAGCCCCAGATTCAAGCAGATCTAGGTTGACCAATTCCCTATATAGAGGAGGGCTGAATTCTTACTTTTACCTTTTTGTATCTGTAGAATACCACTGTTGTTAGCTATGAAAATAAGTGCAGTCACTCCGAGACATGAGATTCCTTTGTTATATCTGTATGCAGGGAGAGATAATGAAATATCAATATCTTTTCCCTCTATCAAGCCATGCTGCTAGATTTGCAGTCATGACTGGGCTTGCTGTTGCAGCATTTATACTGCTTTTTTAATGACGACTGCTAATGTGATACGTGTCATTAAACAATGTTTGGCCAGCTCTCCTTTTGAAAGCAGATTGATCAACAAGCCTGGAAAAACACTGGCCTTCTATAGTTCAGTCCAGCAAAGTCTAAGCCATTTCGAGAGGAGCCTCTCTATGCACTCAGAAGTCACACCCATTTCTTGATGCTCTCTATGGAGAATGGTTGCTCAACCAGTTCTGCTGCCCAGTTCCTCACAATGTTGAGGAATACTGCTGTGATGGGGAATGGTCTTATCTAACACCACCCTGGTTTACCACATAAAACAAAACAAAAGAAAAAAATGGGATTACCATTACAAATCTACATTCACTGAGCTAAACCTTTTGACTATTACCAATAAGCATCACTTGAAAGAAGGCACAAGGAATCAAGAATCACAAAGATGATGCTTGCAAGTTGCTACTATTACTAGTGATTCAAATAGCAAAATGCTGAGAAGGTCTGAGGAGAGGGAACATGCTGTTAGCACAATTAGCTTCTTGCCTAGACACCTGTCACACTAGTTGAGGAGGTGCAACAGCACCTAGGAAACTAGCAAAGCTGCCATCTCTATCCTCCTCTTTCAGCATAAGAGTTTAGGACAGCCAATGTGACTAAGATGCCTCATCCAACATGCCAGCATTGCTTAAGCCATCAGAAATGTCCATCAGAAATAGCAGTTGTATCAACAGCAGCAGACAGACATGAAAGAGTGAGATACAGGAGGGGGCAATCCTGCAGAGGCATGCAACACCAGACTGTTACCTGAGGGAAAAGGAGACACACCAGTCAAAGTGGGAAAAGTCTAAGAAGGGGAGAAACAAATACTCTAGTAAGGGCTGAGCATGGCCAATCTAGGTAAGTTCCTGACAGTAAGATCCACTTACAAAGCAACAGCAGCCTTGTGGCATGTTAACCAAAACCCAAACTGAGTGCTTATGTCTCAATGAGCGGAGCAGACCTGGGTACAGACTAGAGCAAATGTCCAGAAATCAGGCTGCTGCATGAGTACTTCCAGTCAGCTTGAAATAATTTTCTCAAGATATCCAGAAACTAGATACCAGCAAAGGTATGTCAAATCAAGTTGAAAAAAAGGAAAGGCAATACAATGAAAGTTCAGAAATTGTTGGTACCCTTTCAACTCACTCTTACTCAAACAATACAAGGCTATTTTATCCCAATATACTGGAAAAATACATCTTTTCCTCACACAGTACACAATGCACAAAGCAACAGATATTCCAGGCTTCCCTGGCCTATATACGTGTTCACACAAGTCTTTTAAATATAAGGGATTGCTCTCATCAAGTATTTTGTTATAGATGTCAAAGTACAAAATACATACACATTCTGTCAGACAGGGCACACTTGCGTATAAAGTATGACTTTTTCTGAGGCAAGCAGAAACCTGATCCTCATTCTACGTGAAGGTTCTCCTGATCCTTTCAGCAGCACATAGTGCAAAAGTGCAATTTACCTATGTGTCCTTCACAGCTGAACACTATAGGAAGGTTTACACAACATAGTATCAGAATTCACTAGAGTGCTGGTACATGCTGCTCACTCACTTCTGCTTTGGACTTCCTGCAAACAATAGCAGGCCTTCCATTTGTGGTTTGTCTGTTGTGACATATGAATTGGAAATGCTAGTTTAAACCAGAGTCACAAGAATGTAACAAACTATGGCTCATGATTCACTTGTCTGGAAAGAAGTCCATGCCTCCGGTTCACATGTCACCATAAATAAACCATGAACAGAGGTTCCATGGTGTGTTTAGCTCAGGGATAGGCAACCTGAGGCCTGTTAGATGATGTTGGACTGAAATTCCATTGAGCCTTGGTTAGCATAGCAAAAAGTGAGAGATTATGCAAGCTGCAGTCTAACAGGATCAGAGGAGCCAAAAGTGCCAATACCCTTGGGTTTAGCTGCTCCCAGTTTCAGGAGCAGTCATGTGGTAGCAGTTAAGCACCCTGCAGCATCCAGTTAAAAAATTCTGGTCTACTTGACATGAAAAAATGGCCTATGTGTGTGCACTGTATAGCAGCACAAGTGTTTTTTACTCATCAAGTAAGAACTGTTCTTGAACTCCCTTTCCCATCAGGCTAAAACCAGTGCAGCTGTCATCAACTAACGCAAACAGATGCTGGTTTATGACCGTAATAATAAAGATTCGAACTAACGCAAACAGAAGTGTCATCTCACAATGCTCAACAGGGGCATGAGACCCTCTCATTCATCAGATCCTGTGATGGACATTTAGGACAATGACACTATTTTATGTTACCTGGGGTGGGGAAGAGACAGCTGTCATTAATTTGCACTTTTTATAGACCTATGCCAGCTGGGGATCTGATCTAAAAACTGACAAGGCCCTGAAGATCATCTTTGTAACAAAACAACCTTTCTTGAACCTGAAGAGGGAAAAAAGTTAATTTAGCAATGTCTGAGTAAAACAAATGTTCGATTCACATGATACAACTGTTTCCAAACTGTGTTTTCACAAATTATTCCATAGCATTTGTGGTTGACTAACATGATGAATCAAGATTATAATTATCCCATCTACCTAATAAAACAATTGCAAAGCTGCTATCTGATCTATGAAATGGGGTGGACAGAAAGGGGCCAGTCAGACATGCAAGGGTGACAGGTGAAATCAAAGATGTCTCTCTGGAGAGGGTAAGTTTTACTGCATGCAGATAATGAGAAAGGATGTATTGCTTCTGCTCAGGAAATTTGGATTGAGGTATATATTAGAAATGAAAAAAACTGAATGCAAGTGTTTGGGAGGATTAACTTGGAGGACTCTTCTCTCCCACTTTGCAACTCTTCCATGCACTTTCTGCCAGGAAAATATTTTGTTAATTGCTGCAAAACAAGTTAAATAGCCCATTCAGGGACCCATATCAGATAGTTAGAACATAAAAGATCTCTGCTTGAGATCTTAAAGAGCTTTTGAGGACAGACTTTTTTTGATTTAGACTGACCTGATTCAGCAGCACCTGTGTATGGACATGACATTGTGCTAGGAATCCCGGCTTGATAAAACACAGGGTGAATGAGCAGCCTTACCGGTGCATGCAGCACATTTGCTCTTCCTTTCATGTCAGCAGATAAACAAACAAGGAAGGTAGGGAAAGTGGGGAACCTTTGGCCCTCTAGATATTTTGGACTACACCTTCAACAATCCTACATTTCTCATAATCCAGAATCAACTGGCTATGATGGGAAGCACTGATCTTGTAGGGCAAAACATCTAAAGGGCCAAAGTATTGATACCCCTGCAGGAAGAGCAAAGTTTCACATTACCTCTGAAACCGCAATTATGGGGGGGGGGGTACCCACCCAATCAAGGAAGGTTCAAAATCATTTTTGTTTCCATTTGCCTTGACAGACTGGGATCTGATGGAATGGTCATTTTAGCTTTTCCTGTTATGGCTGGAATAGTAGGTTCATTTGGCATGAAGCGTTCAGTCACATCCATCCTGCTGTCCCACAGATATACCAAATCTGCAAGGAAGGGATTAGCTCTGACTAGTCCACGTCTCTCTTTCCCAAGCTGAAGGATGGTACTGAATGCTCTCCTTCTTTGTCATCTCCTGCCTTGGTGAACCTTTGCCCATTGGTAAAAGATGTGGCTACTGCCAAAGGCATTTCTAAAAGAATAGCATAAAACCTAGCAAGAGGTCCCTTCCTTGTCTCTCTTCTGTGAGATACTTCACAGAATATCAACAAGAGACCTTGAAATCAGTGTAGTTTCCTTATTTACACAGTGTATGACTTTAGGGAGATTAGCACTGCTGGTTTTGTTTTCTTCTTTTATTGTGCATACTACTACTTTCCTTCCCTTAGTACATTTGTATTCGCATTTTAAAAAATGTTTTTGGTTGAACTATTGGGGTCAATGTGGCTTTCTATTTGTAACTTCAAGGGCTAATTCAACCTGCACATTCCCTAGGCCACTAAGATACTCTTATGGAGCAAAACACAGAGGACAGTAAAGTAAGATGAGCCAAGTGCTTGCCAAGAGATACTAGAACTTTATCTGCCAGTCTTCTAAATAATCTACCCTCTATATTACAATCCATCCTGTTCCTCTCTGGCTGGTGTGGGTTGTGTTATTTGCAGCAGATGGTAGCAGACAAACTTACTGACAGATGTGTGACATGTTTTCAGTGTGGGAACAGTCACTACAATTGTGGAATTCTTGGCATATGAATCCCAGTTGGATGAGAACAATTAATCCTAATCTTGTGTTCATTCACAACACAATACTATTACCTTCTTTCTTTATCTGCTCACATGAACGGAGAAAAAGATGGGCTATATACATCAGTGCACTGCTCATTCACATTGTAATTTATTAAGCTATGTTTGTTAGTGGCAGCCAATATATTGTATAACTCAAATTTAACCAGCTAGCCCCTTTAGAATAGAACCTTAATTAAAATGAACAAGTGCCTTCCAGTACTTACTATTCTACAATCATTTACTATCTTCAAATATTACTGAGTGTGTGCTAGCTACATTCAGTACTCTGAATTCACACATACTAAAGAATCTTCCTCCAACTGATCTCCATTTTCTTTCCTCCTACATGGAATCTTCCAGGACAGCAATGGGTAATTTGCAGCTTGGTAGCTGTGGTCAGAGAATAACACCCATGGATCCTCACAAAGGTTTACCCCGACTAGGGCTCAGGGTACTTGCAGTCCAACATCATCCCTATACTGTACCAGGAGGAAGAGGATAGCTTCTTAATATATCTCATCAAAACTTTGGAAAAACACTGCTGTTGAAAATCAACATCAGGTAAGCACAGGAGTTGAATCGGGCTGCAAGTTGTCATCTGACTGAAGAACATTTAAGGAGTCTACCAAGCAATGCAAAAGTTATAGTGTTATTTTAGTGCAGTTTTTCTACAGTATCTATGCTTATTTCAAAAAACAAAAAATGGGACTGAAAATGGTCCTGCTGAGAAAGAATGATGAAGAGGAAGATAGTATATCTCTTCAACACCTAAACTCAGATATTTACACCTAATCTAAGACAGTTAGATAGCTAACGCAACTTTCTGTATTCCAGAAGCTGTATGTCATTAGCCATAGACCTAAAACACAGTTAAGACCTGTATACCAGTGCAATACAGAGTAAAAAGGGATTATCACACAAGCCTTACCAATTGAATGATGTTGGACACACTCAGCCAGTTTGCTTGCTTGATGTTATCGCCTCCTTCCACCAGTCCCTCGTAACCCTACAAAGAGGAAGGAAAGACATAAATGCAAGGGCAGCATTGTACCTGGAAATCTCGCTCCATGTTTCATTAATTAATATCCTGCTCAGGGAATATTGGCTACTTTGTTTTCACTTCTTAACAGTTTTAAGTTATTTTAACTGTTTTAGCTATTGTGTTTTAACTTAGGTTGCAAGCTGCTTTTGGTCCTATATTGGCATGAAGACAAGATAGAAATCAAATCAAATCTAATCAAATCAAATCAATCAATCAATAAACATCTGACTGACTGACTGAATGTATGTTAAAAGAACCTCTTAAATATATATAAAATACTCTTCCTTGCCTTTTAAAAGCTACCATGTAGAACTGGGTTATGAGAGGCAGAGCATAAAACAAGACATGTTGACTTCCAATCCTTGGCTGAATTTTCTCCAATTACTTCTTCCTAAGGTCACTGCTACATATGGACTGACAGCTAAATGTAAAGCTCTCTGATAGACTGAATCCTCCGTACTGGCAACTTCTGCATACGTGACTTCCAGTAACATGGAGCATCACGTTCTATACCTAAAATGATGGTAACATGAACACAGACATGCTGAAGCATCCATGTGCACATCAGCGCCATTCAATATAATGGAGCATGAGCAGTCACACTTTTTCCTATTCATGAGGGTTCTTGGAACAGAACTGCCACAGATACGGAGGCCCACTGTATATGAACTTGCTTGTGTATTGAGATAATCAGAGAAGGCCCTTCTCTGTCTACTTTACATAAGAGAAGTGTATTTAACCATGAAAGAGAGGGCCATTAGTCTGCCACTGCAGATCTGAAATGCCCTCCCAAGTGGGGTTTCCCTGGCACCACCACTGCATTTTTTTGGCACAAAATGAATAAACTTATTGTTTGGAGAGAAATTTTTAAAACTTTAAAATTGTACTGTTACTGATAACACCTGATATCACTTTGATGTCATAATTCGGCCTTACCATACCAACCCTCTCCACATGTTTGTGAGGCCCCCGGACAAGCCCAGAACTAGGCTCAGCCATCAAACGCTGCAATATCCCAAGACAGGATATTCAGGCAGGCCAGAATTATCCAGATCACTGCCTTAGGAGACCTCTCTGCAAACACCCTCATTATGTATGCACACTGTTTACAAAGGACTCCCTGCCCTGAGCAGGTAACTTGGCAACCTAGAAGCTTAACTGCCAAGCACTGAGCATTTGCATACAGTCTACCTCTTTGTCAATTCAGACTTAACTCAATCATGCTAAATTGTGACCTTTTGGAGACACTGTCTCCCACCCAAAACTCATTGCTGTCCCCGAGCAAGGCATAGCCTGCAGTCACACTTCTCCCTATAAAAACCCCTGATTCCGAGACCTTCCTTGGATCGCTCCGGACTTCCATCCAGCCTTGCTGCCGCTTTGTTTGGTGAGCTGTCCCCTCAGTCCTACATACTGAGACTCCAGACCAACGAACTTAAGCTTCAGGACAGGTGTCGTATCACCCAATTCAACAATCCCTCTCAATATCCCTCTATACCACTCCAACCTTTATTTTCCTTAGTTATCTGTGTGCTTGTCTTGCTTACATTGTGTGCCTGTATTTAACAAAGATCATTAGTTATTTTCAAACCAGTCTGCTTCTTGACTTGGCCTGACCCCGTAAACACTGGGTTACAAGATCCTGCTAAGTTATCCTGCCTCTCGTAACGCTAAGCAGTGCTCTGAGCTAATTTTCCCCACCTATAGTTGAGCACATTTTGGTGTCCCTCATGGGACCCCCAACAGATAGGGTAACAGTACTTTTAAAATTAAATCTCATAGTTCAGATTCTAAGTTGTTTTATAGTATTGCACTTTCTATGGGTACCACCTCTGGGCTGAAAGCGTGATATATACTTTTTTGCATAACTAAGTTCTAAAAAATTATTAAACAATATGCAACACAAAGATGTCATAACAATTATTTCTACAGTACATCATTTTACCATCCCCCACTGCCATTCCCTTCTCTTTATGTGTCATGCCTTATCTAGACTGTAAGCCCAAGGATAGGGGATTGTCAAACAGTCTGTAAGCTGCTCTGAGAGCCTTTGTGGCTGAAGAGCAGGGTATAAGTACTAAATAAATAAATAAATAAATATTGACTGCTCAGAGCGAGTTTTTACAACAGTACAACAGGATTTCTTGGGAGGTTTGCTGAACTTTAAGAAGCTCACCAGAAAAATTATAGAATTGAATCAGCTAAGGAAACACACAAACTGTTGTTGAAGCGGGGCACTAGAATCATCTGGCTCCTTAGGATGATGCTGGAGTACAATTCCCATCATCTTTCACCAATGGCTATGCTGACAGCTGACTGAATTATGGATTGGAGCTAACAACACCCTAATTACATCCTAATTCCTGACCCTATTTTATTGATTCTGACCTGTTTGTTTCTTTCCCCTCTGTTTATAATGGCCTGCAAAAATTTACAGTCAGAGTGGGATGTATTGTGGATTTATAGCTTGTTTCTGCCAGTTTAATTTAAACCTTTTATGAAAATTATACTCACAGGGTTCTGTTTTTGAACAATTTATCAGAATTTGTCTGCTACTGTTTAAAAAAAAATTAAAAGGCACTGAGTAATTGGACTTTTTGTAAAGTATATCATTAAATTCTTATATGACAGCTACTTCTGTGACACAATTTCCTATTTAATTGTCAGCTTTTGCAGAATTGTGAAATTCTAATCTGAGCATCATGCTTTCTGCTCTCCTTCTTTCAGGTGCCCTGTATCCTTGAATAATACAGGCTTCCTCCACTTATGTGACAAGTGGACTGGAACACTGTCAGAAAATGGAACTGGTTGAAAATCAAAACTCACGTATAGGGAGTACAAAGGACCTGCAGAGGCTCACTTGGGACCAACCACACCCATGCCACTTGCAAAGGCTCTGAGCTATCTTAGCACCATTTTTTCTCTTCTCAGCTTGTTTGCAAGCAGTGTACGTGCAAGAGACTGGTTTCAAGCCTCCATAAGCAAGAAGAACTGAAAAAAGCGCAGGACCCAAACCAAATTAATGTAATTTGTTCTTAATTTGGAAGTGTCAAAAGAGCAAGTTGTCAGATAATGGGAAGTGAAAAGGTAGGGATTTCCTGTAGTATCACACCTTGCTGTTTGTGTGATCGTTTGTCAAACTGTGACAAAAATACACCTAAGAACATTAGTTTACTATATTCAATCACGTGTGAATTGTGAAATCTTTCCTCAAATGTTTCCAGTGCATGTGTTACTTTCCTATTTTCACCTTAAAAGAATATTAAGTGAGGTCCTTAATTCCAATAGTTGATGGGAGGTACATTTGAAAAGGTAGCAACTCTGGTCAGAATGCACACGACATGTGATCTAAGATCTAAATGCCAGATACTGCACAATCATATCTGATTCTTTATCTTGTACTATGCCCTGGGGTTGCATATTGGCTCTGTTTTTTGTGGACTTTAATCTCTCTGGACCACTCTTTTTCTAGCCAAAAAAAGGGGGGGACAGGGGGAGCCAATTGTTCTAGGAGCGTCAATTAACCTTTTAAATAGCCCTCCTATGAACTCTTTATCACAAAAATGCCCCTTTTTCAAAACCAGAAATGGACTTCTGATCACTTCTGGTTTTAAGTTTTGCTTCTTTGGGGAAGGATTTTTACTACTCTAGGTGGTCTGAAATGCAGAAAATTGGCCATCAGACCCACAATTGCCCAGTCTGCTGTACAGCCATTCTAGGAATAGCACCTTGGGTTCCTAAGTGTGCTCTTTACACTCCCTTAAGTTTACGAAGTATTTAATGGTACTAATTCTACTTGTGGGAAACTTGTAGAATTCACTCTTCTAGGCTGTGGATGAGGGGGTAATGGGGACAAAGCTGTCAATTATGTTTCCTAATTGTACACAATTTGCCAAGGCAAGTTTCTGCTCACTGATTTTCAGTGAAAGAAAATGCTGTGTAATATCAACAAGAGTCTGGCACAATGTGGATGTTCGTGTGTATCAGAGCTTGGAACTGTTACTTTTAGATTACAGCCCCAAGAATCACTTAGCCTGCATGGCCAGTGTCCCAAACAAGTCACTTTTTCAAACTCTATTTTGTATTACCTTCTTTCTATGGCTATGGTGGGGGCAAGTTTGTGCCTCTCTGTTCTTCCATCCAGAAATACCTGACTCACTTCTGATGTCCGCAAGGCTTAAGTAAGTTATGCATGCATAAACATGCATCAATCTAAATCACACAGCTGATTTTCTCACAAATATTTAGGGACTGGTCTTGCAGTGGAATTTATGTTCATGCACTCTGCACATCCAGTACATTCAAGACTTGGATGGGTATGGCTAGTGGGTAGGGCAGAAGGTATAATCTTAACTCTCTGCATACAGAAGAAGAACATAGGGAATTGTGTTATCCAAATTCAGGTGTTGATTTCATCTATACACCCTCAGAGTTCTCCAGAACCTATGTAGCAATTTTCAAAGAATCAAGCTGTACTATTTCACCTCATAAATCAGGAACACTTTAGCTCCAACATATATCCCCATGCGAGTCACAGCTCGAACAGCAGCATTCATACCTAGAGAGATGGAACACAAAGTAAACATTAGTGTCACTCTGAGCCAGACTAGTACAAAACACTGCACTTTTATCTGAGCAACAACCATGGTTGTTTTGCACAAAGCAACACCGCAAATCTTTGCTATGCACTCCCTAGTGAGTTTATAGTCTGCCCTGTTGGTAAAAAACGAGCTTCAGTCTCAAATACATTTACTAGGGAATAAGCCTTATTAAACATGGTGAGACTAACTTCTAGGTAAAGGTAGGTAGGTAGGTAGGTAGGTAGGTAGGTAGGTAGATAGATAGACAGACAGACAGACAGACAGACAGACAGACGGACAGACGGACACAGACAAATAGACAGCCAGATAGACAGATAGGATTGCCTTGCTATGGGAGCTCAGGATAGCATGCCAGTAAACTGATAAATACCGCTTACAAAAAAAGATTAATATATACAAAAACAAAATCAAGAAACAATAATTGACAAAAAAATTAAGGGATAACAAAGCAAGAAATATACACGAGATTCCACAGAGATGTCACAGTGTATCAAGGAATGTATATGAGTAAGTTACTTGCCTGACTTATTCAACATGAATGCACAGTTTTGTTTTATTTTAGCTGCCAAAAGTAAATGCCAAAGATTGTTCAGCTTCCCTATCCCTTAAAAAGAACTAATGAGGACAGAAATCTGTGATACATAGAATAATATTAAGTTGAAAAGAATAGAAAGTGAACTAAGACATCTATCTGACTTTTCTGAAAATAGCAGATTTGTCACTGCTGAGGAAGAAATGAAAACAGGAAAAGACTTTTCCAGTCATTCTAGTTCTGGAGATTTCCTTAGGAGAAAGGAAGTAACAGGGTTTAGAACCTGTGACACAAATACAACAGGAAAATAAATCCACTTCGTTAACATTTAGAATAAACATGACATAGTCAAACTTGTGACATGAGGATGATTTTATAACGAGAATCACATGTCCTCTCTTAATTTGATCATTGTAAGAGTGTAAATTCTCAGATGGTTCCATATATGTTATCTGAATAAATTTAAAAGTGATTGTAACAGGGAAAGCTCCGATTACCACCCCCATTTGTAAAAGAGAAGTTGTGGGGCTAAAACTAAAAACTATCTGCTTGTCTAATGCTATCCACTGAGGAAACAAAAGAGCTGGGGTCTGAACTGTGAGACCATGCAGTTTGGTTCTACCGCTTATGCTTTCTTCTTTACAGAAAAAAATGGAATCTTCATGTTTTTTTTCCTCTCTAAGTACCAATCTAACAAGAGAAGATTTATCGGAAGCCAGGAAATGTGGATGGATAGTTTGCCCAAAAGGCCTCTTTCTGTTCTAGAGAAACAACAGGTCATAGTTCTAGAGAACGACTCTTTTCCTTAGTATACTTGATTGAGCAAGTGGCAACTTAATCATAAAAATTCATTCCCTTCTCCCTTCATTCCTCTCTTTCTTCTCTCACTTTTCAAAATTACTTTTGAGATTTCCAGATAGAATGCTCCTAGTGCTACGGATCAAAAAGGTATTGTGCAGCTATTCATTCTCTTCTTGACTAATTTTTGGTGAGAGAAAAAATGACTAAGAACTGTTGGGGAACCACAAGTTAAAAATGGAAAACATCATCTGGAATACCACCCTCTTACTGTGATCTTTTAATGAGAGAGCACCAGCTGCAAACAAATTTCCCATCTGGGAGCGCCACTAGCTATGACAACCAAGAAAGTCCGACCAAAACCAAGATTGTCTGAACACCCGCTCCAATACTGGAAACAATTTCTTGGCTGACAATGTGCTCAGAAGCACCTTGCCCTTCATGTCTAAGTTCCCCTTTCTGAGACACTATTTTGCACCTGGCTTCTGCTAGTAGTTTCTTGGCACAGTATAAAAAGTAAAGTATATCCTACAAACCTAAATCTATCCATGCCTGAATAATAGATTCTTGAATACAATCTGAATCACTGATGCTCTAAAACTCCTGTCAGTAAAACCTGGTAGTCTGTGAAACTGAGATAATGGTAGTATTTCCAAAATTGCAGCACACAGAGAAATATATAGGAAAATATGAACAGCACTGGCCCGTGGGGTGGGAGTTACCTCAGGGGAAGCTCCAATTCTTCTGATGACCCCACTGCCTTTACTCCTCAGAAGGGCATAGATTCCTTAGCTCCAAATCAAACATGGGCTGACATCCAATTGGTCAATCTCAACTAAGGTAGATCCATTTAATTGACTGTTGAATGGAGTCAACAGGCAGATAAATTTAACGGATACAAAAATTTTACTACAGACCCGAAAGAGAACATAGGCCATGGACCATCACCTGTCTCCTTCTTTAGGCTGTCTGTCTGTTTAATTTCTACTTTATTTTTGAAGTGCCTGCATGGTTATCTGTTAAAATATTGGCTGGATGCTACGTTTTCACTTTCTAAAACATTCTGAACAGGCAGTTTCACCCTGCCCTGCCCAAAGAGGGATCAGTCAATCAGTTATGTGCAAATGTAGCTTCTGCTGAGCTAAAAGACAGCTTTTCCCTAAATTTAACCAAAGAGAGCAAATTGTGTGCATCTGAAATGCAGCGAGTGCCCTAACAGCTTGCTTACTGTTTAACCCAAGTTTTCTTGGGTCACATTTCCAGGAAATTCCCATCATACCCTCATGAGATGACCAGGTAAAACAGTTTTCTGCTGGCCACATATATGCATCAGCTTTGCATTCTATCCCAGAAATATTTTCTTGATTGACATAAAGAATTATGTGATCTGGATTGTATAATTAAATACCCCATGTATTGATTTTCAGTATTTTGGGGAGAGAGGTAGTCTCAAAATATATTGCTGTTTTATTATTGCTTTTCTTGTTCCCAGCAGACCTAGGGCCACTGGGGTGTGGCCTAGTGTGCCTAATTTGATAGCCTGCAGATCTTTCCTCACATACTGTCTCAGAATAACACGCAGACTACGTGGCTATAATTCTGTCTCTCTCTCTAACACAAACTTTCTCCTGAATGCTTTTAAAAACATCTTTGCCTTATGAAGAAATATGGCTTTGAAAGCTGGTACAGGCATTTTATTGACTTTTGGCTTTGCCTATTAAAGGACATTACCACAGTATGGACTTTGGTATTTGTCTAATGGTTTACACAGTTACTTCTACATTCCAATTTTGCACTAACACAAAAAAGCTTACTTCTAAAATTATATGTTTACAGTTGGTGTCTCATTTTACTCCTTCTTCCTTCTTTAAGAGTATGACTGAGCATGCTATTGGCCTGACTGGAAAAGAACCCATTCTCTGAGAGGAAAGCACTCAACAAGCCTGTTCCATTAGTTCCACACTACCTATGGATCAACTTATGGGGATGGGCAAATAAACCACTAGCAGGAACTGGGGGGAAAAGTGAAAAGTAGGAACCGCAGACCGACCGAGTTACAGGGAGTGTGTACATCTCCCTGTCTGTCAAAAGATGCCAAGCAAACTATACAAAGATGCTTCAGGCAAGTGGCAATAACATCTTCTTTCTGATAGACTGGACAGCTAGTCCAGAAACCTAGAGATTTTTCTCATTTATTGCTTGTCATATGAACTCTGCAAATTCACAGTGGGTGTCTCCATGCTTGATTTGCCCCACAGCTTATCCCACCTTCCCTTCACTTTAACTTTATTGCTTGCAGAAGAAAAAGCAAACCTATACAGAATCCAAATGCGCATGAAGAACCACCTGAACATATAGTATGAATGGGAACTGCTTTATCTCCTAATGCACACTGAAACAGCTATAAACTCAGATGCACTAAATGCTCCCTGGGAGTAATGAAAGCGGTTCCATCCTGAACTCAGATACAAACTGTTACCTTGACTCTGATCTCTATTGCCTGCTGCCCTTTGGCTAAACTTCTTAGATTCTGCATGTAAAACAACTCCCAAGCAGCATGTCCTGGAATGCAAGTGATTTCTGGGCTGGGGCTAAGATGTGTAATACATCCCAGTCATATTGAGGGATATCTCACATATTCTACCTAAGTTATTATGTGACTGCTGTTGCTATGTGCCTTCCTTTCTGACTTATGGCAACCCTAAGATGAACCTACCACAGGATTTTATGGGGCTGACAGTGTGTAACAAACCTGAGGTCACCCAACAGGTTTCCATGGCCAGGCAGGGAATCAAACCTTGGTCATACATCAATGCGCAAACCACTACATCAAGCTTGCTCTATAGTTACTATGTGAAACTGGATACCAGTACGTGCGAAAGGGATCTAGGAGTCTTAATAGGTCACAAGCTGAACATGAGTCAGCAGTGTGATGCGGCAGCCAAGAAAGCCAATGCAATTCTCGGCTGCATCAATAGGAGTATGGTGTCTAGATCAAGGAAGGTACTGGTACCACTCTACTCTGCTTTGGTTAGACCTCATCTTGAATACTGTGTACAGTTCTGGGCACCCCAATTCAAGAAGGACATGGTCAAGCTGCAGCAAGTCCAGAGGAGGACAACCAACATGGTGAGGGGCCTGGAAGCCATGCCCTATGAGGACAGACTTAGAGAGCTGGGTATGTTTAGTCTGCAGAAGAGAAGGTTGAGAGGAGACATGATAGCCATGTTTAAATATCTGAAAGGATGCCATATAGAGGAGGGAGAGGACTTGTTTACCGCTGCTCCAGAGACCAGGACAAGGAGCAATGGATTCAAGCTGCAGGAAAGGAGATTCCACCTGAACCTCAGGAAGAACCTCCTGACGGTCAGGGCTGTCCAGCAGTGGAATATGCTGCCTCGGAGTGTAGTGGAATCTCCTTCTTTGGAGGTTTTTAAGCAGAGGCTGGATGTCCATCTGTTGGGAGTGCTTTGAGGGTGTTCCTGCATGGCAGGGGGTTGGACTGGATGGCCCATGTGGTCTCTTCCAACTCTACATTTCTACGATTCTATACCAAACCAAAAAGAAACGTAAACTAAAAATTAAACTGGACACTTAAAGAGCGGCCTACAGAAAAACAAACAATTAGTTTCAAAATTACTGCAAGAGAAGATAATGCAAATTTCTAAAAACCATAAAGCAACAGAATCACTGTTGAAATCTTGGGATCACCCTGGTATTCAGAATGCAAATTTCTCCCACCGAGAACAAGAGCCTGCAGATTGAAGGTATGGAAGGCACAATATATGTAACATTATTTTATTTCAAAACATCTTAAATCAATTTTAGCATATTGGGATTACATGAGTTACAACATACACAGTGACTTAACTGATTAGAGGCAGTAATCATGACTAACCATCTGTTTGTGGCCATCTGGCTAGCTGTCACCATGCTACATTTTGCTCATTGGCTACATTAGTTACATATATCCAGATCTTGCCAAAACCCTACAGTGCTCCTCTTCATTTCTTCAACTTTCTTCCCAGGTGTGCAAAGCATCCATGAAAATGCTGGTTTTCCACAATATGCCACAGCCATGCCAGAAGCCATTGAACAAAATCTTTAGTACAGAAATTCAACATGCTTATAATGCCCGTAAAAACCCACACTCTCTTCAAATGGCAAACAAAAACCAAAGCTATGAAGTCCCATTCCACTAAAAGGTGAAAAAGATGAAGATCAAATAACTTACTGATTAAATGGTAAAGAGGATCTGTGTGTGGAATGTTTCAGAACTCCTCTTCTGTTCCTCGTGCTGGCAGTGGTTGGAGACTTTCTATTCTATGTCTAAACTGCCTTGTAGAATCATATACTGTATTCTACATTTGAAATAAGATCACTTAGGAGAGCCAGCATTGCGTAGTGGCCTGAGCACTGGATTACAACTCTGGAGACCAGGGTTTGGATCCCTACTCAGCCATGGAAACCCACTAGGCAACCCTGGACAAGTCACACTCTCTCAGCTTCAGAGAAAGGCGAAGGCAAACCTCCTCTGAACAAATATTGTCAAAAAAACAAAAACAAACCTCATGATAGGTTTTCCTTAGGGTCATCATAACTCAGGAACAACTTGAAGGTACACAACAACAAAATATCACTTAAGCCAAGTTGACTAAAATAGAATTTGAAATGGTGACTTGTACAAGATGGACAAGTTCAGAAAATGTTTCACAGAGGAGAAATGGCAGAGTTGGCATATGTGCACACTAGTTACAAGCCCACAGAAGTTGCTAGCTTTCAAGACTTTTCTGCTAGATATCTAATAGCAGTATTTCCATTCTTGCTATGGAGTACAGGAACTCCTCCCTTCCACGGCACACATGGAGAGATGGGCTAATAGTCTCTCAAGAGGTTACTAAGCATAGCCAAGTAGGCAGCCAGAAAAAGAACAAAATCATGTGTTCCTTCTCTACCAGTCTACTTTCTTCCATGAATGGATGTCTACATCGCTTATGGTAGTAAGTGCAGTGACTAAATGCAAAGATGAATGAACACCCAGTTTGGGATTTTTATTAGATTAGTTGCAGTTGCATTGTGGCTCAATGTGTGTAACCTTTGAGGAAAAAATGAAGTTTGGAGTATCTTTTATGGGTTTTTGGAGGTGTCCTTTTTTTTTTTTTTGCAAATTATATAATTCACTATCAGGGACCTGCATCCTACCACAGTCATCACCACAGGGAATAATGTACTACTGTTTAAAGAAAACTTGAATATTACTTCTTGGTAGGAATCTTACTCTTCATCCTGGCCAGTTGAACTGAAAAGATTTCATTCGTCCTAGCTAGATGAAAATATCCTATTGTTTAGAAGGTGCCAAATTAATTGATGTTATCTTGAATTTATTCTTCTGTATTCTTTCATCACAGAGTTCTTGCAAAAATGTCTATGTTCAGCAGGATCTATTGTTAAGTAATCCTTGACTATGGTCATATACTAATCTGTAGCAGAAAAAAACGAACAGTTTGTGATATTTTCATGTAGCTAAATATGACCACAGACAAACCACATGGAAGAACATAATCCTCATTTTACTGTTCTATATTCTGACATCAGGTATGCAGGAAAAGAACAGGTTGCTTACCTGTAACTGTGGTTCTTCGAGTGGTCATCTGTGCCCTCATACATTAGGAGCTTTCGCGCCTGCGCGGTAGCGTTCGGAAGATTCTAGAGCTTGTTAGCTTTGGCGGGAACCCCTCCCCCATGCTGGTACTGCGCATGCTCCTCCCGCCGACTAACGGTCTCTCCTCAGTTCTGGTCCGCCGAAGCAGATGGGACCTGAAAAAGAGGGGAAGGCAGGGCGGGGATGTATGAGGGCACAGATGACCACTCGAAGAACCACAGTTACAGGTAAGCAACCTGTTCTTCTTCTTCGTGGTCTCTGTGCCTCATACATTAGGAGACTGTGTAGCTTACCAGTAGGATGGTGGGTCAGGTCCCAGATCCTAGAGCACAGAAGACAGCACAGCACGTCCAAACCGGGCATCTCTCCTGGACCGGCAGTCGAGCCTGTAGTGGCGCACGAAGGTCGACGGCTGGGACCAGGTCGCCACACGGCAGAGTTCCAACAGATCAACGCCTTGCAGGAGGGCAGCAGATGTCGCCACGGCCCTGGTGGAGTGGGCCCGAAGCAGGTCTGGCGGAGGCTTCCTGGCAAGCTCGTACGCCAGGTGAATAGTCTGTACCACCCACTTAGAGAAGCGCTGGGTGGATACCTTGTGGCCTCTCCGGCGCCTGCTGTAACAGACAAACAGGTGGGGTGTCTGTCTGTAGGCTGCAGTCTTGTCTTTGTAAAAGGCCAGCGCCCGACGCACGTCCAGGGAGTGGAGGGACCGCTTCAGAGGTGTCGTCGGGTCCGGGTAGAAGGCCGGCAGGATGATGTCCTGGCTCAGATGGAAGCTGGACACCACCTTCGGCAGGAAGGAGATATCAGGCTGAAGGACCACTTTGTTCCGATGAAAGACCAAGTATGGTTCATCGCACCATAGCGCCGTCAACTCTCCCGCCTGCCTGGCAGAGGTGATGGCCACTAGGAACGCGGTCTTCATAGCGAGCAGACTGTCGTCCGTCGTGGCCATGGGCTCGAAGGGCGGCCTCGTCAGCTGGGACAGTACCAATGACAGTGACCACGGCGGTAGCGGCGGCGATACAGGCGGGTAGAGGTGCTGCAGGCCCTTCAGGAACTGCTTGACGGTACCGTCCCTGAAGAGCGCGGCCGATGGGGATTGTGGCGGCTCGTGTGCCACGATCGCGGCGAGGTAGACCTTGAGCGACAGGAAGGCCAAGCCCTGTTGCCGGAGATGGAGGAGGAAGTGGAGCACGGTACGCAGGGTGACAGGCGATATCGGCTCTCGATGTTCCTCGGCGAAGACCACGAAGCGCTACCACTTGTAGTGGTAGTTCCTTCACGTGGACTCCTTCCTGGGTGCGGTCAAGACGTTCCCGATGGCCGGGTCATCTAGGACAATATCCTCCAGGCACGGACGGCCAACACCGCCAGGTCTGGGTGCAACACCAGTCCGTCGGAGTTGGACAGCAGGTCCGGTACCGTGGGAAACCTGAGAGTCCTGCCCTGAGCGGCCTCGATCAGGGGTCCGAACCAGTGCTGCCTCGGCCAGTACGGCGCCACGAGGATCGCGTCTGCCCGGTCCGCGATGATCTTCGCGATCACGTGGCCCAGGAGCGGGAATGGAGGGAAGGCGTAGATCAGCCCTTCGTCCCACGGAAACTGGAACGCGTCGCCGATGGAGCAGCGATCGTGGCCGGCCCTCAAGCAGAACAGGCGGCACTTCGCGTTCTGGCTGGTCGCGAAGAGGTCGATGGTCGGCTCGCCCCCTCGGTCCCGAAGCATCCGGAAGGCCTCGTCGGACAGGGACCACTCCTGGTGGGAAGTGGTGTCCCTGCTGAGCACGTCCGCTGTGGTATTCTCCTGCCCCGCCAGGTGAACCGCCACAGGATGTATCCGGAGCGGGACGCACCAGTTCCAGAGTTCGAGGGCAATGCCCAGCAGCGTGGTAGAGTGCGTCCCTCCTTGCCTGTTCACGTAGCAGACCGCCGTCGTGTTGTCGGTGAGGATGAACACCGTGTGGCCCGTGACCAGGTGTCGGAACGCTCTCAGGGCCTTGTGGATTGCCAACAGCTCGAGAGAGTTGATATGGAGGAACAGCTCGTCGTCCATCCACCGGCCTCGGACCCGGAGATCTCCGGTGTGCGCTCCCCAGCCAAAGAGCGAGGCATCCGTCGTTACCGTGACCGACGGCCCGGGTTCGCGGAACAGCATGCCTGACAGGAGGTTCCTGTATGACTGCCACCACAGGAGCAATTGGCGTACCTGTTGGGGCAGGTGGTACCAGCGGCGCTGGTCGTCCCTGAATGGATCGAAGGCCCTGACGAACCAGTGCTGGAGCGGCTGTGCGCGTAACCTGGAGAGGTAGGTTACGGCGGTGGTCGAGGCCATGTAGCTGAGGAGTTGTTGGATCCTCCTCGCTGATACCGTCGAGGCCTCGAAGGCAGCGGACGCCGCCCGACGAAGCGTCCGCGCCCTCTCGTCCGGGAGGAAGGCCCTCGCCGATACCGAGTCGAGGGTCGCCCCGATAAAGTCGAGAACTCAAGTGGGCTCGAGATGGGACTTCTTGGGGTTGACCCTGAGTCCGAGCCGAGTGAGAAGGGACAAAGTCCGATGAATGTCCCTGTACAGTTTCTGTCTGCAGGACGCCACCAATAGCCAATCATCCAGGTAAGGGTAGACGGAGATGCCCTTCGTCCGCAGGAAGGACACGACCAGAGCCATGCACTTGGTGAACACCCGCGGTGCGGTGGAAAGTCCGAACGGCAGCACCCAATACTGGTAGCTGGTGCCGTTGATCGCGAACCGAAGGTATCTCCTGTGCTGCGGGCGGATCGAGATGTGGAAATAGGCGTCTTTGAGGTCTATGGACGCAAAACCAGTCCCCTCCGCGAAGGAAGGGGAGGATCGACGGCAGCGTGACCATCTTGAACCTCTTGGGGCGGATGTTTCGTTCACCCCTCGGAGGTCTAGGATGGGCCGCAGGGATCCGTCCGCCTTCGGTACCGTGAAGTACCTCGAGTAGAAGCCGGTGGTCTTGGCTGAAGGTGGGAGCCTCTCGATCGCTCCCTTCTTGAGGAGGGACTGGACCTCTTCCAGTAGAGCCGAGCTGGCCGGGGTGGAGTAGTAGACACCCCGTGGTGGAATATCCTGGAACTCGATGGCGTACCCCAGGCGGACGATGGTAAGTACCCAGGAGTCCGCAGTGATCTCCCGCCAGCAGTCGAGGTGCCTGGCCAGGCTCGGGTGGTGGAACAGTTCTACCGGAAGGGCGAAGGATGGCACGGGTGGAGTCCTACGAAGGCCGTCAAAACCGGGACTTCGCTCTGGAGGACGACTTCTTGGACGACGAAGATGGGCGTCGTCTGGGAAGCCTCCTCGAAGCCGAAGACGTCGACGGCCTCGACGCAGTCGACCGTGGGGACCGCGGCTGGTACACCGATGAAGAGGAGGACCTTCTCCACGTAGGCCTCGGCTGGAAAGAGCGGCGAGACTGGTAGGCTGGTTGATGCCCATCTTCTTCGCTGTCAGCCGGGCCTTGACGAGGTGATCCATGGCCTCGTCAGTGGAGGTGTGGAAGAGCCCTTTGCCGTCGAACGGAAGATCTTCAATCCGTCGACGGCTGTCCTCCTGAAGCCCAGAGGACCGGAGCCACGCGTGGCGTCGGAGGGCTATGGTACTGACCATCACCCTCGAGGTAGCCTCCACGGTGTGCCTCGAGGTGGCGATCTGCTGTGTAGCCACCGCAACAGCCTCGCCAAAGATCTGTGTGGCTGAGGCATGTGACTCCTCCGTCAGGTCAGCAAGGAGTGGAGCAAGTCGGTCAAAGAGGTTCCAATGGTAGGCCGCAAGGCATGCCATCGTATTCACCGTCCTGGCCACCAGGGACGATGCCGAATAGAACCTTCGGAAGAAGGCACTGAGCATCCGTCCTTCACGGTCCGGAGGGGTGGTATGCGCTCGGTTGCCTCCTTTTGTCTGAGCCGACTCGACCACAATAGAGTTCGGTACAGGATGATTGAAGAGGAACTCCGTGTTCTCCTTCTGGGTCCTGTAGAGATGCTCTAGCCTATGTGGGATAGGCTGTGCTGACGCCGGCTTCACCCACGGCTGCTTCATCGCTTCCACCAGGGTTGGTAGGAACGGCAGCGGTGCGGTCGATGGTGGGCGGGCTTGTGGAGCAGGTTCGGTCACCTTTAGGCCAAGGGCTGTGGCCATTCGGAGGAGGATCGCAGAAAACTGGTGCTCGTCCTCCGGTGCAGACTCCGGGCCTGGCTCCCCAAACCCCAGCGGTGGGGATTCGTGAGAAGAAGGGGTGGACTCAGCAGAGTCAGAGTCCGAGTCGTAAGAGTCGCCGGATGGTGATGGCGACCTCCCCGCCTCCTTCTCCTTGGGCGGCCTACGGGCCGGAGGTGCCAGGGTGACAGCTGGAGCTGCAGGCTGCATCGGTACCGGTGCGGCCGATGTCATGGCCGGTATCGGAGTCACCTGCAGGGGCATGACCGCAGGCCTAGGGTGGTCTGCCGCCTGCGTGGTAGAAGTCGCAGCTAACGCCGGCTGGGCCACGGTGGGCTGTGGCGTCGGGTGGATAGCTGTGGCCGTCGTCTGCGGTGGTGGAGAAACAGCCCTGTAGTGGGGTGAGGGCTCCCGGGACCGACGGTGACTTGGTGAACGACGCAGTGGTGATCTCTCATAGCGGGGGTAGTGAGCCTCCCGCGGTGGCGAGCGAGACTGGCGATGAGGTGACCAGTACCTTGGATCTGGATGGTACCGGTCCCTGTAAGACGGCGAATAGGAATAGTATGAGCCGGCCGGCTCGTGCCACACCTGCTCCTGGGCATACCTCCCTAGGTAGGCAGGAGAGTAGGCGCTCTCGCCCGAGCGACACCTCTCCAGGCGCATCTCCTGATATCGCGGGGATGGAGGCCTGGCCCGCTGCTCCGGTGAGCGGGACTTGTCGCGTCGAGAGGCTGGGCGCTGCCTGACCACAGCCTCCTCTTGGCGTTCTGCCGAGGGTAGACGGCAACTCGGCAGAGTGATCTCCGCAATCAGCTCGGGCGGTTGAGGAGGCGAGGCCTGCACGACCTGCTCCTCGTCCGACACCTCGAGGATTTCCTCTTCCTCCGGAGGCTCCTCTTCCTCAGGGAGCTCCATCGGTTGAGGTTCCTCGGCGGGCTGGGTGGGTGGTGGAGTCGGGGGTTGCACCACCGTCGGTGAAGAGCGCCGCTTCTTCCTTTCTCTTCTTCTTCTTCTTCTCCCCCACGCCCTCGGTGGCGGGGCGCTTCTTCTGGGCCGCGGTAAGCAGCCTGGAGGAGGAAGTTGAGGTCTGCGAGCCCGCAGGGTCCTCGCGTGCCCGAGTTGCCGAGACCTTCGGTATCCTCGGCAACTTCATTATCGGTACCGAGCCCGGTACCGATACTGATGAGGTCGAGGGCATGGCAGCCGCCGCTGCTGCCGAAAAAGAAGAAGGCGGGCGTTTCTTGGCCATCATCTCGGGTCTCTGGACGCGGAGAGATTCCTCCCAACAGTGGGATTTAAGCCTTGCCGCCCTATTACGGAGAGTCTGGTGTGTAAACTCTCTACAAATAGGGCAGGCCTGAACGTTGTGCCCCTCACCCAAACAAATCAGGCACTTAGAGTGTCGGTCAGAGAGAGCGACCTTCCTTCCACAGGAGGCACGGCGTTTGAAGAGAGCCGACATAAACCGGAGGCAAGGCAAAGAAGCAAGAGTCCGAGAACGCCAAAACACAGTCCAAGATCCGAAATCGTCGTTAAAGCCAGAAATGGGTCAAAACCGATCAAGAAAGTACAAAGCCAAGTCCGAAATCCAAGAGGGGTAGTCAAAAGCCAAATCCGAAGTCGAAAAACACCAAAAGCAGAATCGAAAAGCAAGCCAACAAGCAGAACCTTCTGTACGCTGAGGCGGACAAGAAAG
This sequence comes from Iguana delicatissima, assembly GCA_948472985.1. NCBI lineage: Eukaryota > Metazoa > Chordata > Lepidosauria > Squamata > Iguanidae > Iguana > Iguana delicatissima. The sequence continues at coordinate 308,697 of CAOKZL010000942.1, forward strand.
AACTGAGGAGAGAGACCGTTAGTCGGCGGGAGGAGCATGCGCAGCACCGGCGTGGGGGAGGGGTTCCCGCCAAAGCTAACGAGCTCTAGAATCTTCTGAACGCTACCGCGTAGGTGCGAAAGCTCCTAATGTATAAGGCACAGAGACCACGAAGAAGAAGAGAGAGAAAAACAGAAATAAATTGTTATTACTGCACTATTACAGGAAAAAAGAATGCTAAATTACACTTTTCAAAACACTAAAATGCTTAATCATTTGGATCAATTTTATCCAACTCATCATCTTCCAGATGCACTGACTACAAACCACATCATCCCCAGCCAGTGGCCATGGAAGCCACGAGTTGGAGAGGAGCTAATTTAGAAAATATACACGTGTACTGGAATCTGAGACTAGGTCTAGCACCCAAGATCTAGGTTTTTTCCAGTGTACCAATGCAGCTTTCATCCTTGTCTACAAGAATTTCAGAATCCAATTGGAGCGAAAGTAGAAGAAAATAACTACTGAATCCATTCCACACATATTCTCAAGTGAGTCGCTAATAAGTTTAGCCTAAGATGGCCCCAAAAGCACTCATAACTTAGGGTTATCTTATGGTTAAAAGCTAGCATTTTAAATCTCAATTTGAGTCTGATCTTGGAAGCTAAGCAGGGTCAGCTCTGGTGAGTATTTGGATAGGAGAGTGTCAATGAATACCAGCTACTATAGGCTACATTTCAGAGAAAGGAACTGACAAGACCATCTCTGAGGACTCCTTGTCTAAGAAAACCCTATGAAATTAAGGGGGTCGCCACAAGTCAAGAAGTGATTTGAAGGCAGGCATACACACACACACAGGTAAAATAAGTGTCAATAGCAGTGTTTTATTTTAGAGCGGAGGTTAGTTTATTTTTTTCTAAACCATTGTGAATCTATTGTGTTTCATTCAGGAGCCTGTTCTGAGAAGTGACTAAGACACATACTAGGACCCAGAATGGACAAGGAACTGGCAAAGTTATTTAAGCTGAGACTAGGCAGCCACCTCTCAGGGGTGCCTGTAGTGGCATTCCACATTGAGGATGTTGCATTCAGCAGCAGAACACGCCAGATTACTTCCACAGCTCCTTCCAGTTCTATGACAAACTACTCTAGTGTATCACCACTCTCAGTATACCTGGACTATACAAGAAAGAACTTTCAGTTCACATACCTTACTTTCTGAGTCACAGAAACACAATGAGGGTGCCCTGTCCAACAGCAGCCAAAATCTTATTGCTTGGGTCTCCTGCTGTTCCTAGCAAGGCACAGACACACAAGTTTTGGTTACAAAATACAGGTTATTATACTGCATTCCTTCTCTTTGGCACGGAAACAAGGCCAATTCCCTGAGGACAAATGTACAATGAATGGTTTGCCCACACCAGAAAACATTTATCTTCTGGAACTTGCTTAGTTCACACATATTTGTGTGTATGTGCCTTCAAGTCACCTGTCGACTTATGGTGATCCCATTAATTTCATAGAATTTTCTTAGGCAAGAAATAGTCACCTCTCCAATAATCTATTGTAAGTCCCAATTTTGCTCATAGCTCTACTAGTATGCTTGAAATCACAGCAGTTATGTAGCACTTTCTCCATCATGACATTCCTTGCTAGTTTACATCAAGATAATTCCCCTGAAAGTGCCTCAGTCTACTTACAGCTGAAGAACTGCTGGATTCCCAAGAGTGGAGTGCCTTTGACACATGAATCATATCAACAGTAAAGATGAGAAACCAAGTGATGGAAAAGACAAGGGAGTAATTAGTGGGACTAAAGGACAAAGGTCCCTGCTAACTAATTGCTGATGAAATATTATAGTTCTAAGTTTCTGAAATATGTAATCCAGAGAGTGAAGTGGATTCAAGGTCACCTTAACAATATTAAGATAATTATTTGTATCATAAATGTATTATATTTCACAGGCAGCATCTATGTAACAACATTTTTCATTCTAAACTAGAGAGATTATTTCATTGCAAATGACTGCAGAAACCACTGAACACAAAGCAAAAGCAAAGAGAAAGCTGTGTAAGGGTAAAAGGCTGTTCCAGAACACCAACACATGAGCACACAAGCACACACACAGAACAAGTTCTGTTTTTCTAGAATTTTCATCTTGAGAAAGAGTTGGGAAATGAAAGGAGATTTTTCTGCAAAATAAACACTAAACTGACTCTGTCTTTACTGTGACACATTTTAACTACCTCTCTTTTTTTGTATTTCTGTGTTGCTCTGTTTTGATACTGAAACGGCCAGGAAGATAAAGTTGACACTCAGAAAGGTAAGATTAGACAAGTCTATAATATCTAATCAAGATCCAACACTGCTGATCTGCTGATGCAGATTTTTTTTAAAATTCTCCTTGTTTTGATCATCAACAGTGACAAAGTGAGAAAAAAACTTCACCACTGTCTTGATTATAATGGAGAACATTTTTTTTTACTTTACTAAATTTGTAAATATGACAAAAATTACAGTCAGTTCTCCCACATTTGCGGGTTTCACATTTGCGGATTTGACTATTCACTGATTATTTGCTGTCACCTTTGCTGCCTCCCTATGCCATTTTTAATAGGGACTGCAACCCTTCTGAGACTGAGAAACTGTGAACGAGGCTTCTAAATCCCTATTAAAAATGGTATGGGGCAGCAACGGAGGTGGCAGTAAGCCCCGCCAACCAACCACTTCTGCCTTGTGAAGGAACCCTGATCCCTCATGGAATCTACAGTGGGTTGAATATAGTGATCATACTTTTTTGTGTGTTAAATATGGTTTGGGAGGGCCTAGAGTTATTCATGTGTTTCCACTTTCACAGGGGCTGTGTGCCCCTAATCCTACCAAATGTAGAGGGATGACAGTAGCAGATAACCTTAAGGTGTGGAGGACATCCGTGCCCTCCCCTGGACATTTTGGACAGCATGTCCAATGCCCCTGATTTCAAGTTCCCAAAAAGGCCAGCCTCCAATGGGCACAAGTCTTATTAAATGATCAATCAGTCACTTTCAGTTCCTAAACAAGGCCTTTTGGTGTTTCCCCCTAAAGTCCAGGGAGACATGACAGTACATTTGGAGGGGAAATCCATTTCTCTCCATTTCTGTCCAATCCATTTCTCTCCATCTGTCATTTGGGGGATGGTCTCTGTGACACCCTGGGTCCAGGGGTGGGGTCTCCGCGTATACACAGACATGATATATCTCCTTTCCCAGGCATACAGATTCAAAGGCAGCTTTATCTCTGCAAGGTCTAAGCACATTGATCTGACAAGAGTAGTCATATATCTACTCCTAATCAATTTCTATGATGGTCACATGTGAACCAACAAATTTAGTACCACAGATGGCCTTGAGACATTAACAAGAAAACAAAATCACTGACGTGGAAAAACCTTCAGTTCTACAATGTAACTCAAAAGGACATATGGAACAATAACATTACCTGCAAATGCAATTATTTGCAGCAAAGCATAAGTGTAACAGTCAGGTGCCATTTTAGTTGCCAAGAGACAGGCTGAAATCACACAGTAAAAGAGGTGGGCCTCACTCAGGCTCCCTACACACACATGTATATAGTTCAAATGCAATGGATGCAAAATTATTTTGACTCCATGGGGAGTTATTTCATACCTCATGAGAGATTTCTAACATAGGTATTAATAACCTGCAAAATGTGTTTCCTAAGTAGCATGCAATACATACATAAACATACATGCATTAATTCCTGTATCAGCTTTGTAATTAGCAGAACATGTATTTTTGAAACAATTTCTTTGTTGTAAAATGTTGACAATTAAAATGGGCTTTGGCTCCCCCCTCTTTCTCCTGTGACCAATTTGTAAAGCCAGGTTGATAAACATATGCCTCTCCATAAGCAACACTGATCAGTCCCAGCTAGAATGACCACAGAGATGGAATAGTGGGAACTGCAGTCCAACCCACAGGCTCCTCACACCTGTATAATGTTATGATATTATTTTAGGTTTAATGATCAAACCCACTCTCCATGCATTTTCCTCTCGGCAATCATTACATTATATATCTAACATTGGAAAAGTGTGTGCCCATTCTGCAGACAGAAAGGGTGGAGGAGGACATCCTGCAGGGAGTTACTGATTTTGTGTCATGGCTGGGGTGAATCCGAGAACTGAGATTTCCATCCTTAAAAACTTCACTCTTAACAATCAAGTCTTCAAAAGCGAGGCTGCACTGATTTGCTGATGAGGGCAAGGGCTGCTTTTCTCAACAGAGGAAAGGGAACAGCCTCTTCACATGCTCAGAAATACTCTGACAGCTCTCGCTGCAAAGAGGTCCTTAAATCTAGCACAAGTCCTGCAGCTAGATGTTGTAAAGCAGCCAAGAGGAAAACAGCCTCAGATGTCTGCCCAGCTGCACGGACTTACGCACCCATCCCCGGGGCACCTCCTCCCCAGAACACTGAGGAAAGAGGCGGGGTCGGTGGGAGGGGCCGGCGCAATCGATGGCTGACCTCTCGGAGACCGGCTCGGGGCGTGCGTTCTGTTTTTCTGGCATTGATTGAACAAGCCCCCTCCCCACGGAACCCCCTCCCCCACCCGCCACGTCCCCGCTCTGGCGTTCCACTGCTCAGGCCTGGGGGCGCCTCGCGCCTGGCTCTCTCTCCTTGCCGCGCGCCGCTGCACGTCTCACCTGCCCGCGCGAGGCAGCCCCCCGCTCCCCCTCCAAGCACACCCGGGTCTCGAGCGCAGGAACGCGCCCATCGTTTTTTGAACGGTGGGAGGGGGAGGTGAACCGGCCTGGCTGGCTGCTTCTCCCTCCCGCAGCTCCTCGTCTCTGACTGACCTTGTGCGTCGCCGCCGCTGGTCAGGACAGCCAGAGCCAGGCCGGCGCCCGCCATCCGCAGCTTCTCCAAGTCCAGCCCCGCCGAGCCCAGGCCGGTTCCCGCCATTGCCCTGGCTGTGCCCAAAACGGAGACCCCCTCGAAGGTTGACAGGCGAGAGAAGCGGCGGCGACGGCAGCAACAGCACCCTCGTCCCCTCAGCCCGGCTCCCCTTCGGCCCCGCCCCCAGCTGCCCTCAGCCACTAGCGCGCTCACAGGGGGCGGGGCTACCTGGCTGGCGAAACTGCCGCGAGGTTGGTCGGGCGGAAGACGTCACAGGACGGCCCAAATCTCCTCAGGTTGGGTCGCCCGAGTCCGGGCTGCAGGGGAGCTGGTGGGGTGGCTCTTGTGAGGAAGAGCGCGGTGGAGCTCTCTGCCGTTGAGGGAAAGGAGCATGTCCTCCGCACGGGGTTAAAATCGACGGTTCGCGCTGCCTAGAATATAGAGTAATCGAAATCAGTTGGCCTTGTGCTGTGCTCCGTTTCGTTTTACGGTGCAGCCGGCCCTCCACTTTTGCGGGTTTCGCTTTTGCTGATTTTATTATTCACGGATTATTTGCTCTCACCTCTGCTGCCGCCCTATGCCATTTTTAATAGGGACTGCAAGTCTCGTGAGACTGGGAAGCTGCGAACAAGCCTTGTAAGTCCCTCTTAAAAATGGTGTGGGGCAGCAGCAGAGGTGGCAGTCAGCCCCACCAGCCCCCCAACTTCTGCCCTGTGAAGGAACCCTGATGCGTCAAAGCAATCCACGGTGGGTTCAATTTGGTGATCATACTTTTTTTCCTGTTAAATGTGCTTTGGGAAGGCCTAGAGTTATTCATGGTTTTTCCACTTTCAGGGGGGTCCTGTGCCCCTAGCCCCAGCCAATGTGGAGGGATGACTGTATTAATAGTTTTCGTCAGTTGTCTTGTGAGTCTGATTGACATATTAGCCAATCTTTCCACTAAAAACAAAGCTCAAAGGGGATAATGAGCATCATTTAATGCCGTCATATTTGCAATTTCTGCCTGCAGTTGTGAAAGCTGGACAGTGAAGCAAGCTGCCCGGAAGAAAATCAACTTACGCCAAATGTGGTACTGGAGAAGATTTCTGCAGATACCTTGGATAGCTAAAAAGACAAAACGAATAGGTCCCAGAGCCAATCCAGCTTGAACTGTCCCTAGAAGCCAAGATGACTGAACTGTCCTACTTTGGCCATATCATGAGAAGACACAACTCACTAGAAAAGACAATAATGCTTGGGAAGGTGGAAGGCAGTAGAAACAGGAAGACTGCATTACAGATGGATAGACTGTGACCATTTCTGCACTACACTGTTATAGTGCTATTATTCCACTTTCAACATCCCTTGGAATCCTGGGGTTTGCAGTTTAAGGAGGGGCATTTAGAATTCTCAGCCAGAGAGCTCTTTGGCCTCAGTAAACTACAAACCCCAGAATTCCATAGATATTATTGGACTGCAACTCAGACCTAGGAAAAAGATGGGATATTGATAAATCTGAGCTATCATCACTAGTGGTGAAGGACAGTGGTAGTTGCTCTCCAAAATATCTGCAAGGCTGCAGCGTGCCCCTCTCTGCTTGACACAGATCACTCTCTAGGACAATGCTTCTCAAGCTATCTGATGTGGCAGACTGGCAATTTCCCCCCACAGTGTGCCAAAGAGCTCTCCCACATTTATGCTATGTGGTGTTTTGTTTTGTTTTGTTTTGTTTTTTTATAATTTCCTTGTAATTCACTATATCCTGGCAACTGAGAGCTTACAGACAGGCACTGCTCCATGGGTCACCACCTTGATCAGCCCTGCTCTAGAGAACCAGCAGCTTTCTGCTGCCCCTTTTTGCAAAGTGGAAACATATTTTGACAATAGTTATTGTATAGAAGAAAACTGGAGAAAGACTGGATATATGTAATCAGGATCTAAAGGTAGAGTGGTACTATTGTGTTCATCCTTAATGTCAAAAATAATTTTGCACTTACAACTGAAATCTCACATTGCTGATTTTGTTGCTACCATTCACATTTATTCTTGCTGTTCATTTTCTTTCCTCAGCTCTGGTCACATCATCTACTTTTTGTAATTATAATTATTTGACTAACGTGACATAAACAGCTTTAGTGGGTGCACACATATCCAGTTCCAAGTTAACAATCAAAAACTATTAAAAATTCAAGACTGATAAATCAAGGTATCTGAAAAGACAGCATATAATTACATAAAATAATAAAAAAGATGATGGCTGGATGTTATAAGCGTACCTAAGTCTTGATGTAGTCATACTGTGGAGCCTCAAATATACATTGGACAGGAAGAGAAAGATGCTGCTTATAAAGACAACAACATGATGAAAGGATAAACTGTTTATTATCCCATCTGCTTCTGCTACCCCTTTGGCTTCTTACCTATATGCACCAAGTAATCTTAGTTACAGGATGTGTGACCTTTTGTGCTTATTTATCACATTAAGATCGTCATGGGACTTCATGACTTTCAGCCATACAGACATGGAATGTAAAGCTCAAGGCGATTCTGGGTTTTGTAAAATGAAACTGAATCTAATTTTGTTTTTTGTTTTTTTGAAAATTGGTCTAACCATAATTATGTTGTTATGTGTTTAGGGGTGTTTGTACAATGTCTCATTCAAAATTCCAAAAGCGTGATTTCCACATCAGGCCTTCTGAGGGTCACGATCAGTTCAGCTTTCTCTATAGAAGATGAGGAGGAAAACATCCTTGCAGCTTGTGCATGGCGATATGCATAAGCAATAGAGCAGTCAATTGAGCTGAGACTTCGAGCTACTCTAATAAATTTCCACTGCAGTAAAATAAGCATCTCTCCCTTACATATACATATGTACAGTCACACATATACCTATAGTATGCACATGAGCAATCATGCGCTACCTACAGGTGCAGTCCTATGCATAACTACCTGGGAGTAGTACATTTGAATGAATATGGGGTAAATTATGACCAAATATACATATGACTGCACAGTTAGAACAAGAATGGGGAAGCTGTGACCTGCCAGGTGTTGGATTATAGTTTCCACCATCCCTGACTGTTGCCCCGATGTGGCAGATGGAAGCCAGATTCCAACAGCATCTAGAGAGACACAGCTTCTCTGCTCCTGTATTAAATAATGGATCTGGAACTCTTCGAATGTACTAACAAAAGCAGTAGTGGGAGATCATTGAGAAAAGCCCATTGACAGAGGAGAGAGAGGTCTCTGTTGAGCCTTCTGATTGTTTATTATCTGAAGTTTCTTGTGGAAGAACAAACATTTACATATCCATATCACATTAGAACCTGGGATTTAGCAGGGATCCTGCAAAGGCTTTCTGCAGCTTTTGCTAAGGATAGGTTCAGTTCAGTCAGAACAGAGTCTAATGCTATAGCTCTGTTCAGCAGTAGCAGTAAACAACTAGTGGCTGGAGACGCATGGTCCCATTTACACAAAAAGACTGTTTGGTAAAGGAAGTGCTTTGCAGTTGTTGTGTGCCTTCAAGTTATTTCCCAGTTATGATGCCCTTATAGTGAACCTATTGTGGGGTTTTCTGGGGCTGAGAGTGTGTAATGCATCTAAGGTCACTCAGTGGGTTTCTGTAACTCAGTGGGGAATTGAGTCCTGGTCTCCAAAGTCATAGTCCAGTGCTCAGACCACTACATCTAGATGTGCATCTACAATAGTTGAGGAGACGCAATAGGCGCTTCTTCATTATGTATATTTCTCCTTCTTCTTGGGGACACATTTAAACCAGAGCTGGAAAACATTTCTTTTTTGGACGACAGTCCCCCAGCCTTGCAGCCAACATGACCTTTGTCTGTAATGGCTGGCTGGCTGATTCTGGGAGTTAGAGCCTCAAAAAGCACTGTTTCTGAGATCTGATTTATATTTCTCCTCTCTTTCCTACCACAATGACTTGCACTGGTATCCATTGCTTTTTGATCATGTTGTTTTCTCTCCCTGACATTATGAGGCAATCGCATTGACTCTCCTAGGCATTAGGAGGTAACGCTCATCCTGACTTCTAGATAATGAAAGCCTGGTTTATTCACACCTACACATGTCTATATTTCTATAGCTCACACCTACATACATTTGCACTGTCGAATAGGGTTTACTTTCAAATAGATGTGAACTAAATTGCAAATCAAAGCCTGTGCTCTTTTACATAGCAGCAACCTCACTGGCTTCAACGGGCCTTGCTTTTGAGATGGCATTAAGAGGTTTGTGCTGTAAGGAACAAAGTAAATGATTCTTTTGTAATGTACATTCAATTAAAGGATGTGATTTTACTTGTTATATACCACAACAGATGGTAGGACATTCCTGTGCACAACCAAAAGTGTTTTATAATCTAAAACCTGCATAATTACTCAATTTGTCCATTATAAGAAAATATTTTCATTCAGAATTAAGCCATTATATAGGGAAAATGAACAGAACTGGATTTGATGATATTCAGAAAATGAGTAAATAAATCATTCAACTTGGTAAATACAATTATTGCATAGAAATGGATAGTTCACCCTCCCCCGGCTTTACATAGGAATGTGCTAGCTATGTGCGCATAACTCATCGTATTTAATAGAAAAGATCCACAACCTCGTTGTCTTACTATCTGGCTAAAAGCTAAAAGGTTTCTAGCCTTGTTTGCTAAAAGGTTTACAGAGGGATGATAGAAGCTGTTGTTTAACAAGGCTGAAGCCTGCATCACATAGCTAAGATTTTTACTATCTGCTGAAAGGAAGCTTTTCTTGTTCATGTAAAATCTGATACCTTTACATTCCTAACTAACAAGATTAATTAAGGGCTGAAGGAAAAAGGGTTTCTATTTTAGCTTTGGAACTGTGGACTAATATAAGATAGTTTGGTGAACACTGGGCATATTTAAAATGTTTTAAAATTTTTACAAGGAAAAAAATAAAGAAGTTGTGAAATGCCTGTCCAGATATTCTGTTAACCCAGTGGGGAGGCAAAACAATGTGTGTACAAGGAATCCATTAGCTTAGGGAAGCTAAGTGTTCACTTTGACTAGAGTCAGGGCTGCCAGGCCGGAAGAATCTCAAGACCTGAGATTTCTAAGCCAAAATCTGAGCCCTAGGGATAGCACCTGGTGATTGCATAGTAGGTGTCTTCTGGCAACATCAATCAATACAATACATTAAGCATGAACCACAGCTGCTCAGAGCATATAATTCAATTTTAGAAAAAGTCTAACAGAGAAAATAATATTTATCTGGTTGGAAATGTAAGTTTTCCAAGTTCTGCAATGAGTGAAAAAAAACCAAGCTTTCCCAGCTTTGTTTTTAATATCTTTTCAACATGGCTCCACACAGCTGTTTTACCCAAACGCTGCACATATTTACCTGGATTGCACTCATGCTGCATTTGGATGACCCTGCCTGTCCCATCTCTGTGCTATCGAACATATCTGCCTCTGTGATATCACAAGGACCCACCCCTTAGTCTCAGGCTTTGGCCTTGAAATCTCTGGGAACAGGATGCTGCTGACCTCACAACCCAAGCCAATATAGCAGCTGCTGTGCAAGTGCAGTGGCTTGGGGATGAAAATGAAAGAAATGTAGTTGGCACAACTGTATAGGTATGCATTTAAAAGCAGTTGTTGAGGTATACCTATTACTGACTAATAACAGTTGCTAAAATGAGGATATAATGCTGTTTCCTGTAAACAGAGCCAGTGCCATCGCTCCACCTTCAAGCTGACTCTGACTTATGACGACCTTGTCCCATGGTTTTCTTTCATAGGAGATTTGCCATCATCTTTCTCTAAGGCTGACATAGAGTGACTTGCTCAAAGTCACCCTGTGGTCTTCTGGAGTCTTAGTCTAACACTTAAACAGCTAAAACATGCTGGCTGTTGCCATATCCTACACACACACACCATCCTGCCAGATTGCTATCTTCATAACTGGACATATTTATGGTTGAAAAGCATGATCAAAGGCACACTAACGTGAAAATGTGTTGCCAAGTCAAGCTGACCTGAGTCATAGTCAAGTCATAAGTCCAGGAGCATTAGACAGGAAAACCTGACAGTAATGGGTTTATGCTAATTCTTTCAACACCCCAGGCTCTGCGCACTCCCAGAAACAATTAAAGACAAACCGCCCAGATTGATGAGCAATCAGAGACCATCCCTCAGTCTTATTCTACAGAGACCTTCCCTATTCACCCTACCTGACCAAACATTAAAAGATCATTATCAGTGCCATCAATGTTTTGTCACTCTAGAGTTAAGCAATCAGACCATTTCGGACCCTCTTTGTCAACTTTGTGAGAAAGCCATTATAGTTTTGTCATCGCACCTCTTCAGAGTGGGAAGCAGGTATAAAAATCCTAGTGTCGGCCCCAGCCTTTCATAGTATGTTTGGTATATTATGTTGCATGTGGTACCCCAGATTGCCGTTCCTCTGTGCTATCCTCAACTGCTGTCTGAGCCACTCTGCTGTGATCCCTTTCCCCAGTACTGGTAACTATCACCCTTTCCACTCAATCTTACTCCATCCAACTTTTCTTGCCTCACTTTCTGATAACCTTGTATGGTTCTTAAGAGTATCTGATTTCCCGTGTGTTTGTCAATTCAAGTAACATACTTTGTTAACTTTAACTGGAGTCCTCTCTACTGTTAGTACTGGTCTACATAGGTGAGAAGATCTCTCACAAGCCTCACTTGCGCTATGACTCTCTCAAATTTTAAAGAGACGCTGACATTGCAGGTGGATCCCAATGTCCCCCACCTCTTAGGGTAATATGGCTCTCTCTTGTTTATTACACCACTTCCCTATTCAAGGTTAAATATAAGGACAAGGAAGAAAAGAAGCCAAACCAATTCTCCAGGGTAAAGCCACTCCCACTGATGCCAGATGTAATTATGCTTGGACACACTGACATCACCTGGGCAAGGACACTACAGTAAACAGATGGGACACCATAAAATGGGTCTACAATAATACGCAGGCAGAAGACATAATAACTGTTTCTTAGACATGTTATTCCACCAGCCCCATCCCACATGTACAGATGAATGAATGGATGAGGAGTCATTTGTGTTGACACATCTAAACATACCATGCCACTAAAATGCAGATCCAAACAAAGGTTGTTGCTTAACAATGTGGTATCAACTTACACATGCTTAGTGGACTTTGATACTAAAGATGAAGACCATACTGGTCTATCAAGAATTTAATTGCTCCTGTTAAATCCTCTGTTTCACTTGCAGTTCACATTAAAAAGACATAGATAATGTACTGTAGGTCTATGACTTGCAGAGATGCATTCCTGCCCTGATACTAGCAGGCTGAAATTAATTTGACTATAAAGGTCAATGCAGGAAAAGAGGATGCCCACCATGGTGCTACCTTTCTGTGGCTGCAGTATTGCATGTTCCTGTGAGGCAAGAGGCTATGCCAAAGGTAGCAGAGCCGCTGGAAGGGTTTTCCATGTCAGACAGGCTTTTATTGAGGAGCCAGATTAAATGTGTCAGATATCTACTGGGCAGCAGCAGTAGTGGAAGGTAACATTGGTGGAGGATCTCTCAGACACAAAAGCAGTGACACGATTACTAACACTTATTAGTACTGCTAAGAAGGAGGCATGGTAAGCCAATTTTGAAGGTGTTTTCCCATGAAAACCCTATGATGATACAATCCAAAATGTAACAAGAGATAGTGCCAGAAGACGAAACTCCTAGGTTTGAAGGCACTTGGTGAGCTGCTAGGGTACAACAGAGGATAAGTGCAATTCCACTGTGGCTCATGTTGTAGCTGCACTCAAGCGGACATTATGTTCAGCTGGTGACATGTTGGAGAAAGGAAATCTGAAGCTGCATGACACATATCATGTGAGAAGCATGAATCGGGCAGCTAGACATTGTAAAACAAGAAATGGAACATATAATCATTGCAATATTTGGGGTGAGAGAGCTAAAGTGAACAGGAGAGGGACATTTTGAGTCAGATAATTTCACAGTGTTTTACTTAGGAAATGGTGGCATAGCTTGGTGCAAGTGGGGTAGAGGCATGGGGGCAGGGCTACAACACGCACAGGGGTGGCTATGGTGTGTGTGCGCATGGCTATGGTGTGTGAGGGTGCGGCTACAGTGTGCATGGGTGTGGCATGCAGGGGCATGAATACGGCACGCAGGGGAAAAGCTATGGCAGGTGGGCGGGGGCTATGGTGCACAGGGAGGCAGGCAAGGAGTGGTGGTGTGCCCCAAAAATGTCACCCAGGGCACACCACCCCCTCACTCCCCATCCCTACATGACCATTAGGAAATGAAAATCTAAGAAGAAATGGGGTGTCATTAACAGTGAGGAGAGATGTAGCAAAAGCAGTCAAAGGATACAGTAGTTGAATAATATCAATAAGACTTCAGAGAAAACTCATCAATATAATCATAATCCAAGTTTATGTTATAGCTACAGAAGCAGAAGAAGGAGAATTTGAAAGATTCTGTGGTGAAGTCTATGAGCAAATTGATCACATATCAGAACAAGACTTGCTGTTAATCATAGGTGATTGCAATATAGAAGTAAGAAACACAGCAGCAAAATCTAAAATTTTAGGATAATTTGGTCTAGGATCAACAAATGAGGCAGGAAAGCAACTGATTGATTTTTGCAAGGCTAACAATTTGTTTATTGCAAATACATTCTTCAAGCAAGCAAAGATATCACCTGATGGCTATGACAGAAATCAAATAGACTACATAATGAAGCAAAAGATGGAGAAGCCTCATTCTTCTGTACAAAAACAAGGCCAGAACAGATAGTGGCACAGACCATCACCTGCTAATATCAAAAATTAGAGAAAAGTTAAAGAAGAACACTAAACCAACTATCATGCCAATATACAACCTGACAAACAACCTTGTATAATTTCAAGGTAATGTAAAAAATAGATTTGCACTATTAAGACCAATAGACCACAAGCCAGAAGAACTTTGGACTGAAGCCAGGGACATTGTCAAGGAGGAATGTCACCATCTGCAGCCAAATAGAAAGAGAAGCCTCAATGGATGACAAATGAAACTCTTCAAGCTGTTAAGGAAAGACAAAAAGCAAAAGTGAACGGAGACAGAAATAGAGTCAAAACCCAGAATTTGACTGGTCAATGACTTGTGCACAGGAACATAAAGAGTAGTTATAATAATCAAAGCAAAGAAATAGAAGATGGCAACAAAAAAGAAAGAACAAGAGACCTCTTCCACAAGATCTGAGAAATCAAAGGGAAATTTAAATCAAAAATAGGGATGCTCTATAACCATCAGGGATAGATGACCACGTACAAACAAACAAAAAACAATGGAAACAACACGCTATATGAAAGAGATTAAAGGATGACAGATTCATTCAAGGAAGAACCATTTGGAGATTAGAAAGTGAAGTGGAGCTGCATTCAGGACACTGAGAGAGATAAATCACCATGAACAAGCTACAGAGACAAAATCTACTCTGGTTCTAACTAAAATCTGTCAATAAATATGGAAAATAAAACTATGTCCCACAGATTGGAAATGTTCAATATACATTCCAATCCTGAAGAAAGGGGACACCAGGTAAATCCAAGACTATTGCATTAATCTCTTATGAAAGCAAAGTCATGCCCAATATTTTACAACAAAGATTTTTACCATACATGGAGCAAGATATATCAGATGTCCAAGCTGGGTTCAGGAAAAGAAGAGGCACTAGGGATCTTACTTCAAACATACATTGGCTAATGGAGTACACCAAAGAATTTCAGAAGAAAATCAGCCTGTGCTTTATAGATTATAGCAAAGTCTTTGATTGTGTAGATCATGAAAAACTATGTCTCTCTCTTAAATAAATGAGTGTGCTACAACAATTGATTGTCCTGATGCATTATCTGTACTAAGGACAAGAGGCTACCATCAGGACCAAATAAGGAAAAATGGAATAATTTCCAATTGGCAAGGGGGTTAGGCAAAGCTACATATTATCACCCTATCTGTTTAACTTGCATGGTGAACATATCATATGTAAAGCAGGATTAGATGTGGAGGAAGGAGGCCTGAAAATTGGAGGAAGGAACACAAACAATTTTAGATATGCAGATGACACCACCATACTACTAGCAGAAAATAGCAAGGACTTGGAACAGTTACTGAAGAAGGTTTTGAACATCAAGAAAACAAAAATAATGACCATAGATGATTTACATAGCTTTCAAGCAGAAGATGAAGACATTGAAATAAGTCAAGACTTTCCATACCTTGGGTCAATCATTAATCAGGATGGAGACTGCAGGCAAGAAATCAGAAGAAGACAAGGACTTGGAAGGGCAGCTATCAAGGAACTAGACAAGATCCTGAAGTATGAGCATATTGTGTCACTGAATACCAAAGTTAGGACTGTCCGTGACATTTTATTTCCAGTTTCTATGTATGGTTGTGAAAGCTAGACAGTGAAGACAACTGATTGGAAGAAAATTAATTGATTTGAAATGTGGAGCTGGGGACAAATTTTACAGATACTGTGGACTTCTAAAAAGACAAATAAATCAGTCATAGTACATATCAAGCCTGAACTTTCCCTAGAAGTCAAGATGACTAAGCTGAGACTGTTGTACTTTGGACATATCATGAGAAGACATGTCTTACCAGAAAAGAGAATAATGTTTGGTGAGTTAGAACGCAGTAGGAAAAAGGAAGACTGCTTCATAGATGGATAGACTCACTCAAAGAAGCCACAGTCCTAAGTCTGCAAGACCTGAGCAGGGTTGTGTATGACAGGGTGACTGGGAATGTCTCTTGTTCATAGGATTTCCATAAATTGAAACCAAACAACAACAACAACAAAAGAGGATGCATAGTGTATTTAGGAGAGATCTGAACTCAGGTTCATTTGAGGTAACCAGTAAACCCATAATTTCCAAGTAAACAATAACTGAAATGAATGCATTGACTATTGTTACACAACGTGGGGGAGACTTCAGGCATTAGAAATGGGGTGGAGACAAAAATGAGGGTACTGCCCCCATGAAATAAGAATTCTTCCCCTCCAAATGAAATTTCTTTTTAGACACCAAATTGAACCAGAAAACAATATGAAGTTATAATTATGCCCATAGCCACTTCTAGTGAAAGAGAAAGCTAGATGGGCAATGGAGCCCCAGCTCAATGCTGTGCCACCTATAAAGAGCTAGCATTAAGCACAAGGCTTTTGTGCTGGTTGAAATGCATTTCTACTACTATCACAATGCTCTTCTGGTTTATCTCAGAGAAGACATGACAGTAGAGATCCCCAAAAGAGAGAATAGGTGGAGTGAGGGAGAAGCTGAAGATTTTGTCAGATCTAAACCTCTTGCTTAGAGAAGCACAGCCAGAATGCCAGCACAAAACTCAGTGAGGGTAGCCCAGAACAATTTCCAACCGATACACTTGGAAGGGCTCTCCTGACCCTTGGCCATCCCCACCAGTTAAGATTGTGCTTCAAGGTCTACCAAAAGAGGCTAGAAAAATCTACTGAAAATAAAAGGTGATAATACATATCCATAAAAAAGAGAAGAATTAATAGACTATTGTTACCCTGTGACTTGGGGGTCCTGGAAGGGGCACCCAAATAACCAAACCAAACCAAACCAAGCAAAGATGGGGAAATTAGCTGGAGCACTCTCTTAAGCTAGACGAGAGGCAGGGTAACTTAGCGGGAATCTTTTACCCTGTGTATACAGGTTCAGGTCAGTGAGCAGTCAGACAGTTGAAATAGCAACAATTATATTTATTAATAAGCAGACAAATATTAAGATAGGAAATGAGAGTTTTGGGGGGAAATGGGTGATACGCCACCTTTCTCGTAGTCCTGAAGAGGTCCAATTGGAGAGAAGAAGCTCGGCGTGGCAGCCAAGGGAAGCTCACAGAACGAAGCGACGGCAAGGCTGGATAGCACTCCAGAGCAGTCCGAGCAGTCCGAGGAACTCTTGGAATTGGGGGTTTTTATTTAGGGAAGGTATGACCGTGGGCTAGTCTGGTCTTGGGCGAAAACAATAAGGTCTGGGCTGGAGACAATGTCTCCGAAAGGTCAGAATTTACATGATTAAGTTAAGGTCTGAATTGACAATAGGATAGCCAGTATGAAGATACGGCTAGCTTGGCAGTTGAGCACTCAGCTCGTCAAGATGCCCGCTCGGGGCAGAAGTCTCTTTGTTTTGATGCGCATGTGTAATGAAGATGTTTGTTTTGGGAGATCTCCTAAAGCAAATCTGGCAGTTTCTGGCTTGCCTTGGTGTAAACAAGTATGAGTCAGCATATAATAGCCATGCCTAGCTCAGTGCTTGTACGGAGGCCTTACAAACACGTGGCTGAGGGTGTCAGAACAGGGCCGAATTGTGATATCAAAATGATATCTAAAGTTTACCAAAGGCCAGGCCAGTTCATGGTGGTAACACTATGGTCTCACATACTGGCCAATACATAGACAGCTATTAGAGAAACATAAGATTGATAAAAGATGAAATGATATGGAATCAAAAGAGAGTGAAATAGACGAACTGTTAACAGCTAATGTTGAACGCCTGTTGGGAAAGATTTATAAATTATTACTAAAACTAAACCTGTGGATGCTGTGGATGTAGCATATCTCGATTTCAGTAAGGTCTTTGACAAAGTTCCCCATGACATTCTTGCAAAGAAACTAGTAAAATGCGGGCTGGACAGGGCTACTGTTAGTTGGATTTGTAATTGGTTGACCGACTGAACCCAAAGGATGCTTCTCATCCTGGAGAGAAGTGACTAGCGGGGTGCCACAGGGTTCTGTCCTGGGCCCAGTGCTGTTCAATATTTTTATCAACAACTTGGATGAAGGAATAGAGGGCATGCTCATCAAATTTGCAGATGACACCAAATTGGGAGGGGTTGCTAATACGCCAGAGGACAGGATCAACATTCAAAATGACCTGGATAGATTGGAGAGCTGGGCCAAGGCTAGCAAAATGAAATTCAACAGAGAGAAGTGTAAGGTCCTACACTTAGGTAGAAAAAATGGAATATAGAAATATAGGATGGGGGACACGTGGCTGGATAGCAGTACGTGTGAAAGGGATCTAGGAGTCTTCATAGACCACAAGCTGAACATGAGTCAGCAGTGTGATGCGGCAGCCAAGAAAGCCAATGCAATTCTCGGCTGCATCAATAGGAGTATGGTGTCTAGCTCGAGGGAGGTACTGGTACCACTCTACTCTGCCTTGGTTAGACCTCATCTTGAATACTGTGTCCAGTTCTGGGCACCCCAATTCAAGAAGGACATGGTCAAGCTGCAGCAAGTCCAGAGGAGGGCGACCAAAATGGTGAGAGGCCTGGAAGCCATGCCCTATGAGGATAGACTTAGAGAGCTGGGTATGTTTAGTCTGCAGAAGAGAAGGTTAAGAGGGGACATGATAGCCATGTTTAAATATTTGAAGGGATGCCATGTAGAGGAAGGAGAGGGCTTGTTTTCTGCTGCTCCAGAGACCAGGACAAGGAGCAATGGATTCATGCTGCTGGAAAGGAAATTCCACCTGAACCTCAGGAAGAACCTCCTGACAGTCAGGGCTGTCTGGCAGTGAAATACGCTACCTCGGAGTGTAGTGGAGTCTCTTTCTTTGGAAGTTTTTAAGCAGAGGCTGGATGGCCATCTATTGGGAGTGCTTTGAGGGTGTTCCTGCATGGCAGGGGGTTGGACTGAATGGCCCGTGTGGTCTCTTCCAACTCTACATTTCTATGATTCTATGATTCTAACCTTGAACAAGAAGTAATAAAGGAAAGCATGATCAAATGAGCCCATGATCAAATGGGCTCAGAATATAGGATCCTCTATATAACTTGAGAGTTGGGAAAAGTCTTGGAGCTAGTTAAGCGTGGGAGAAAACCAACATCTATCAGTGCTGAATGTGAAAGGTGCACCCAAGACTTGCATTCAAGGCCTGCCCAGCCTGACACCTCTTTGTGATCAGAACTGAACAGCCAGGAAGATCTCTGAATCAAGCCAGGGCCAGGACAAATGGGCCTGCCTCAGTTCTCCCTTTCTGAGAATGCAGTCCCTTCCTCACTCTTGTCCCCCTTTGACTTCTTCCTTTCAGGACTCTCCCCCCTTTACTGCCTTCCCTAAATCTGCCCTTCTCCCAGATGTAAGTAAGGATCAGCAGTGATTTATATTTTCCAAGACTGTGGTACTGTTGGTACTATGGTCAAGATGATATTATTGGTAGCGTGTATATTCCAGGATTCAAAATAAGACTCTGTGACACTGTTTTAAGGAACACAGAACCTCAATCATTTATTGTAACACTGTGGTTTTAAATATGTCTTGTATCTAAGGCCATTTCCACATGAGGGAATTAAAATGGCCCAGTGTGTCCTCTCACGGACGTCGTCTGCACCTTGGAGTGGACTAGGTCTGGACTACTTACCTGAGATCCGCACCTCAGTCCGCTCCGAAATGCCCCCAACTGGTCCTCCAGCCCGCTTTTTAAAGAACAGTAGAAAACCGTTCTTTAATTTTTGGGAGCGCACCACTGCGATCCTGCTCACTTGTGCAGATTTGCAGGCTCGCACCAATGCAAGCCTGTGATCTGCGGAGGGTGGGCTTTAGGCGCGGCCAGCTTCAGCGGTTAGTCGGGACCCACGAACAACCGGAAGCTGCCATTTTGGAAGCCGGAGTAGTGTGGATCTAAGACCTCGCACTGCTCCGATTCACCCTGGACGAGACAGAGGAGCCCTGTGGAAGGGCTTAAGGGGACAGTCCGCGTTGGTCCGTGCCCAGAAGATCCGGTAAGTAACGGCACGGAGTGATTCCCTCGCCTCGTGCGGAAATGGCCTAAATGTTTATAAACAGCACTCCATTCTTCTCTCTCTCTCTCTCTCTGTCTCTTTCAATTCATTCACTATCCCTCATACACCCAATTTCTCTCTCCCACAGAACTCCTCAACTCTCCACCCTCTCCCAAACACACCACAAATCACACTCCTCTTCAAGCACCCACCAGACCGTTAAATCCGTTATTTTCCTTTTCCCCTGGGCTATCCAAGGTTCCATTTCACCTGCCAATCAGCCTAAACACTCTCAGTTGCCAAGGAGGCTCTGTTGTCAAGACCCCCTCCCATCAGGTTCGTCACAGAGCTCGACTTTAATAAAACCAGTAACTTTAAAGGAAAACTATTATAATATGTTACACAGATGGTACCTCTCACTGACCCAGATTGCTGAGATGACCAATAACAAGAAACCCAACTGGTGGAGATGTGAGAAAAAAAAAGTTTATTTCTTTCATATGCGGTGGAGATGTAAACATATTAAGCAATTTTGGAAGCAAGTACATGATAAGATCATAGAGGTGGTGCAAATTACATATCCAATTATTCCACAAATATATTTACTTAATATGACTGATGAGACAAAACTAATGCAATAATGCAACAACTAAAGAAATGTCAAAAGAAAATTCTATTGTATATGATAATGGCAGCCTGGTTGACAGTAGCTCAATATTGGAAGTCCACTATTTATATCTGTTGTCGAAGCATGGTTGTTGAAACTGTATGATATAGCTGAGTTAGAATAATTTACATTGATGTTATCTGAGCATAAGGACAACCATTTCCTTAATGTTTGGAAGATGATGGCCCGTATATGGAAAAGATGTTGGCAGGAACTTAGCTATTGCGGGAGTGTTAAATTAAATATCAAGTGAATTGTATATTACACGTCTTAACTGGTCCATATCAAAGAAATGTATAATGTCAAGTACTTAATTATATAAATTAGACATACAGATATGTATGCAAGGTAAACTTATAAAAAAGCTCAAACACAGAATGGAAATAAGTAAGCACCCAAAATTTTTTAGAGAGGGAAGTTTATTTGGGGAAAGGGATATATGAAGAATACATGTAACTTAACGTAGCAAATCGAAGGAATTTGATTATGTAGAGATATAAGATGTCATTATTTTGTATTATGTACTTGGAATTGCATGCTTTGTTTTGTATGAAATGTTTTATTGAGTTTCTGGGCATCAATAAAAATTATTTAAAAAACTCCCAAGAGAGGCTAGAAAAATGAGAAGAGAGGAAGGGAAGTTAGGAGAGATGGTTAGGCTTGGCCCTCTCGCAGATGGGAATCTGAGTGATTCTGAATGGAATACCTAACAGAGCCTGGAGGAGGTGATACTGTAGAGGGACGGTGTGAGTGTGTGTGTGCAGGTGCAAACAGCGGCAGGGTGAACAGTACTGGGAGAAGCAGCAGGAAACTTGTGAATTGGTTGAAAAGGAAGGAGGCAGGGACACTGGAATTATTCTTTTGGGCAGGGGTCAATATGTTACCACTGTGAACTGGCCTGGCCTTTGGTAACCTTTAGATATCAGTTTGATATCATAATTCGGCCCTGCTCTGCCACCAGCCAAGTGTTTGTGAGGCCGCCGAACAAGCACGACGCTAGGCATGGCTATTATATGCTGACTCATACGTGTTTACACCAAAGCAAGCCAGAAACTGCCAGATCTGCTTTAGGAGACCTCCCGAAACAAACACCTTCATTACAAATGCGTGTTAAAACAAAGAGACCTCTGCCCCGAGCGGGCATCTTGACGAGCTGAGTGCTTAATGGCCAAGCTAGCCACATCTACATACTGGCCATACTATTGTCAATTCGGACCTTAACTCAATCATGTAAATTCTGATCTTTTGGAGACATTGTCTCCAGCCCAAAACTTATTGTTCTCTCGCCCAAGACCAGACTAGCCCACGGTCATACCTCCCCTAATAAAAACCCCAAGCTCTGAGAGCTTCCTCGGACCGCTCTGGAGTGCTATCCAGCCTTGCCGTCGCTTCGTTTTGCGAGCTCCCCTCGGCCGCCACGCCGAGTTTCCTTCTCTCCAACTGGACTTCTTCAGGACTACGAGAAAGGTGGCGTATCACCCATTTTCCCCCAAAACTCTCATTTCCTATTTCTAATTAGCTGAGTGGTTGTGCTTTCTTAATAATTGCTATCTGTTTAATAAATATCGTTGTTGCCATTTTAAACTGTCTGGCTGCTCGCTGACCTGAACCTGTATACATAGAGTAAAAGATTCCCGCTAAGTTACCCTGCCTCTCGTTAGCTTAAGAGAGTGCTCGAGTTAATTTCCCCATCTTGCTTGTGTTGGTTTTGGTTATTTGGGCGCCCCTCACGGGACACCCAATTCTCACGGTAACAAATATTAGCAGGCAGGTTATTAATTTTGTCCAGTTGCAGGTTCTTGCAAGTGGAGAACAAATTACTTTTCCTACCCACTGTTATTGACACACCCTTAAATATTAAGACTCTCACAAGCACGATGTATATGTAGAAGTGCTCTCTATGTGTTTAGTGTAGCTTAATCCCAGGTAAGTGTGCACAGGATGGATTGCAGGTGGCCTTTATTGTTCCTAGACTCAAATACAATCACTGTCTTTACATTCCTTATTCCATGATCATTTAGTGCACTTCTAATTGATAAATCCTGAGGAGATGGAACTCTCTATGAGTTTTTGGTGGTCCAGCTTTGCCGGATCATTTAGGGTGGGCTTAGCCCCCAACAGTCTCATCTGGGGGTTGCAGTCTTGAGCTCCCCTGCCCCGGGGTTTATTGGTAGAAGATCTGCACAAATGGAGCTGCTGCCTTGTAGGGATGCCTTTTGTTTCTGCTGATACAGTTTTAAAAAGCAAGTATTACATCAAACTAGCATTTACCCAATGCTGTTTTCCCCATAAGAAATTAAACCACTAGTTACGTCTCTGGGGAGTTTTTTGGGGAAATTTGCAACAATCTGCTTTAAATATTGACTTCTCAAAACTGTGTGTGGTGGTTGGAAAAAAATCACTGTGCTCAGGAAAGCAACGCCAGAGGCTCAACTTCCTCCAGAAAGCATGATTTTTCTGACCCTATATAAATGACATTTCAGAAACAGAGTAGAAATACCCCCTCTTCTTCTTTATTTCAGGTAATAAACCTGGCAACAACAAGGAAATGCTTGGTATTTTAAACAACATTTTCCCGCCACGGGTGGGGATGTGGGAGCAGAAGGGAGAGTTCTGGCAAGGAAAAGTAGTCACTTACTCAGCTGGAGATGAGGAAATATAAAGGAAAACACGCCCCACCCGCCCGTTTCCAGCCAAAGGGCCTTCCCCTCTCAGTCCTAGCTGGGCAAGATGAGAGAGGGAGTCCTAGTTGTGCTTGCTTCCCTGAAGAACCGAGATCCGTGCCCTGAAGTTTAAAATACTGCCGTTTGGCTCCCATTTCTTGGACTCTTATCACCACACGGCACGTTTGCTCTTAAGCGCTCCTGGCTTTTGTGACTCCGTGGGAATGTTGATCCTGCATATGCTTCTCCTATCCCAAGCCCTGTGCCACCGGGCATATGGTGCAGGTAGGTGGAAGTACATAGCTCTCTGAAGTGGCTTTCTTAAATAATCATGATCATGATCATAATCATAATAACTTTATTTGTATTGTGCTTTTCCCCCAAAGTGGTTCTAAGGAAGCTGAGGAGGCATTTGTTTTGTACAGCTTTTGAAAGGATGGACATGGCTTTTATTTAGGGCACCATCAAACCTTGGGAAAGTCAGCTGTTTGGACTACAGCTTCAAGAATCTCACAACTAACCAACGGCCATTCTGACTGGGAGATTTTAAGAGCTGCAGTCCAAAAAGCTAACTTTTCCTAGTTCTAACATATATGATACTCTGTCACACAACTTCCAGGAGCAAAGAAATTCAAAGAACAGTTAGATGGAAGTGGGGAAAGAGGTGACTAGGTTAAGGAACATTTGGAACTTCTAGCAAAAGTCTGAATTGTGAAAATGGATTCACACTGTGTTAAACTTGCTTAACAAGTACCTGAATGCTTGTGAAAATTTTGGGACCAGCCGCCCTTAACTGTTAACAATTAACCTTAATTGTAACTGTCAGTATCCTGTGTATATATTTTCTCACTATCTACCATCCTATTTTGAATCATGTGTTTTACATATACTGTGTCAACTCACAGACTCGTGCACGTGTGAAATTCTGGATAGCAGGTAACGAACCTGATGATTCATGCTGGGTGGTGAACTGTACATTTGTGAAAAGTTACACTATTATCAATTTGTTAGTCTATGTATTTGGTAAGGCAACAGATAAACATAGTTCTGTGTGCACATGTGTGCGTCTGTATGTGTATGCCTTCAAGTCATCTGTCAACTTGTGGTGACTCTATGAATTTCATAGGGTTTTCTTAGGCAAGGAGTACATAGTTCCTACATCTGAAATATAGTTGCCCCTCCGCATTTGCTAGGGTTAGGGGCTCAGGACCTTAGCAAAAGTGGAAAAAAATTCAAATATCAAAATGCATGCATGTGTACATATATCTGTGGGAAGGAGCCCAAGACATGTGGGCAGAATGGGCACCCAGGATTCAAACCGGGTCAGGGAATGGAGAGGGACAGCGGGGGTTAGTACGGTGGCCTTATTCTTCCTGTCTCTTACCCATCTCCTTCCTTGGGTGTGAAGGGGCTTTAGGAGAGGGTTTGTGGTGCTGAGAAATTGGGCTGCAAGCTGTCCTTAGGTGGCCAGGCAGTGACTGGAGGAGAAGGAGAAGGACCAGAGGTGGGTTTTTAAAGGGCTGCAGAACCGGATCTGGGCTGCCAAGAGGGAAGCTTCCACCACAAAAAAAGCACCTGAGGTCGGGGAGCAGGGGTTGGAGAAACTTGGAAATAATAAAATCCATGAAAGTCAAGCCCACAAATGTGGAGGTCTGACTATATAGCCTACAGCACCTGATATTTGTTGCCAGTCTTCCGTCCAACTACTTACCAGGGCTGACCCTGTTTACCTTCCAAGATCAGATGGGTTTGTTTCCTTTATGATATTTAGGCAGCTTAGTTTAGCTACTCCTTTGGAAACTGATACAGTAATAATCTACTGAGTTTTTCCCCACGTCCTGTTTCTGAAGATAATTTTCACTACTGGAGTTGTTTGTTTTTTTTGTTTTTTTGGCAGTCATACCTTTACCATGGAATGCACTTTCCAAATTGATCTCATGGAAGCCTGTAGTTAGGCGTCTGGCAAAGAAATGTTTAATTACCGAGGTATTTTAATAGAACTTATTGACAGAACTCAACAATTTTAAACGTGCATATTATAGCAATCCTAAATCTATAAGAAAGCCAGTGCAGTGTTGTGGTTTGAGTGTTGGACTATGACTCTGGAGACCAGGGTCTGAATTCCATCTGAGCCGTGTAAACCCACTGGGTGACCTTGGACAAACCACATTCTTTCAACCTCGAAGGAAAGAAAAGGCAACCCCTGTGTCAAAGAAAGCCCAGGGATAGATTCAGCTTAGAGTTAGAACCAACTTGAAGACACACAGCAACAACAACAACAAACTTCTATAAACAAACTGAGCAGTGATCACACAGGGACTTCCTTTTGATTAAACATAGAAAGTATTTGGCTGGTAGTTTGTTTTGTGTAGGTGACCCTGTTTTAAAAATATCATTAAAGAAAACTGAAATGTAGAGAAAATACTTGCAGATTCTAGTCGTGCTTTGTCAGTTAGATTTAGATTAATACAGTTGAGTGTATAGGAAGAAGTGTATAGGCTGGCCCCTCCTGAAACTGCAAACCCCAGGATTCCATAGGATGTTGAAAGTGGAATAATAGCATTATAACTGTCCAGTGCAGAAATGGCCCAAGACATGGAGCTGCAAACAGGGAACTGATAATAAATTTAACCTTGAATATAAAAGCCTTTTAGCAATAGCTCGTCTTAACATAACTAGGGCAGACTTGCTAATCGTGAATGCTGGGCTTTCATTGTGCAGTTGTAAAATCCGTTATATTATATGGAACAATGGTTTTCTGAAATAAAGAACAATATTTAAGATAAAGTACACCTACAAGGTTGGTAGGCTGCTTCAGTAGATTGCGAGCAACAACTGTTCAGTGAGCCGGTTTAATCATTCTAGCAGTTCCTTCTCATGCATGCATACATGCCCCCACTTCTCTGATATATTCTCTGCGTGTACACTTATACACAGACTCGTTGCACAATCTGTGCTACTTACCAGTCATGAATGCAACTCTCTTTTCATTAATCTGAATCAGAAATATGTGCTTTAAAGTTTTTCCTCCCCAGGACTATGGTGGGCTACTTATCTATTCCCTTCCAAAGCTGCTATGATTACCTGAGGCTTTTCTTTTTCTGTTTAGGTTTCTTGAGGGGAATCTCACTTTGGTCCCTTTTGAGCATTCACATTCTTTATACCTGCTCAAATGGTCTTTTGGGCAGTTTGGCAGTAAGTCAAGAGTTGAGGAATTGCTCCTGTCTTGCTGTCTCATATGGAATGACTTACTACTTTCCCCATCAACAGCTGTCTTAAAAGGCATGGTCCTCCCACCATCATGGGTCCCGTTCACGCTACATTATAGAGCTGTTAATACCACATTGTTTCTGTGGAATTATGGGATTGCAGCTTAGGGAGGGGCAATTAGAATTTTCAGCCAGAATGCTTTAGCATCGCACCAGATTACAAGCCCCAGGATTCCACAGGGTGGAACCATGGCAGTTAAATGGATTACGTACTGTAATTATGTAGTGTGAATGGGCCCGATGTAACCAAATGAAGCAGTAGTTAGTGAAAGTCTCAGAATTAATCAGATTCTCTTGCCATATTTCTGGGTGCATCAACTGAAATACAGGGCAACAAGTTGAAGAGAGGAGTTTTATCCCCATCAGCAGCACGACCATGAAGGAAGGAGCAAACAGGAATGTCATCACTCTGAGATGAAGCCAGGGCCAGTAGCTTGGCTCCCATAGCCCCACTGTCTGAAGCCCACACCTTCCTCTCTGCACCTCTCGAAGGCTTCTGTTGCCATGTAGGAGAGGGCAGGGTGAAAAGGACCAAACTCCCTGGCCATTGGCCTGTGGGGTCCCTCAGGGTTCTGTTTTGTTCCCCATGCTGTTTAATGTCTACATAAAACCACTGGGAGAGGTCATCCAGAGTTTTGGGGTTTGGTGTCACTAATAAGTGGACAACACCCAACTCTACCTCTCCTTTCCATCTGATTCCAAGGAAGCTGTCTTGGTGCTGAACCAGTGTCTGTCGTCAGTACTGGACTGGATGAGGGCAAACAAATCAAAGCTTAATCTGACAAGACAGAGGTGCTCCTGGTCAATCAGATCAGGAAATATGGACTTTGCCTGTGCCAGATGGGGTTACACTCCTCCTGAAATCTCAGGCTCTCAGCCTTGGTGTTCTCCTGAATTCAACTGTGAGGCTGGATGCCTGGGTCTCAGCAGTGGCCAGGAGTGCATTTGCACAGTTAAAACTTTGTGCGCCAGCTGCGCCCGTTCCTTGAGATGCCAAATCTGTCTTCAGTGACACATGCCCTGATTACATCCTGGTTGGACTACTGTAATGCGCTCTATATGAGATTGCCTTTGGAAACTGTTTGGAAACTTCAGTGAGTTCAAAATGCAGCAGCTAGAATGCTGACCAGGGCCAGTTACAGGAAGCATATAACTGCCTTGCTAAAACAGCTCCACTGGCTATCTGTTCATTTCTGGACACAATTCAAAGTGCTGGTCATGACCTGTACAGCTTAGGTCCAGGCTATTTGAAAGACAGTATCTCCCTCTACAAACCAGCAAGAGTCATAAGATCTGCTGGGGAAGGCCTTCTCTCAGTCTCACTACTATCCCAGGCTTGCCTTGTAAGGACACAGGCGAGAGGCTTCTCAGTGGCTGCTCCCACCCGTGGAACTCTCTTCCATGGGAAGCTAGGCTGGCCCCCTCCCTGCTCTCCTTCTGCTGGCAGACCAAAACATTTCCTTTTAAGCAGGCGTTTATATGAACAGGGGAGCTTTTTAAAACTATTTTAAAACTGAATATTGTTTTATGATGTTATGTTTTTAATGTTTTTAACTGTTCTAAATGTTTTAATGTGTTTATTATTGGAAGACACTTTGGGCCCCACTCCAGGAGAAAGGTGACATAGAAATGTATTAAATATACAAACAAACAAACAAACAAATAAATAAATATAGGACATGGTGCAGAAGCGCCTTACCCCTGCTGCACTGTAGTCCTCTCCACTGTGTTTGCTCATTGAAAGGCCAGCTAATGACCACTATCAAGAATGCATGCTCCATTTGATTAATTATTATATGTTTATCAGTTCTAATTCAAATGTATCAAAAAGCATATAGGTGCATCCCTCAGTTATTTATGCTCTGCATAAACAACTGGTTTTTGTTTTGTTTTGTTTTAAATATGGATTGTAAGGTGTCTTGGAAACAAAGAACAAATGTGTTAAAATAAACAAAGAATAAGTAAAAAAAAAAAAAGATAAAATAAAAAGGACCAAGCTCTGTCATTTGCTGTAGGAGTCCTGATCACTTTGAGGTGGCAGCATTTGAAGCCTTCTACCAGCTTTGTGTTCTCCAAAGAGGAAGAAAGGCCTAGGACATCCAAAGCTGGCTCTCATGTGTACAGCCACTTCGAGGCACTCTGAAGAACTCTGAAATGCCAGTATCCAAGGTTTCTGTTATCTCTAGCTTATTTCCACACATCAGGGAAGGCCCAGGCCAACAGAAGCCAGCTCCTTTGAGCGCTGCTTGTTTGGCATGGTCCAAGCACTCTGAAGGCTTCCGATGGCATCAGCATACTACACAATGTGGAGAAGGCCTGGACTGACAGAAGCAAGCTCTGATGGGTGCTGCCACTTCAGTATGTTGCTAGTGCCATGAAGTGTCTTTTATCTGACCCACCATTTTTAGTAGGTGGAACTGACATTGCAGTAGAACTTGCTAAAACGTGTGTAACTCATTTTGAGACAGGGGAAAGTTGAGGGCTAGTATCAGGCTGCAGCTGTGCTGCTCAAAGTGGAGGGTTGGAGGTGCTCTGTGGCAGGTGTCCAGGAAAGAAACAAACAGTTGTAGCCAGTGGTCACAGATATGGTTCCAGTGTCTGGCACATTGGGCAAAAAAAATCCCTGCCAATCTGTTTAAGGAACACTAGGCTACATGGGGGAAAACTGAAGTTGAGCCTGGATTTTATTCTATATGTGCTAAAGGGAAGACCAAACTACAGTACTTGTCTTTCCCTCTATTACACCTTAGTCTTCTGTGCGAATTGCTACACATTTCTCCACTTCAAACAGATTGAGTTGCGGGCCAAGGACCACAAGTTAGCCACCTCTGGGGTGTGTGTGTGTGTGTGTGTGTGTGTGTGTGTGGCTACTAGCATAATTATCAAGGGCAAGCATACTTCCATCTTGGCATCCCCACTGTGGGATCTGCTCTAACTACGTCAGCATAACTTTTGTCCATTTGACCTTATAGTGCTGCTGAACCCCTTCTGTTCACTTCGTGGCTGCCTCTTTTTAATGGCAGTCAAAGGAAGGGCAAAGTAAGGCTTCCCAAAGCAGCAGCTTCACCTTCATGGTATGACCAATGCTATGACAATAAGATGATGCCATTTAACACAGGCAAAAGGAGTCAGCATGTCCCTCTGTCCGGGAGGAAGCAGCAGGCTAATCTCTGACATTCTTGTTCCTTTTGTTGCAGTGCCAGAAAAGCAACTGAGCTGCCAAAGGGGCCACAGGAAATGGTGGAGCCGTTCAGTCTGGGAAGTATAATGGGAGGGCAGCCACTGAATGAATGCCCTGCTTGGTGTTGTGAAAACAAAAGCAACTTTTGGGAGAAGAAACCAAGCAGGGAATTCCTTCCTTCCTTCCTTCCTGAATATGGGATATTTCCTCTGGCAGCCTCTCAACCTTTTCACTTGTCATTGTGCCTATGAGCAAAAGAAGAGAGGCAAATGTGAAAAGGAAGCTTTGCTGCCATTGCCATTTGGTATTTATTATGATTTTAATGGTTTTTTAAAAGATTATTTTGGTAGTGGGATTGTTTCATTGTCTAAAAATTATCTTTGTTTTTAACAATGCATGCTAGCTGCTTTGAGTGATATTTTTTGTGGAATGACAATAAACAAGTATAATAACTAAAAACAAATAATGTGTTTCCTTTTAAGTTCTGTTTACAGGTGAGGAACAGCAAGAGTTTAGGTTGAACATCACAGACTAGAGTGTGGGTTGGACCTTCGGTCTCTGTGTTGCTTCATAACTTCCACTTTCTTCTGTTTTTCCTCTCAGAATCTCATACTTTCACCATGGTCCAGCATGCTTATTTTTCAAATGGAACTTCAGTGGAAATTGTTGGTCACACCACTCTAGATGGGAGACGCACACATAGCCTTGAGAGCCGTGATGGATATTTCAATGTGAGCCAGCTGCTCCCACTGGAGTCTTCAGACCTTTGGGAGCTGAGGAAGAACAGGCTGCAGAAATACCTATCTGAGTTTAAGAACCTCGTCTCCTTACTTGCTTCTGAAAGGAATGTACCATGTGAGTAATGAATTGGATACTGTAATGCCTTGCAGAACCTATTGTACCAACTCTCTTATTGTTTTTATGTGCCTTCAGGTTGTTTCTGACTTAGGGTGATCCTGAGGCAAACCTATAATAGGGTTTTCTGGGGCTGAGAGTGTGTGACGCACCCAGGATCATGCAGTAGGTTTCCGTGGCCAAGTGGGAAATTGAACTCTGGTCTTCAGGACTGCAGTTCAACACTCAAATCACAACACCATACTGATTGTCTACCAGCTGTCTTACTGCTTAAAAAATAGCCAGCAGGCAGATTTTTTTTTCTTAAAAGAAAGAAAGAAAGAAAGAAAGAAAGAAAGAAAGAAAGAAAGAATGAACTTTTCAAGCTGCTGAAATTTCCTCACTGCCCAGCTGTCTTTTCCTTACTGACCACATAGTCCTGCTTTGATATGTGATCTTGGTTTACATTTTTATTGTACTTTTTCATTCTGTACTACTGAAAGTCACAGGCAGTTCAATTTTTGCAAGAAAGGTAGCATATAAATAAATATTGCTGAGTGCTGAATGTTGGGAAATAGTATAGCTGTTGGTTTGCAAATTGAAGGTGGGGGGATATGATTCTATTTGCCAATACAGGTTGAGCCTCTCTTACTTGAAATGCCTGGGACTGAAATGCCTGTATTTCTGTTTTTTAAAAATTTTGGAATACAGTACCTTTTTGGAATAGCTGTGTGCCTTGTTGGTTGCTACTTGTCTTGTGAATCAGATGCAAAGCTGGAGAGAGACTGAAGATCTGTGAAATGGTGAGGATACTAGTGTAGTGCTTGGTGCAAATCCACAACTCCAGCCATTTCACAGATCCTCAGCCTCTCTCTTTGCCACCAGCCACCTGCATCTGTCTTTGCAGTGGCTGCTGTAGTGCTCCTCTGAGAGATGAATGGGCGTGCCCACTGCAGCCACCACCTTGAAGGCAAAAATGGGCATCTTGTGGCAAGAAGAGAGGGGCAGAGGATTTGAGGAACAAACGAGCAGGAGCACCACAGCCGCTGTCTTAACGGTAGAAACAGGCAACTGGCAGCAAAACGTTTTGGTTTTTGGAAATTTTCATATTTTGGATTTCTAGATAAGGGAGGCTCAGTTTGTAGTCAGAGTGACCCACTGAAGTTATCAGGATGCCTTGCTCTATACATTCTAATTGCAATCAAGGAAGTAATTGTGTGAAGTTTAGTGAAATACGACACTATTAATATACTGGTGATATGCAGTGGTATGCTAGTGGCCTAGCGATGCTTAACAAGAAAAAAAAAGTACAGTCTGTCCTAATAGGAAGTGGATTCCAGTAGGAGCCCCTTTCAGTTCTGCAATACGAGACCTTTTAACTCTGGGATGGGAGTGCTGTTGGATGGACCTGTCAGCATAGAAAGTGGTAAAGGATTATGTGAGTTGCAGGCATATCTAGAAGGCCACATATACTTAACTTCAGACTATGTATATACCCTCTTCACAATTTTGACCTATGTGGAAAATAAGACTAATTTTTATTAAGTGGTAAATGCATTCATCATTAAGTGTTTTAGATCTGTAAGAGCTATTCAAGTGTTTAATTTGGCTGTGCTCTAGAGCTAAACAATAGATTTCAACCTCTGGTAGTCTACTTCATTTGCAAAAGCCAATTTAAGCATTCTCTGCCTAGACTGTAAAATGGGCTGCGGTGTGCTTGCAATATTTGCAGACAAAAACAAGCTTACTGTAACTTTCCTTAGAAATGAAGACAAAATGTTACAAAATGATTTGCTTTGCTTCATTCACATGCATTCCAAAATGTTTAATTTTTTTAGCAGGAAAGCTGGGCTGTATTGCAAGAATGCATTGCTATGATCAAGCAAACCCATCTCTTGCATACTGCAGTTGCTAATAAGTGCTTTGGGACCTCTATAAAAGATACTATCCAAGCCAAAAGGGGATCAGATTTCCAACGATGGGGAATGGAGATCCAATAAAAGCAGCTCTGTTTCTATACCGCAGTGGTTCTCAACCTGTGGGTCCCCAGATGTTTGTGGACTTCAGCTCCCAGAAGCCCCAGCCACTATGGTCAATGCTCAGGGCTTCTGGGAGCTGAAGTCCAAAAACATCTGGGGACCCACAGGTTGAGAACCACTGCTATACCATCTCTGTAGCTCTGTTCCAACAGACATTTGCCTAAATGTCCAAGGGCTAAAATGTGCAAGATGGTGGGGACAAGCACACAAACCCTGCCCAAAGGCCCTAGCACAGAAGCTTCTCTGTAGATTATTGTGTATTCAGAGTAAAATTCTGCCCAAGGCTTCTAAGGCCATTAGGCTGAATGGGCTTAGGTGCTTCCACACTATTAGAAATCCTGCCAAAGGTTCTTGGTTGCACAGATGTTGCTAAGTGCATTCAGTTCCAGTCTCTCAGTCCTTCACTCTAAACCAGTGGTTCTCAACCTGTGGGTCCCCAGATGTTCGTGGACTTCAGCTCCCAGAAGCCCCTGCCACTATGGCCAATGCTCAGGGCTTCTGGGAGCTGAAGTCCACGAACATCTGGGGACCCACAGGTTGAGAACCACTGCTCTAAACAGAGAAAGGCCTAATGAGTAGCCCACACACATGGGGCCTTGTGATTGTCTTGCACAGTAACAGGGCTATTGCCCCCTTCTCAAAGATGAAATTAGTAGCATTCTTCCTTCTGCAGAGATAAATTTGCTAATTATAACAGTAGTTAGAATCTAAATGAGAAAAACAACTCTTATTGGCTGATACTGCCTTGCATTACTTTTCTAGTTACACCTTTTAAATAATACACACAAATATCTATCAAAAGGTAAAGTAAGAATGTGATAAAACAGCTATCTGAAACTGTTTCATGCAGGTGTACTTTTTGGAGAGCCAGCAACAGCTGTAGCTCCACGCTGGGTGTGTATTTGCTGGCAAAATTCAATTGGTTGTCATTAAAAGGTATGAAATAGCTTTTGGTAGAAGGCAAAGCACTAATTTTAAGCATATTAGCAAACACAGACAGCAGTCCTTCCTTGAATAGTTCAGCATATCACAGGTGTTTGTGAGAGAAGGCTAGAAAAGGCAATGTCTAAGGAGTACATGGCTAACACACTTACTTGGATTGCAGATCCCCTAGAGGTAAATTGCATGGCAGCATGCCAGCTCTCTGAGAATGGCACCAGCGGCTTCTATGAGGTTTTGCTCAATAAGGTTGAATTCTTGAGATTCCACACAGTCAAGAATCAGTGGGAACGTTTACAAGAAACTCCTGCAGCTGAGTTTGCCAGCACAAACCTGAACAAATATAACGAGACCAGCACAGATCTACAGTTCTTCCTACAGGAAACATGCATCAGTTTCATCAGGCAGCAGACTGATGTCAAAGGAGCCTTGTCCGGTATGTGAAAAGTGTTCATATCATTTCTAAGCAGGGGCCCTTTCCTGTACTGGTTCCTGCTAGACAGGACATCCGAGGCACAGACTAACAGTTATTATGTCAGACAAAAACTCTTCTTATTTCCAAGCTCCTCAAGGCAGGTAGCTGTTCTAGGATGCTAAAACACTATCAATGTAAACAATGAATGCAATGCAGAATTTGACACCCTAAGATAATTTAATGTTTTACAAAATAAACATCTAGGTAGCTCACATGAAGATAGCCTCCCAAGTCTATTGACAGCAAAGAAATAAAACCCAGTAGTTTCAGAAGGTGAGAGGAGGAGTTTGCACCAACTTCTAGTCAGGGCCTCCTCACACCCCACAGCTTTTTGTCCTTTCCTTGGAGCAGCAAAAATGTGCACCATAACTCCTGTATATATAAAAGCATTATATACATTGAGTTGCACATAAATCAGCTCCAGCACCCAGCTGTTCTTGGCACAGAGAATAAATGACTATACAGCACCAACAAATTTTCTCTTCTGTAAACACATGCCTACTGTCCTATTTTTGGCTGAATGCTTTCAGTGGATAGCCATTTATTTCCACCATTAAAAGCCTCATCTCATCATCTGCAAGCCTCATTTTAAAAGTAGATCTAAATCTGCAACAATTTATAGCTAGGTAGTTAGCTCAGATGCACCTTATGCCCTGAATCCAGCTGTTTGAAGTGTTGTAGCAGGTATTAACTGAAATAATAGCTGCAGCATGTGCAATATGGAAAACCTCTCATATATTACCTTTTTGCCTTACAGGGAAACGTGAAGGACGCTCACACACTCCACTGGTGTTAGGCATCAGCATTGGTTCCCTTGCTGTAATGGGCCTAGCTGTTTGCATCTTCCTGTGCACAGGCGGGAAGAGATAGCACTGATCACTACAGCCTGTGAACCACCAGCTCTCCAGACACCTAGCCGGATTGTGCAGACTCTTATACTTGCAGTTTCTTCTGAAGAGACTGGTGTCTGTGTAAACCTTCCACCCTCACATAATTATTCTAGTGGGCTCTAGAAAAGCAGCAGGGGCACCAGTATCACAGGCCTATTTCCCACCTTTACAGCCTAGAGAAATAGCCCCTTCACTCGGGCTTTGAAGAGAGTCTGAGGACAAGTTTGGGTACTATGTGGCTGGGAAAGCCTAACCGGAACCAGGAATTATAATCGTAGCACTCATCGTAAACTGGAGTAGCTTCTGATTCATTGCCAGGTCCAGCTCACAGGGTTTGTTTTGACATGAAACTAAACAGTGTGGCATCATGGGACTCAACAGAATGCCGCCTCATGGTATTCACAGAAACCCTTTGGAAGTCACTGCATTGCGAAGCTCAGAGACTGGGAACAAGACTGTTTCTTCAGTCATGATCTATTGGCACTGGAATGCTTTTTTTGCGGGGGGGAGGCAGGCTAGGAAAGTTCAGATTCCCTATCTACGGTGCTAACATTTTAGTAGTAGCCTAACATTTTTCTCTCTGCAAAAAGAAAAATGATAAAATATTTTAGCATTGTTAGTATCTCAGATCTCTTGTTTTAGTCCCTGCAGTCATTTTAACTTTTCTACTTAATTGTGGTTGTATTTTTCTGTATTTATATTTATAACGTAGCACTGTTTGGATTTATGTTGTGTTGGATTTTAATGTATTGTTATAATCTTGTATTTTACTTAGATAATTTTTGATATTTTTTTAAAATGAACTAAAGGCACTGGATCTTGGCTGATCTTGGGAGCTAAGTGGGGTGAGCCCTGGTTAGTACTTAGGTGGGAGGCTGGCAACAACAGCACGTGCCATAGGCTATATTTCAGAAAGAGGAGCTAGCAAAACCACCTCTAAGTACTCCTTGCCTGAGAAAACTTTATGAAATTCACAAATCGCCATAAGTTGACAGGCGACATGAAGGCCATACACACAAGTATTTTTTTTTCAAATTGCACAGCAATTGCTAGGGAAAGAAGAACAACGGACTACTATTGCCTTATTTGTGGACTTAACTAGAAGCATCAAGTTGACCAGTGTGTAAACAGGTTGTTGGACAACATGGGTCTTATTGTCTGATTCACCACAGATGTTTTTATTATGATTCTAGATGTGGAGTTGGGCACCGCATTATGTATAACTTGTCTTCAGAAAAGACATTCAGATTGGACTCTGTGGATTTGAGATGGGCAGGTATATTCAAGGAAACAAAAACAGCAGCTGTTTTTGTAACTGCTTATAGCTGCTTATTTGCATCAATTGTTCCATGTGTATTTTAAACTATGGCTTTTAACTCCCATCTATTCTGTACCCCGTCTCAAGTCCTGGGGAGAGGCGGGTAATAAAATTTATTATTAGTCATTATTAGCTCCAGTATTTTCCTTTTACCATCTCAAGTTCAGTAGAAGGCAATACACAATGATCAACAAAGGCAAAAAAAAAAGCATCTAGGAATAGTTGTGGAGAAGTGGGCTGTAAGGGGAATTATGAGCAGCAGAGACACCTGCTTTACATCAAATGGAGACTAGAAATAATGCTTCTTGTAGAAGCTACTGTTGAGCCTCTCCTTCAAACAGAACTTACCAAAAAATCAAGATTCATTTACTTTCTTTCCACATACATCCCTGGGACTACAGCAAGTGTCAAACCAGCAACTATAACATTAGGAATGACTCCATGTATTTTATCCTTGCAAAGGACTGAGTAGGAAGGCAAAAGCTGTTAAGTAGTTCATGTATGACATTGTCAGTGATTTGAAAAAAATGTTTCATAACTGCTCAGTTAAGCCTTTCCAGATTGTATCCCAAATTACTTTCTGCAGAAGACTTGTGGATTTCAGATCTACAACTAAAAAAAACCCAATCAACCAACCAACCAACCAAAACAACAACAAAAAACAAACCCTAAAAGACTAAAGAAAAATTCTTTTGACATCCCTCCATTTCTCCTTGTATATTTCTTGTTTATAGACCAAGGCTCATCATAGCGTAACATCTAGCATAATGTAACTGGAGTGAGGCTGGCTTCTGAATGTTACCAATGCAAAATATATTATATAAAATGATTCAAACTTATAAAGTTTCTGGACTTCTTTTCAGTGCTAATTTCTTCCTATAAAGATACCACCGTCTGTAAGTCACATCATGACAACACATAGCTACTGCTGACTTCAATGGTGGTCAGTTCTGGAAGCCACCACCCACCATGTTTATCTTTAAGAGAGAAAACAAACACCGTTTTACTCAGGCCACTATCCACTAGAGCAGTGGTTCTCAACCTGTGGGTCCCCAGATGTTCGTGGACTTCAGCTCCCAGAAGCCCTGAGCATCGGCCATAGTGGCTGGGGCTTCTGGGAGCTGAAGTCCACGAACATCTGGGGACCCACAGGTTGAGAACCACTGCACTAGAGGGAACTGATCTGGGAAGAGAAATTCCACTTGATCTTTTGCAGAGCAAAACATGCATGGTACTGGAATACACACACATACCTCACTGCATGACAGGTTCTTGTTGTATACATTAGTTAAAAGACTGGCTGAAAAAGAAAAAAGTACATACTCATCTACTACTTTAATGCATATGCAGCAAATGACTTCTTGAATCTTTGTTCCACAGGCTACATGTGTCTTGCAGGCTGCATAAATCTCGCTCCTGCCTTAAAGCCTCATAAAAGAGTTGGAACTAAGGGTCAACTGACACATAAGTATGTATGTTATGCATACGGCAGTATTTGCAGGAGTATACAGTAATCCCATACGCTCTACAATGGAGACAGCTGTTTGTAAACCTGTAAGAAAGTACAAGACTCCATGGCTCCTTGCTATCTGTGTCCCCACTTGGCACTTTATGGGGTTTACTGTTGCAAACATAATACATAAAACATAAATTAGCCCAAAGGTTCCCACAAAAGAATACCTTCGTATCCTGGTTTAACTGGATGCTTAAAATACAAGTATAATTTTTGCTGAACTGCAGGCTAGGGAGGGAATGTCTTTACATAGTTTAATTTGAAGAAATGGGAAAATAGGAGTTGCTACCTATAGATGGAGTTGAAGGGAGGGTGGTATATTTTTAACTCCAGATGCTATTGGACTCTAGCTCCCATCAGCCCTAGCCAGCAAAGTCAATGGGGAGGGATCAGGGAAGGTACAATCTAAAACCACCTGTTTTCCATTCCCACTTTAGGTGTATGGAACAGACTACCTACATGCAACAAGACCTTTAAAAAAATGGAGGTGGGGGGTGTCCATGTCCATAGCTCCTGTGTCCTCCACTATTCAATAGTTGAAGCCATTTGCTCCACCTGAAGTATTTCCAGTCATTGCTTGCTGCAATATCTGTTTATGATACCACATGTTACACATTCATACACTTTCACTATGGTCTACAGAAGTCAAACGCTAAGTCCTGCTGTCAGAGATGCATAGCAAGTTGCTATGCTTCCATAAACAACACCACATATGATAGCATTGCTAATGGAGAACTAAGAGCCGCTCTAAAGAAAATGTCCACATTGGGAATAAAGAGAAAGCATGTGGATTTGTGAGAAACACAAAGAGGTCAAATGCAAATAACATGAAATTTGCAGAGGTAGGATTGTCTCATGTCTCAAACCCATTAGAATAAGAGATAAAGGAGTAGACATTTTTGCAGGGTAACACCAATCTGAACACTGAGGAAATGCTTTTAACCAACAGCTTCTCACTTGGGTCCAGTTATACAAGAAGTGATACATGGCAAAGTAGAGGGAAAGTGAGGAAGTCATGATGATTCATTCAGAAGGGCAAGAAAAATATAACATCAAAATATATTTTAAAACCAGAATTTCAATGTGGTATTTAAAAATTCCCCACAATTCTCAACTGCTGGAGCTTGAAATGCTCCAGTTAGAGCACCTGTTGTATCCTTAATAAGGAAATTTCTTCTGCCATCTTCTGATCAGTCCCAGAATCACCCCCACTACTTTTAAAAATGGAGGTTTCGGCGGTCACTCAAATATCCCTCAACTTTGTTCTACATGTTCAGAAGAAGACTGCAGTTTACAGTGCTGATTTCACTCATCTACAAGAAAGTCCATTTGCTCCAAGTCTCAATATCCCTGCAGTCCATTGTACACTTTCTGAACAGATGACTGTTTCAGCAGTTGTTTCAGACCTGCAAAAGAATATAAGAATGACCATCCTTCAAAATATGCAGTGTTCTCCATGTCAAACAAAAGACAAAAAATAAAACATAAAGCAAAACAAAAACACTGAATACAATCTATTTTGAAACTCAGCACATTCCATACACATCCCTTGAGAATGACTCTCAAAACAGCTGCAAGCAAATTTCATATGAGATAGATACAAATACTTTAAAAAAAACAACCGTCCCACAAAAAATAAGTATCTTGGCCATGAATTATGGCAGACCAAGAACAAACAAAACACCTGAAAAATATATCTGACCAGTTTTTAATCAAGCCTTACTGTACAGAAATACATAATATTTAACATTTGTGCAAAGCAGGGATGGCT
The DNA here is from genome assembly GCA_948472985.1 of Iguana delicatissima. Lineage (NCBI taxonomy): Eukaryota > Metazoa > Chordata > Lepidosauria > Squamata > Iguanidae > Iguana > Iguana delicatissima. Next base: position 347,925 of record CAOKZL010000942.1, read on the forward strand.
GCTATCTTCCTCACTACCTTTGCTCTTTGAGAATGTGCAATCAAACAGAAGGGAAGATTTTCACTAGGTGTGTAGTAAATGTGGATAGTTATACAATTGTGGTGCTTCTAACATTACCTTAAATGGTCAGCACAAGATGGACATACTAAAAAGCAAAACAGCTTTGAGATCATTATAGTATAGCATCGGCCATCAAAGATACAAACCTTCTCGTTGTTCACTTGTCAGCTGTTCTTTGGGGAAATCTACATCAAATGTAATTATTAAAGAGCCTTTAATATTGTTGTTGTCAAAATTGGGAAGACCTTCTCCTTTTTTCCACAGCTTGGCTCCTGGCTTTGTGATTTTATCCCGGGCAATATGGACCTAGGGGATGGACAAGGGTGGTGATTTTTTTTAACAAAGTTACCATTTAAAAACAAAACAAAACAGGAACTTCTCAGATACCAGTAATGCAAACATAACAGTATATTTTAGTACCAATAGACCTGAGTATCACAGGACAATATTCTGGAAGTGTTCCTGGTAGAAATAATCATTTGCCTCACCTTATGCCCATCTAAATGGGCAATATCCATTTCAAAGCCGATGAGAGCCTCTACCAGGGAGATAGTCACATTGGTATATAAATCATCCCCTCTTCGTTCAAAGACTGGGTGCCTGCAGACAAGAGATCAGGAAAATATTAATATCCCTACTTTTTACTACAGCCACTATAATCAATATATTCCTGTTCCAGCATGGTGAATTTGCTACATAATCTACTAGAAAAAAATATTTAAATTTTTAGGTGGCAATTGGTCTGTGACTAATACCTAATTTCCCAAAGCCATTATACCTATTCCAGTTTTTTTCCCCAGAGCTTAATTTTTTCCAGAAGGATCCAGCAAAACATCTCACATAGGAGGGAATAGAAAAAAATTGTGCAAAGAGCAGCAGATCATTTTGCCTTTGGATTACAACAGGATTGACTGCAGTACAATTGTGACATTTGCCCTAATCTGACAGAGAGATAATTTTTAACAGTATTTATTATTTATTGAATTTATCTCTTGCCTTCTTCCCAAATGGGACTCAAGGCAGCCTATAACAATCTAAAAAGATACTATTAAAACATTATTTACGAAAGTTAAAAAGAAATTAAATGTCACAATCATGAAAACATGCTTAAAAACAGTAAAAACACTTAAGACATATTTAAAACACAACTCAGCAACAGATTAAAAGATTAAATGAGCACAACACTATACAAATACTTGTTGTAGTTGTTGTGTGCCTTCAAGGTGCTTCCAACTTAAGGTGACCCTAAAGTGACCCTATCTGAGGTCTGAGAGCAAGTGATATGCCCAGTGTAACTAAGTGGGTTTCCATGGCTGAGCAGAGAATCAAGCCCTGGGTACAGGATCACAGTCCAGTGCTCAAACTACTATACCACACTGGCTTGTACTGCTCCATAATTAAAATTAAAGATTCAGATGTGTGCTTAAATAAATATATCTTCACTTGCTGGTGGAAATAGAGCGAGAAGGCGTCAACTGTCTTTTTATTAGCTATTTAGTAGCTACCACACCTTAAAAGAGACAAATTTCAAGCGAACTATTGGTTTAGTTGGAGTTGTCCATTAGTTCCTCCTGTCAGTTGCCAAAGATCTTCTTCTCTACTGTCTATCATGCAGATAAGAGCAACACTGTGATAAGCCACTGTTTCTCACACTTTTTGAACAAGAGTTCCCCTTTTCAAGTTCCTTTACTGTAAAGTTCCTCTGTGTAACACCCAAAGTCTGTTCTGCAGGTGAATGCATTGGAGAATGTCACACTATGTACCATATGACATGCTGGTATATGTGTGGACAGGGCTACTAATTCAACACTGGAATCAGAAGGGAGGAATATAAAATCTCTAATTCTGCCTTAACATCACTCAGAAAGAACTATCCTTAGATTGCAGTAGTCAATAATGGATTTCCTCCTTCCACAGACTGCTATCATCCCAACTCGATTAAAATTCTTTTATTTTCACTAAACTAACATGAATCACTGAAAGCCTTTGCCCAAGAGGCATTCAACACACCCAGGTATTTGATTCTACCCCTTTTGGGGACATAAGTAATTCATATGAATAATTTTCTGGGGCATGACCCATCCCCATCTTCACAATGAAATTTTATTCTACAGCCACAGAACCATTGTTATAAGGGAATTCTTTTCCTACCACATCACTTCATCTTTTTTTATGTGGGTGTGCACGCGTTTTGTCAGAGGAAATGCATGCATGTGCTAAATAACATGAGTCAGTATTATCCAACAAAGTTTGTTCAGTTATGAATTAACATAGGAAAAGCGTTCATAAATATACTGATAAACAAGGCACAACTTACTTGAGAACTTTTATTCGGAAGCGCAAATCTCCAGGCTCCCCATCAACATGTGGTTCACCTGAAGAATATGGATAAAGAGTATTAAATTGATTCAGCAATCAATTTAACAGTGAAATCCAAAGCAAACTGCTCCCTTTAAATTTTCTATAAGTCTCTTACAGAGATTTGAAAAATGACTTTTTAAACTACAAATCCAAGAATCCTCAGTTTCACCAGTGACTAGGCCATCTAGGGAGCTGTAGTACACAAAAAAAAAAAAAAAAATGAACTTTTCCAAGCTCTAATGTACCATGATGAGGATCAATTCAATTTCTCAGATTCCTGTCTTAATTACGTCCAATATACACAGCCCATAAAAATAATAATTCAGGTTGTTCAGATATGAAACAGCCACATGTATTTTAAATGCCATCTAAGACAACAAAAGTTGATACATAAGATTAAAACACAATTTATGTAAATAGGAAGCACTGTGCAGTATCTGAAGTATGAAAATTTGCATAAATATACTTCTGATCAATATGTGAATTTATACCAAATCTGGATTACTTTTGATGCAAAAGAAAGCATGGATATCTGTGCAATAAACAGGGCTAAAGAAACACGAGGATGAGTAACTATAAAGAGCACATCAATTTTTATTTCCAAGATCACAGGACACTCTACCCCAGGCTCTGTTAATAAGTATTGCTTGCACACTGATAAAGCACAGAACTAAAACCTTGTTAAAAAAAATGAAGAGGAAGCAGTTTTCTGTACAAATGTTATGCAGAACTATATTCCCCTTGCAAAATTCACAAAAGTACAAAAACAATGTGCTCTGTAAATAGATCAGGGTCCAAACTTTGACTTTTCTCTCTAATTCGAAACTAAGGTGGTTTACTTTCTTTCAAGTTCCATAAATCCACCTGGATTTTTTTTTAAAAAAATCTCAGTTCCAACAAGACACTGAAATTGTTAGAACAAGAGTTAATACTGTACCTTCCCCAATGAAGGGATACTCCATGCCGTCCCTCACACCAGGTTCTATCTCCACTTCTAAGGTTCGTTCTTCATTCACAAGCCTGAAAAACAGGAAAGAAAAGCAGATGATGATGATGATGATGATGATAATAAAATTATTGCAGGCAAAGAGGTTTTTCCTTTTGTGTCTGCACTATGGAGAATTTCCTACTTTATGATTCCAGTTAGACTGTAAAGTACAACTGTACTGCATAGTTTGCAGAGTAGTGGTGCTGGGCCTGCTCTAGGACTCATCAGTAAAATTATGGCAACAAGACAAAACCCAGCTAGACTGAGGACTTTTCCAGATGACTCCAGGTCATCTGAAAGAATGCCGTAGGAAACATTCCACTCAACACCACAAGCGAAACACTTTTCCTGTTTGGCAAAGTAAGGTTTCCTTGGGAAGCTGTCTTGATGAACCAACTACTAAAGCTTCTCTCAGAAATCAAGGGAAATTTCCAGCTTCAACACTTTCTCCTTCCTGTTTCATTCCCATAAATGAGCAACACATAACACCCCCATGTGGTCTGAACTGGTAATGTAACAACTCTTTCCTCCTTTTTAATTCAAACAACATGCACTATTACTGATAACACATGCACCAAAGGGTCAGAGGGCCTCAAACTCACTTGACATTGGGACATTCATCACAGACAACTTCCTGGGTCATCTGGAATCGCCCTGGACCTAACTGGGTTGTCCTCATCTCCTGCCGGCAATTGCATTTTCGTTTGCCTGGTGCCTGTCTTGCTACTGGTTTGTTTCGAATAACCTGCAAAGAGACACAAAATTATTCTCTGTTATTCCAGTAATGTTCTCTCATTCCTACAGAGCAGTGGTTCTTCACCTTTGGTACTTTAGATGGTTTCAACATCAACTCCCAGAAGTTCCACCCAGTATGTCCAGTACATAGGAATTCTGGATGCTGAAGTCCTAATCATTTGAAGGACTAAAAGTTGAGAACCACTGCAATAGAGAAAAGCACACACCAAAGAAACAAACATCCCAACTACCTTGGTTTGTCACATGTCACATCTCATATATGAAAACGGTACTGCAACAGCAATATCAAACTGTTCCCTCTCACAGCAGGTAAAAAATTAATACTGTAATCACGATTCATTTCCAAGATGCAGCAGTTTGAAACGGGATTCATGAATGTTGGCTTGGCTTACCTGTGGTTGTCATGAATCCTTCTCCATCTGCATCTTCTGAACATATTATAGGATTGAAAGAGGAGATTCCTCTTCCTTTGCAGAAACAATGCATGAGACTTATTCTGCTTTTGCTGCCTCTAATAGTGTAATTAAGTAGAACCTAATGCTTCCTCCCAACTTGAGTCATCTGCACTTACACAGAGGACAGGCGATAATCCTTTTTTCCCCCATTTCACAGAGGATTTTGTGGAAGGTAAATGCTTCCTCCCTGTACGCTTGGGAACATGGATCAATTTGGTAACAGATATTTTGTGGAAAGATACCTGCTTGATAATGACAAAAAGCAGGAAGCTCACTTATCATGAATCTTAGTTGGAACAGCCTCCTACCACAGCTATTTCACTGGGATGTTAGAACTACCATTTGATGGTGGTTAATATTGTAACTTCAAGAACAGGCCACTTGGCACTCAGGCAGCAACACTTCATTGTGTGGTCTGCCAAAGGCATAAATAGCAGTACATACAAAAGCAAGATCCTTTAAACTGATTAACTGTAGTTTCAGGAAAACCACATCCTTTCAGCAGGAATATAAAAATGAAAGCAGACAATTATTGTTCTTTCTACCTTGCATTCAAACGAAGCACGCTTATCTTTCATGAGTATAAAGCTGAGGCAGAGATATATGCCACATATGAATGGATGTAACATTTCTGCATGCTCTCTAATTCATGTCTGCTATAAACTCCAAACAAATGCCTCTGTTCAAAGAAAAGCATACCAATGCCACATTCTTAGAACTGCTCGTATTTGAAAAATAAAAACAGGAGCAACTGGCAAAGCAGCTGCTCATCATGGCATGCTGTGGTAAACTTACTTCTACAAAGTTTCCTGAATACACCTCTTCCAGTGTAACCTCTAGGTCCACAATAATGTCACTTCCTCTTGGAATGTTCCTGTCTTGTTGACGAGGACTGCCTCCAAACATGAAACCAAAGTCTCCAAAGAAACTGTAAAGAAGGAAGCAATCTTTCAAAGAGAAAAATAGTGCGCTTATTCTGAAGTTCCAGTTCAGTCAATTAGTGGGATAGCAAGAAGGATAAGATTAAGTCCTCCAAATGAGAAAGCAGGATAGATTCAATTCACAAATCTTGAGACTAGCTCCTTCATCTAATTTGGAGGAACCACTTCTGCCTAAATAGAACTGCAATAAAAATATGAATACAAACTGCTTGTGAGGGAAAAACTAAACTGGATTAAAACTGCATTAGAAGAAATGATCAAACTACAAGAATGGAAATAAAAGAGCTTACTACATTGAAAATAAGAAAAAAACTTGGGTGGTCCCTGACTTGCACTAGAGTTCTTTGGAGTAAACTACAAAGACTGTGGCATCCTTTCTCAGCACATAGACTTATACAGTCTATATTTGTGTGGGTCTGCTTGCTCTCCTACCAAATTAGTAGCAGTACTAAAAGAAGCAGGAAAGGGATAGTCAAAGGATGTTATACATCCAAAGAAGGCATTTCAAGAGGCTGTAAAAGAAATGGACTTGGAGAACTTATTTTAAAGTATATCCTCTAAAGAAACTGCACAGATGTTCCAATTCTATACGACACACAAATGTGGGGGGGGGCTAAATGATTGTATTATTGTTATTATCATAGTTATTTATAACCTCTCTCTTTCACAATTTGGGGCTCAAGGTGTCTTACAACAGTTTAAACAGTATGCAAAACATCCTTGTAGCACCTTTGAGACTAACTGAAAGAAGTTGGTAGCATAAGCTTCTGGAGACTGAAGTATACTTTATCAGATTATGGAGTGAAGTGCCAGGCAAAAGACTTTTATGAACAGGCTGTACGCATGAACAGCAAAAGAAACTGTGGGTATGGAGATGAGGTGACAAGTTCAGATTTAACAACGGGCATTGGGGCACAAAGGCGTGAAGAAAGATGTTGCCTAAAGCTAAGGTGAATAGATAGCCATAAGAATGGTGGACAGAGTTACTGGAATGTAGTGTGATGCTGGCTGGGAACCAGAAAGGAGATGATGTAAGGCCAATGGGATAAACTAAGCAAGAGAGTCCACATGAGCCTGGGGTGTAAACTAGTGTAATAATATGTGCAGTGTGCCATGAACCATTGTTTAAACAGTTTAAATAACCATATTTAAAAATTTATGTCATATAAAAGTTAAAAAGCAATTAGACCATCATAAAATTTTGAAACCAGTTAAAACAATTTAAAAACAACAAATAAAAGTCCAGCATATTACACAAGAGCTATTTCTCCTGAAAAACTAATTCTCAAAGGCCAACCAGAATTAAAAAAAAAGTATTACAATTTATTTTACCACTTATTTTTGGTATCTTTGCAAGTATCTTTAACCATTCATTTCAAATATTACCTGCTCTGTCATTCATAAGACTCCTACATCAACTTACATAAAGCCACACGTGATGAGGTACGCAAAAAGAAGTCAATGACAAGAGAGAAGGAATACTTAATTTTGAGTAAGAAAAAAAACATACTGAAAAGTTCAAGAGATTCTTCAAAGATGGTACTATTCTGGCAGACAAAGCAGAATGGAGGAGGTAGTGTCTCAGCCAGGTACTCAAGTAAGCAAGAATATGGCTACTGTCAAAGTGTCAGTTGTCTAGAAGGTTTCAAAGGGCAGCTTTGTCAAGGCACAGACCCCACACTTGTAACATACAGAGGCCTCACTGAAAAGTCAGATTTCTGTTTTTCAGTGTAAGGCTATCAGTAATAGCTTTAATCAGGTAGCCCTGATCTTTCAAGGAGCTTGGAAGAATCATAGAGAATTTCATACAATCTCTAATTCTGTATGTTTATAGAGCTATTTTCCAGTGGCAGAGCATGTGTTACAATAACTGGAAGCCTTCAAATAGGCATTACAGAATCCATTTGTTCTGAACTGGGCTTTTTCTTCTCTCCCATAAATGTTAACAGCTCTGGTCTTACTTTCAGATCCTCTTGGAATCATTTGGTTTTGATGGAAGCCAAATCTGGTTGAGTCTCCTTTTAGAGTTGAGAATTTAACCCTCTCCTACTTGTTCTATAAATAAAGGAAAAATTCTTACATTCATTTTTTCATACTGCTTCAGTATAGGACTTATTCACCATGGCACAGAGATCTAAAGTTCTAATGTATTCTTTAGGAATGTAAATAATACCTATTAATATTTGCAAACTCATTAAAAAGAGTCTCTCTACATGTAAGACATCTCCAAGGAAAAAGAGACCAGCTGTATTTTGGGATTTCCTTGAGGAAAATTCATTTGCACACAAATACAGGTGGCCGTCCTGAACAGAAAATGTATTTTAATACTTGACTGTTGTATAGAAAACTTACATTCTTATGCAGTGGATATAACTGCTGAAATTATTTCTTTTTATATTTGGGAACAAAATAAATAAAAATTTACATCCCTGGTATTCTTATTGCATTTATCCATCATGCAAGAATGCCAAAGAAGAACCACAAGAAAATAAACTACCTCGGTAATACTGGCTACAAAGAATTAAGAGCAACGTTCTCAAACTTTAAAGGCAAAGCTTGCTCTGTCGGGCAAGATAGTATGGAGGAACAAAACAGACTTACTGTGAAAAAATGTCACCATGGGAACTCTGGTGTCCCTCTTTCAGCCCCTCTTCTCCATATGCATCATACTGCTTTCGTTTCTCCTCATCTGACAATACCTGCAGAATGTTCATGAATGTATTAAATAATGATCTATTAATATGCTCCTGTAACTCTTCCCAAGCAGTTGGTTTGACATGTTTTTGAACCATTATCTAATGCTAACTGCTCCCCATTAAGTAGCAACATGTTCTACTGACCTCCACCAGAAAAAAAAGGTCTCCAGCTTAAATATTTAGTAGACTAAAATGTATAAATTGTCAGACTGAAGTGCATGTCAAGTACCTTAAGGAGAATAAGGAAAATGGAAGATTCTGAATGCTGATTATACTTGGGAATGTGTGAGAAGCAACACTAGAAATCATAACAATAATATCCTCCATGCCATTTAAGCAATAGTTTGCCATGTTATATTGAAACTAGAGATGCTAGTGCCAACATTCACCAGTTCCAAACTCAGCGTGTGGTAAGAAGGCCTGAAATATAAAATAGTTCTAATTTCTTCTCCATGACTTTTACTGAAGACTGAAACAGGAAGAGAGAACCCATGCTTCCCCAGAAGCTGTAAGGCTATAACTCTCATGAGCCTCTAATGGCTATGTTGGCTAAGGATGTTTACAGCTGTAGTGCAGCAATAGCTGAAGGAACCCACATTCTCCACCACTGCATCACAGAATGTACACCCTGCTCAGATGATCCTGTATTTACTCACAAGGAAGTCCCACAGAATTCACCTATTTTAATTCTCACATTAAGGATTATATTTGGAGTTCACTTAATGATGTTGATCAAATCTTTGTCTCAATTCAAGCAGCAGTTCAGTAGATAAAGATATCTGTAAGCTCCTGGTAAAGCAGTTTTGGTAAAGTTTTTTTTCTTCTTCCCTAGGCTGTATCACAGCATAACCTGTACTGTAGCCTGCTGAAATTATTTCAGTATGATATTATATGATTTAGTTTGCAAGGGCAACAAATAGCTTATGACTACTGAAATGATATTTCTGTTCTCTCTATTTCAGAGAAAAAGGGATACCTATTTAGAAAAAAATAGACAGAAGAGGGACAAATAAAGTGTTTAGAATTTAAGGTGTCCCCACCTTACTCTCATGTTATGGAGACCCTAGCCTGATTTCTATTACATGTCAGCTAGTTTGTTTTTCAGCCAGATATATGTATCAGGAAACTACATAAAGGCAGAACTAATTTAATATTAATACACCACATCATACAAGGGCTTGGATTAGCACTCACATAAACTATGCAAAAACCTGGCATAAAACTGCGCATGTTGAAGCACACACTTTGGGCTCTTACAAACTGTAACCTGGACTAAGCTCTATATGGTCTCTAAAGCAGCATAAGTAAGGCTAAATAAAGGTGGATCATTAACTTGAAGAAACTATCTTACCAAGTACAGATATTCCATAGGGCATACCAAACAATGATGAGACATTCTACAGAATAATTTTATACTTTTAAAGAACAGTACAAATTTAGTAATAGCTGAACATTGTAACCCATATTTTTAGCAGTAGAATACTGGAAAACAAAACTGTTAAAAATTTAAGAGCAATACTATTATATCATCCTAAAGAACAGACAAGGGATGAAGGGATGAAGATGGCTTTTCAGGAACAAGTCTCTGAATGCTAATCTATTGTAAATATGATGAGTTTCTTATCCAACATCTTCAACATAATCCCATCTCTATGAAGAAATCACTGAAAAGAAAACACAGCATTACAGGCAGCAAAAGGTGCCCATATTAGGTATATATTTTTCCTACTCATATTAGGTACACATTTTTCCTAAAGGCACTGACCTCATAGGCAGCCCCAAGATCCTGAAACTTTTCCTGTGCACGCGGATCATCAGGGTTCCGGTCTGGATGAAGTTGCAAGGCTAATTTTCGGTAGGCCTTTTTAATGTCTTTAACAGATGCACTGCGAGGTACACCTAATATCTTGTAGAAGTCTCTCCTGGAAAAAATGAAGCCTGTTGCTTGTTGTGTTTTTCCTTAATGTCAACTTAGGCCACAAATTAAAATTGTTAGTTTCTTTTTCCTTCTTCAAAACTGTTGATAACTACAACAATTGCAAACCACAGTGAAAGCTCTGGAAGTATTACATTTAGGTAATGGCAAGAAACTTGCTTCCAAGGAAGCCTAAAAACTTCAAGTTTTGGGATATTTGAAGGCAAGCATCTATTTTCAAACATGAGTTTAATAAGCTCACACACATACCGAGTCATTCTAACCACATTCAATAAGGATATAATGAGATTTACTTTGGAGTATGTATATCAGAAAAATTGTACTGTAAATGTGCTATGTGCTTTGTCTGCACAATAATATCCCCCTTTCTGAAATCTACTTAAGATCTGTATACCCTAAGGGGAATTAAAAGATGCATAGACAAGATTAGACAACTTTGCCACCCCAACCTTTTTATCTTATGGTACGTGTGTGTGCGTGCGTGGCCACCCACCCACCCACGCTGTATTTTAAGCTATATGCATCCTTGAGTATATTGGCAGAAAGTAGGATATATAAAGAGATAATTCAAATGCATCAGATTCAAATGCATACAGCTGGTCGGCAGAATTTTTTGTTGCACTTCCTCTCCATGTCAATCTTGCTCCCCTTGAAAAACTATACAGAAGGTCAAGGATCTTACTGAATGGGGTGAAATCTCATGCAAGGTGGAGGGAAATATCTTTGAAAATCATGTGGAATTCTGTCCAAAGACTACAGATCTCATGTACCACTAAAAGATATTACCTAAATTATACAAAATACAATTATAATAGGAGAAATGATAGGTTTGTTTGACCTCTCTTTTGATCTTGTGTCCTTCATCAAAGACATTTCTGTTTCAATAGAGTTTCAGTTTGCTAAGCTGAAATATTGTAATGCTGTTTTAGTGGAACATTACTGCGTCCTTTTTTCTTCATGGACCAGGCAGTCTCCCATCCAAGCACTGACCAGAACCAACACTATGTAACTTCAAGAAGGTCGCTGTAACATCTGCTCACAGAGCACACCCTATGATTTCACATATTTTCTCTAGCTTGATTCTGTATTAATTTTATTTGACATATTAATGCAGCCTGTATATTACAATGCAAAGGTATGAGATACAATATCTTAATAAATAAATTCACTTACAGTACTTTCTCAGCCCACATCACAGAAACAGACAAGCCAGTATTTCTATGAACTACACACAGATAATCATCAGCTACATTATATCTTGGGGCTTCTAGAGCTTAGCACACGCTTTGGGGTAGGGGTGGGAAAAATCCAGCTGTCTAGATATTACTGGACTGTAACTTCCAACTTTCACTAACCCAAGTCAGCACAGCCAATCACAGGAAGTTTGGAAGCTGCAATCTAGATGACAAACTTCTCTCTCTCTATATTTATTTACTGTAGGGAGATTTATACCCCAACGTTCAATAAAATTTTCAAAGACTAACAAAATTTTAACACGTGAACATGTACGTGGACACACAATATTAAAAGCATAAAAATTAAGAGGAAAAAGATAACCTATCAAAATAGAGTGAATACGAATTACCCAGACTGACAAACCACTCTCCTAGAGCACTCTTCTCTTTTTTGGGGCTTCATTTAATCCTTTCAACTGCAGTAACACTAAGTGGTGAAAGGGAATTACTGTACAGATAAGATAAACATTTTATCACTTCCTGTCACAGGACGACAAGAGAGATTCATGTAGTACATGCTACATTTATATCTGACATTTCTTCCAAGAAATTCAAGGCATGCTTCCTGATTCCCCTCCATCTTTTTTTTTTTTTTTGTTAAATAAACACTCCACCTAAGTAAGGTTTGAAGATAAATAACGGGCTGCACTCACGTCCAACACTCCACCTATTTCACCACACCAGCTGACTACACCATACCACCCTGAACATATTCAATTCCACATCGTCCGGGAAGCTAAACAGGGTTGGGTCTGATTAGTACACAGATGGGATACCATCAGGGAACACGACCATTTCTGCACTAGACTGTTCTAGTTCTATTATTCCACTTTCAACATCCTGTGGAATCCTGGGGCTTGCAGTTTAGGGAGGGGCCTCTGACACCAACATCCACAGGATGTCGAAAGTGGAACGGCAGCGTTATAACAGTCTAGTGCAGAAGCGGCCCGTCAAGCATCTCCAGCTAGGCGCCAGGAAAGAATCCCGTCAGAAACACCAGGTTTTTTTTTACTGCAGTACTGCTCTACTCTACGACGGACGAAGGCGGAACTCTACATTCCTACGCTACAGCTAGCGGAATTCCTTCATCCACGCGAGCTCTGGGAAGCCCTTCCTCATCACCCACGGGAGGCGGATGGAGAAGGAAGAAGCCATCACGACAGGCACCCGAGGCCAAGGGATGCCGAGGGAAGCATGGTGCTGGTGTGGGCGGGAGGGTGTCGTCGTGAGGGGGGCCAGCGGGGCGGAGAAGGCGACGCGCAGCCCCACGAAGGGCCTCTGCGTGGCGGGGGGGCCCGTGGGAGGGCCAAGGAAGGGCAGGAGCCCGGCACGAGGCCACCTGCGAGCCCCCGAACGCGGGCGGGGTTTCCTCCCCGCCCCTCCCTCTTCCCCGGGGCTCACCCGGCGACGGCGTCCCCAAGCAGGCACAGCAGCAGGAGGAGGAGGCCGCCGAGAGAGCGGGGGACATGGCGGGGCCGGGGTCTCGTCCAGCGGCTTCCGCGCGCGCGCCCCCGCCTCAGTCACCCACTCGCCGGTAACCATAAGCACGAAAGAGAGCTCGCTGAAGGAAACCCGCCAATCACCGCCCGGCACAGCGTAGCCGCGTCGCTCTCCGCCGGCCAACCACAATTGCACACTTCACCGGCGACCCGGCTAGATTTACCCAATCACGCTTTGAGACGTCAACAAATTAGGACGCTGTGGGGAGGGAGAGCTCCGGGCGCCATAGATTACGTTATGAACCAGGCTACGTAATGGGGGCGGAGCGTTAGCGGCGGGCGGCGCTGTTCTGACACTGAAGGTGAAACTGTGAGGGGAATCCTCCACTCCGTAGAGGGCGCTGTGGCGTCCTCTCATCCCGCTGTCATTCCCATTCCAGCCGCAACGGGAGGAAATGATAGAAACAGCCTCGGCGGAAGCACAGGATACTTTCGCGAAGGCGGGGCTTCAGGAGGCGGGCGGCTGCCCAGGAAGCGGGAAGCAAAAACTCGGCCGTTCTAGCCAGAGCGTCTCTTTGGAAAGCGTCTCGGCGGGCGAGTGTGTCGATATAGTCGCGGCATCGCCTTAAGCCCGGCCCTGTGCGCAGGCGCGGTCAGTGGGCGGGCGGGGAACGCCGCTGGTCGAAGACGCGGGTTGAAGCGGGCGGTGGCTGAGGGAGGCGAGCGGCTGGAGCCCCCCTCCCCGCCCAGAGGGTAGCGGTCTCGGTGGCGGTTTGGTGACCTCCTTTCCCAGAGAGACAAACGCCTAAGCAGGCTGGTGTGATTTTTTTTGTTTTTCTTTCCCACCGACTTGGAGTTGGGGTGTGTCCCCTAATAACCAGAGCCCTTGGCAGAGGCTTAGCAAGCCAAAATACAACCAGTGATTCTTTTCCACTGCCGTTTACATGTATATGAGGTGGTTTTGTTGGTTAGTCCAGCAAGACTGAGTGGAATGGTGCTGTAAAATAAAACAAAAGTAGTCCTGGGTGAAACTTGGTGGCAAAAAGTTTGGAAGGTTTGGGGTGTCGCCGTTGGAAAGGCCCTGTCTTCTTTCATCGCCTGGCAGGTGGCAGCTTCCTTCTTTGGGCTGGAGGGCCTGGAGAGGTGCGGGGCAGAGCCTGAGAGGGACGAGCTTGGAGAAGGCGACCAGTAGTACGCAGCAGAATACAGTAGACAAGGGTTTAGCTTTAACTTCCATACCTGTGGAATCCTGGCATTTGTAGTTTGGGGACGCACTAGAGCTCTTTTGCTGAGAAATCCGAGTGTGTACGTGTGCGCGCGTGCGCCTGTGCACCTTCAAGCCGCCAGTTGACTACTCATGACTGCATGAATTTTCATATGGTTTTCTTAGGCAAGGAGTATTCAGAGACTGTTTAGCCAGTTCTTTCCCCTGAAATATAGCTTACAGCATCTGGTATTCATTAGTGGTCTCCCATCCAAATGCTAATCAGGGCTGCTCCCGTTTTAGCTTCCAAGATCAGACAGGATCTGGCGCCTTTAGGATATTTAGGCCCAGAAATCTAAGTAATTCCCCTCATACTGCAAGAGAGAGAGTGGCAGGGATAGCAGGATTTGATATGCAAAACAACCCTAAGAACATTGGGTGGATGCCTTTGCTCTCAACCTTAAGCAGAGTTGGAAAGGATTGAACGGCTTGGCTGTTAGGAAACAGTTATTTCAGATTCCCTTGTTTTACACCCTTATCAGCTTTCCCTTAACTGTTGAAAACAGCAACATAATAGTTTACTTTACACTGATGCAGCTGACTTAGATTGGAATAAGAATGCAATAATTGGTCTGTCAAAAATTCTAATATTAATAGCCCATGTAAGCATATCAAAGTGATTAATTTAGATGGACTTAGATGTTCTGTGTTTGAGCACGATATTAATGTTTAAAAGAATGTTGTATTTAAATAATAATGAATAATTCAGTGTATTCATGAAATGAAATCAGGTTAAAATCTGTCTAAACAAGAAGAGTTTCTTTGTGTTTCCAGTGACCAAAAGTAACAACAGCAGCAAAACAACAACAAATAGTTACAGGATACTAGTCTGATCAATCCAAAATGTTAACCATAGAAAGCTGATTGCTATTCTCCATTAGCTGTATGCACATTTCATGTGGAAGGAAAACATTAATAGTCTGAAGCTTCATGGAACTAGAAATCTGTCTTGAATGTCCTGGATTGAAGTTATTAATAGGGAATGCCTGAATAATAGGTCAGAGTTGTTCCACTTGTGGCATAAGAATTTAAAATTGAGAGACTGTACAGTGGTATACAGTAGGAATAGGTCTTGAAGATGCTGGCAAGAGATAGATGTATCACAAGGCTTGTTCATAAAAATGCATTGGTGAAAGACGTGCCACAAGGAGCTATTGAAATCTAAGGTATAGGTCAGCAAGAAGATGAAATGAGTGGGAGAAAGTAGATTAATGCTATCATTTATCATACATATTCCTGAAAACATCTTGTTTTTGGTTAGTTTGCAACATATTTTTATTTTCTCTTAAATACAGGTGTGACGGTCGCGTGCTAAAATGGATCAACCCACAGTTAGTCTGTGGGTGAAGATGGAACCTTTCATATTGGGAGCTTTGCAAATTCCACCGCCAAACAAGTTTAGCATGCATTATCTCCGAAAGATGTCAACATATGTCCGGATGCGTTCTGCTGAAGGCTATTATCCATACCTCTTCTGGCCTATGTGGAGACACATTGCTTGTGGAAAGCTGCAGTTGGAGAAAGATCTGGCTTGGCTGTACTTTGAATTATTTGATGGTCTTGTTGAACGGACCTCGGAGGAAAGACTGGAGTGGGCAGAGGTGATATCCAACTGTGCAACTGAAGAGGAGGCAGAGAAGCAAAGGAATAAGGCATGAAGTAGTCATACTGTGACTTTTAATACTGTAAGATCTGAATGTGGGGTCTCATTTACAATTTATTTAGCCCTGGCTTGTCATCCATTCAGGGTGCTAAAATGATCAATTTCCCTTTGATGTGTAGTATATTGTCTAATCTGGGACACAGTCTCACAGGATGAGGTTAGGTGTGCCCATTGTAATTATCTCTAGATTTTTTTTGAATACTCTACATAGCCGTAGTCATGTCTCTTTCCCTTACATGATTGCATTGACTAACTGCTGAATATAAGATATGTATCAGTGAAATAATGTGGCTCAATTTAATTTTGCAAAAAAATTTTAAAAGTTTTTTCTCTCTTCTTAGTTGTCAGTGGATACTCTTCAATTCCTGCTGTTCCTTTATATCCAGCAACTAAACAAGGTTTCTCTGAGGACATCTTTGCTTGGAGATGAGTGGCCAAATCCTAGATCTAGGTCTTACAGTCTAACTGGAGAATCCACCAATCAGATTAAGGTTTGAACTGCTCTTTTTTTGTCAGAATTTTTAACCACTAAGGAAGCCATCTTCAGGCATGTGTTTGAAGATGAGAGCTTAGAATAAGTAGAAAGGAGCTTATAAAAATATATTGTATTTTTCTGTTTCATCCAACATCAGTTTAACATTGTATGCTGTAAAAGAGTTGTTGTGAAAATTAACTCTTAAAAATTAACCACCATCATTGTTTTAGTTTCATGAAATATTTGCTAGCTTCTAAAATTCATTGTTGTGATTTTAAGAAAAGTAGTATTATGACTCTTCTTAACATCTCTAGATTTTTTTGAAAGTATGATCTACATCTCATTTATTGGGGTTGCTGAGATTTTATCTTTTCTAAATATCTCTAGAATATTTTTTAAAAAGTGTGACCTACATACTTGCCAGCACACACGTTTGATGCAAACTGTATAAAGAGAGTGATCTGATTAAGGCACAGTACAGTTTTGCAGTGCTGCTGCCATCCAGCACATGTTGTTTTTTGTGGGGCTGGGGTGCTTACTTTTAATCTTGCATATGGGCGCGCAGTAGAGCCAGCATGGTGTAGTGTTTTGGACATTGGGCTGGGACTCTGAAAGACTAGGACTCAGGGTTCAAATTTCTGTTTGGCCACGGAAACCCACTCGGTGACCTTGGGCAAGTTGGATTCTCAGCCTCAGAAGAAGGCTTTGGCAACCCCCTCATCTAGACAGATCTTTCCACAAAAACCCCATGATAGATGTGCCTCAGAGTCATCTCAAGTTGGAAGTAACTTGAGGGCACTCAACAACAACAGTTGGCACATCCTGGAGTATATGAATTGTGTGCAATTCTCTGTTGTTGATTCTGCAGTCCCACTAGATTTCCCCGTAACTCATCTGATTAGCTGGTTTCTAAGGAAGAAGAATGCTGCTATAGAGAACCTGACTGGGGTTGCTGAGATCATGGGAAGGAGCCTTTTTTAAAGAACTGATCTGGGAAGCCTTTTCTTTTCCAGTTAGCGACAGTAACTTTGAAATAAAGTTACCACTGATTAGTCTCCAGTATTGCCTTTAGCACAGGGAAGGGAGCTGGGCAGTCGTCCAGGTGTTGTTGGACTGAGCTTACCAGCCCTTGCCAGCATAGTGAATGGTGAAGAATGCTAGGATGCCAGAGTTCAACAACATCTGGAGCATCATTAAATTGCTGCACCTGCATTAGTATATTAAAACTTGTTGTTATTATGTACCTTCAAGTCTTTTCTGACTTATAGTGACTCTAAGGTGAACCTGTCATGGGGCTTTTTGGGGAAGACTTGTTCAGAGGGGATTTGCCTTTGCCTTCCTCTGAGGTTGAGAGAATGTGACTTGCCCAGGGTCACCCAGTGAGTTTCCCTGGCTGACTGGGGATTTGAACCCTGGTCTTCAGAGTTATAGGACAGTGCTCAAGCTACTACACCATACTGATTCAGTATTGTAAACTGATAAATGCCTAATAAAGCTCCATACCAAATTAGTTTGTTTTCATTGTATTTATAGACAGCCCTCCACATTTGCAGGTTTAACATTCACAGATTCTATTATTTGCAAGTTTCTTCAACTTCTGCCCCCCACCTCTTTTCTGGGGGAACCTTCCCTTTCAGGGGCTCTGATCAGGGTTCACAGCCCTTTAAAAACCTATCTCTGATTTTCTTTTTACCCTACCAGCCACTGCTTGGCCAGCTAATGATAGCTTGCACCTCAAATTCTCAGCACCATGAGCCCTCCCCTGATGTCCCCTACACTCAAGGAAGGAGAACGGTGGGAGAGAGAAAGCATAGAACCACCATACTAACCTACTCCTTTTCCCTCTCATTTCCTGGACTTGGTTGGGGCCCTGGGTGCCTGCTCCCAAGATGGGCCAAAGGCCACATCAGCCCTCCAAAAGGACCTGGAAATTGCAGGGAGTTTATTTCCAGTTTTGTAAAATGCTTATTTTTACTTTGAAATGGCAGAGCTTTCAGGAGTGGCTATTCTTTTGTGGTTGATTCCTCCCCCCACCCAGAAACAGAGGGGCTTAGGCCTTTGTTGGCTGCATGATTTTTAAATGAGATAAAGAGAAACTGATTGGCTGTTCTCGGCTTTTTTATATAGATGTCTGTTAGTAGAATGTCTCAGGTGAACAAAAACTGAAGGGAAGAGGAATCTATTTTTACTTATGGATAAGTTCAACATATTAGCATTTTGGTTTTGTGAAAATGCTTCCTGCTTATAATGAGTTTTTTGGATTTTGTTGTTTTGGTTGTAAGAATTGGAATGACAGCTACCACCAAGAGTTTGTCCAAAACCATCTCCAAGATCTTCTGGAGCTGTTGCTTGACCCAGATCAGCTCACTGCCTCCTCTCACTCTACCCACAATAGTCTGGTTTCTCCTGAAGCTGTTCGAGCACTTGGCTTTCTTATTGAAGGGTGTGTGAACAAAAACAAGACTGTTCACAGTTTGCATGAACTTGCACTCTGGCAGCCATTACATACAAAGACTGGCTACTCAAAGATCTCCAGAGCCTTCTCTTTTTCCAAACTGGAGTCATGGTTGAGGACTTGTCTTACTGGCAACCCATTTGGGACATCAGCCTGTCTCAGGTCCGGAAAGAAACTTGCATGGGCGCAGCAAGGTACAGTTATCCCTGGTCATCAAATCTTTGCCATTTAAGCAGAATACTTCCTTTCCTTTTATTTCTAGAAAACAAATTCCTGTATTATAAAGATAGCATCTTTTAATCATCAGCTTCTGTGAGCAGGTTGAATTTAGAATTGTGTTCCTTCCCACTAGTCAGGTTGCTTCTTTCATAATTGGCTTGGTCTAGTTGTTATTTGACTTCTTAGTTAAAATCCACACCCCTAAATTTTAAAATTCTTATTTAGTGTTTTACCTTATGTCATCAGTTGAATGCTAGAAAGTGTGTTTAGTATGGCAGTGAAAATCTACCAGTCAATTTATAAAGTGTTTAGAATTGGTAAGTTAGGAGAACTTGAGCAGGGGAACTATTTGATTTGGTAAAAAGATAACCTGGCTAAATTTATTTCACAGAATAATCATTTCATATACGCAATGCAATTTGATGTTTAAGTTTTTCCAGTATGTGGAGATCAGGAGTTGCATTTAGGAAGTAACCAGAAGAATCAGTGTGAATAAAAATTATACTTCATTTGAAAAAACAACAACTTTTAGTTGTTTGGGTACAAAAGGGACCTAAATAACTCCATTTCTAGTGTTAAATATAACTGGGAAAGAGAATTTTGGTTAGAAATAACTGAATGTGCAATGCATTATGAACAGATCACATTACATGATTATCAGAGTATCTGAAATGTTTCCAGCTAAGCTCTGTTGGTGTTACAGAAACAGAAGTGATACATTTGTCCATATTTGGTGGTACTGTTATCTAGTAAACAGTATTGGAACATGATTGTAACTGCTATCAAGAGAAGTGCAGACTGGACCTCCAGATGAATTCACTCACTGTACTGCTTTTAACCATCAGCATCTGGTTAAACTATAGTAATTAATGCAACACTTAGAGAGCAATGATAACCTATATATTGCTGCACGTATGCTATTGGCTGAAGCATGATGATTGACATACATTCCTGTAGTCAATCAATAGGGAGGAAATTATGGGAGGGCATAATCAAGCATAAATCACAGCCTCTAAACTATTTGCTAGGTTAGGTTATGTAGATATTTTAGTTCCTTGTTCATTTACTATGAAACTCAATAAAAATTAAGCTTTAAAAGCATTTTAGTAAGCCAGATATCTTCACTAAATCTTTTAAAGGCTGGCAATTCCAAAGCAGTATAGATGAAATAAAGCAAGCACTGAGCCTGCATTTCAGTTACATACTTGATGCACTAGGTGAGGATTGCGTTTCTGGCAGATCTTATATATTGGTACCTCCTCTTTGCATTATCAAAGTAATTCAGGACTGTTGGTATCTTTAGTTATTACCGTGTGTAAGTGGTAACTTAATGTTTGATTGTTCATATCTGCTGTTTCTCACTATAGGTGGGCCTCCACTTTTCCGGGTTCAGCACTTGCGCATATGATTGTTTACAGATTATTCATTTTATTTATTTATGTATTAAAAAACTTATCCTATTTGCCCCTGCCGTGGAAAAAATATGTTCTCTCTAGAAATCTCTAAGTCTTCCAGCACAATTCTGTGGTCCGTAGAACCATAGAGTTGCTCTGAGAGACCTAGAGATTCCTAAAGAGAACGCTTCTCTAGACATTGCTAGGTCATCCAGCATGACTTTGTGTGGCTCACTTTTTTCAGATGTTGACCATGGTATCATGTTGGAGGACCTAGAAATTCCCAGAGAAGTGTTCTCAGGTTGAAAAAAGAAAAAGCATTAGTAAGTTTTACTGTTATTTGCATTTTTCCAATTTTTGTGAGGGTTTTGCACTTCTAACCCCTGCAAAAGTGGAGGGCTCACTTTATTCTCACTAGGTACATAATCAAAATCTTCTAGTAGCATTGTTTCCATGATGTATCTGGGGAATGTAATTCTTTGTCTAAAGTTATACACTGTTTGGATCACATTAAGGTCAATTGTAGTAATTATCTCTTTACAGATATTTGTGATTTAAGAACTAATATTTGTAAGGTGCCAAGGAGTCTATAGCGACTGCATTACTGTCAATTAATTTGTGATGTAACTAGAATGCAGGCTTCCAGGCAGGAGGAAAATTTTTTTTATTGCATGTTTTTATAGTATTGGTAAAAGTAAACTACTATGCAAATGTGTGTAGGTTTCAGAGAAATGTATTATATAAGGTATACAGATGTATAATTGCCTAGTTTCAGCTCTCTGCTAGTTAATTCCTGTCTACTTGAGCTGTACTTTGTATTGGAAAGAAACTTAGAAAGACTTGAATAAATTTCTCCTATTCTACCAACTGTCTCAGAATAAGCAAGCAGACTTTCATTAAGAGCTAATGAAAGTCTGCTTGCTTATTCTGAGACAATTGTAGAGTGAGAGACATACAATTAATTGTCATGAATAGTTTTGGCTTAGGCTGACCTGTGTTTTATTTTTTTGAAACATTCAACTTGATTCTTACAGTTGAAGGAACAACCAAACGAGCCAAGATAGCCTGTAATACTCACATGGTTCCTTCAGCACACCGCATAGTTGTGATGAGCCAAGTTTATAAGCAAACACTAGCAAAGAGCTCCGATACATTAGAAGATACTCATGTCAAGATTCATCGCTGCTGTGAATCGTTCATCTATTTGCTGTCTCCATTGAGGTGAGCTGGGTTGCTTGAGGCATTCTTAGTAATCTTATTTCAAAGATGTGCAGTCTTTTTGGGGTTTTCCCCTTTTCCCTCCAGCACTAATGACCTTCATTTATCTTTCTTACAGGTCTGTGACCTTAGAGAAGTGCAGGAATAGCACCTTTGTTCTGGGTCCAGTACAAACAGTTGTTCACCTCCATAGCTGTGACAATATCAAAGTTATTGTTGTTTGCTGCCGTCTTTCTCTTTCATCAACTGCCAATTGTACCTTGCATGTTCTCACTCCAACCAGACCTCTCATCTTACTGGGTAACCAAGCAATAACTTTTGCCCCCTTCCACACCCATTATCCAATGCTTGAGGACCACATGGGGAGGACTGGATTGGCTACAGTTCCTAATTACTGGGATAATCCAATGTTAGTATGCAAAGAGAACAATGATGGGAATGTGTTCAGACTCCTTCCACCCTTGGAGTTTTACCCTTTTGTTGTTCCATTTGAAATGGAAGGAGACACAACAGAAATACCTGGTGGGCTGCCACCTGCATATCAAAAGGCACTAAGTCAACGGGAACAGAGAATCCAGATCTGGCAGAAAACTGTGAAAGAGGCTGGCTTGACAAAGTAAGTGACAGCTTTGAAGTGGAAGAGACCAGTTGCCATAGCAGCTTTGGAGCAAAACACTAATAGTAATATTAAAATGATAAAATGTTAATTCTATGTGTGGTCTTGATAGTTCTGGCCTGGACTGTCAGAGAACTTGCTCTGTTAAGTTGCCTAACTAACAAATCTTAGGAATATTTTAAATTGGTGAATGAAATTCTGAAATACCATAAAATCTGCCACTGTTTGTCAAACCACAACACACTTTATAAAAGTATCATAATGAAGAACAACTTAATCTGTTACTTCAAAGCTTGTTCTTGGGGATGATGCTTACTTCTCTTGTTTTCTGTAGGCTGCAGCCTGGTGAGCAATTGCCTGGGAATATGAACCATTGAATTCAGTGGAAATTACTTTTGAGTAGGCATCCATAGGATAATGCTGTGTGTCTGTAGCCTTTTACCCTATCCTGTCTAAAGAACCCAGAGGCAGACTTCGTTGGTTTGGCATACATCCTGGCTGTGACAAATTGTTATTTGTCATGACTCCTGGAAGTACTTTAAATGTATAGTTTTTGGCCCTCACAACTTCATAGGCAGTGTGAGGAAGATCTGAATTTACATGAGCAATGCAGAAAAATGTTAGTGCAATTATATAGGGCTGGTAATAGTAGTAGTACTACTACTGCTACCACTGTTGCTGAAATAATAAAAAAATCTGGGATATGCTACCACTTTCCCAAAACTCACAGAGAAAATCAGGATTAGTGACAAAAGGATATATAAGAATTCCTCACTTCCCTCCTTTTTCTTCTTCAAATTCATCAGAGTCAGGTAATGTTTTGGAGAAGAAATGGCCATAAAATTAACTGAAATCCCTTTTTTTGTTTCACAATTGGTAGAATTGTCCATGTGTGAGGCAATAGTAGCGGGTAGGCTATACCAGTTCAGGGTAGAGATGGTTAGAGGATTGTTTTCAGTAGCAGGGCATTGAAAATACCTGTTCCTAAAAGTTTTCTCTGTCAATATTTCATTTATTTATGTATTGAATTTATATATGTCTGGCTCCTGGGGTGGGAATCCAAGGTGGCTTACAGTAATTTAAAAGAAGATTGAGTTAAAAGCTTATGGAAGTTAGAATTAAAAGACAAAATTATTAAAACACCAAGGTTAAAAACAGTTAAAAACATATTTAAAACATAATTGCTAATAAAAGATTATACCACACAGCAAATCACTTCTCACACACTACTGCTACATAATTTAAAGCTCAGAGGCCTCTCTGAAATAAAAGAGTGGTCCCCAAGGATGGAAAGCTATATAGAAAGCTTCATAATCTCCAATGGTGGCTATGATGAAACTTTCTATATGTTGTTGCACTGCAAGTCTTAGTAAGTCTAGCCAGAATAGACAATGATGAGGAGTGCTGGGAGTTTTAATCCAGCATCTGGAGGGCTGCAGTATTCTCACTCCTTGTTTTATACTTTTTTCTCATGGCATGGCTCATATGTATTTATATGCCTCATGATGAGTAGAAATTATAAATGGACTTCAAAAACCCAAGAGCGTAAGCTCATTCTTATTTGCTGTGGTGTGCAGTTTACAGCATCATGCAATTCTTCTGTTGTATTTTGCTGCAGCAAACTAATATGACTGCTTTTTTGATTATTAAAAATTCCATGTCCTATGCCCAGAAAATGAAAATCAACAGAAAAGCAAAGCATGTGTGGGAGGGTTAACCTCCCTCACAAATAGCAGTTTGGAGCTTTAAAAACCTTTTTGGCACCAGTGGAAGCTTTTTAGAAGCCTGATTGCTGCTGATTAGCAGAGCAGAAGTGGGACCTTACTAGCAGCTTCTCCACTCCGATTCTTAGCTATATGCATTAAAAAAAAAAAAACACACACTTCCTATCTGTTTCTGCCCTTGTAACCTTACACGATGAATAATTCTAATTGGCAGTGAAATCTCCATAAAACTTTCAGTTTTTTAGGAGGACTCATTTTCAGATGTAAAAGAATAGAGAGGATTGTCTTTGGGTCATATTTGTGTGATGAGGTGAGACACCTTTTTTTTTTAAAAAAAAGCTCGTGTTTCTCATCTTAATTTTCTTTGTCATATTTCCTTTGTAATTCCCTCCCCAGAGATATTTGGCAGTTCTGTTTTTCTGTATCTGTTGGAAGAATGGTAAAGATTTCTTTCTATTTTCAGACTTTGGAACAGCTAGAAGAATGCCGCTTATTCCGGGTGTTCTGCGAATTTGGTCTTTTTAAGGATTTTTAAACTTTGTGAACATTTTTATTGCTACAATATTTTGTAATGGCCTAGTCAAGATTTAAGATAAACATCTTAAAATAGTACAAAAATAAGGAAGAATGAAAATTGCTTATGTTAGCATTGACTTTTGGCCAGTGCACGTAAGCAGACATTTTCATGGAAGGTTCTTGGATTTGCTGTGGATGAAGAAGCTGGCCTTTTGAACAAGGAGGAGAGCACATGAATGATAACATGCACAAAACTGTATGTATCACGATGCTAATGTTTTAATGTATTTTCAGAGACCAGCGGAAGACATTCCAGGTGTTGGTGGAGAATAAATTCTATGAATGGCTAGTCCAAACTGGTAGTCGTCAACAGCTTGACAGCCTAGTGCTTCCTGCTGCAGGTTCTAAGCAGGCAGCAGGATAGAAGAGCATTTGAAGTTAACACAGTGGTCAGGTGAGTTCAGATATTATGTTCCCTAATGCAACTGTATGTGTAAAACAGGCAGATCCCAGACCTCTGCACATTAGCTTGTAGACTTAAGATCCATTCCTGATAAATGTTATCAGAGGTTGATTTTGGCTGATATTTAATTGAGCTGAAGTTTAAGAAAATGTCCATAGAATGCTTACTAGCACTATTCCTGTCTAGCTGTGTGTGTGTGAATGTGTGAAGGCTACAGGTGTATAAAGCATTGATGGAGTCAAGCATGTTGTTCCTACCTGCTTCATCTCCTTGAGTGCTGGATTATTCCCTTGTAATGCCCATCCTGCCATGTGGAACAACCAGATCTGAAAAGATGTTTGCTTAAGCGCAGGCAGAATGGTGCATGCATTCAGGACCTGGAAAAGAGCTAGTTGTCTCCTGCATTTGATAATCAGTAAAACTAAAATCTCCAGCTCGTATATAAAACAAATTCAATTTTTGTTTGCTGGGAATATTTTCAAATAAAAAATTGACTCCCATCTCAATTTTCATATTGTGTTGAATTGGAAATATGGTATTATATATGTGGTAGGGACTAGCCATATTAAGTTTGCGTTTTCTAGTGGAAAAGCAAAGTCATAGAGCAGGAATCGGATACTGGATTGTAACTCCTGGGAGCTGTAGCCAGTTGGGAGGAATGCTGGCTGCTCAATAACTGCTAGAGGCCTTATTATTCTCACACCTGTTGTAGATTAGTAGTTGTGATGTCCTTAACCCTACTTTCTGCGGTTACATCTGTGATGCTTATTTTTAAAAAAGGATTTTTTGGGGGGTATCCATCAGCAAACTATTAGTTCCAGAACAAAGCTCCACAGATTGTTGCTGACTTGGATACCCATGCAAAATTTTTCATGTTCCCAAAGATTCTGTTTCTTCCCTAGTGGGTGGAGTCTTGTCTGAGCTTCAGAGGTACTCAGAAGTCTTGCTGGTTCAGAATACTTGAAGAGCTCAAGCATTCTTTGCATTTGGGAGAGAGGGCAGGACTCTTGCTTACAGTTGTGTTGGGCTGTAGAGAAACTGGAAAGTGTATCATGACTACAGAAGGATAAGGATCATCCTTGCCATTACACATTGCTTCTTAGCACTCCTAAAAATCAGTGGCATGTGCAAGATAAATCATTGCCATCTCAAAATTTGCTGGGACAGATGGCCCAAATCTTTTTGCCAGAGGCCCTTGCCACTGATGTGTGCATTCAAGGGTTTTTTCTTCATATTTAAGTCTTTGTGTTAGCTCTCTGGTATTGTCCCTATCCACTTCATATTCCTTGTCCTTCCAAGTAAGGTTTTCTGGTCTCATTGTATCGACATTTTCTGTACTCCTTATTTCCTGTCTTGTTCTGCATGGGCTCTCTAGTTTATTCTGCCACTCCTTCCTTTAAAATATCTGCTATGCTGCTCTGTGTGACAGGAACAATCTGTCTTTTGTTCTCTGTGAAATTCCTTCTGTCTTGGATCCTGTGCTGGTACAATTCCCAGCCGTGTGAGTAGCTGTGCATTTTCCACACTTGCACAAAGAGGCACCTCTTCTCCTTGAGAAAGTAGAGGTTATATGCAAAGGCATATAACCACAGAGGCAGAAAAAGTATGTGAAAAGAGGGCAAATGCATTTATTTAATCATTAGTAAGCTAAAAATCTAATTCATTTACATTGGAATAGGAAAGAACTTCCTAGTAAGTTTATGTTAAATTGCTGTTTAAATTTAAATTAAATTCCTACTCTAAAATGAATGAAGGTAAAAACTTTTTTTTAAAAAAAGCCCACCATTTTGAAGTCTTTACGAAAGTAGCAGCAGTCTGATACTTTTCATTCCTTATGCTTCCTCTTTTCTTTGGCTCACTGATTCCTCCATTAATCCTAGAAGAAACCCAGTTTTAAGAGCTTCAAAATTCAGTTTGCCTGGGGTACATGGAGAGTGTCTGTGTGATATCAGAGTATGACCATTTAAATGCCAAAAAAAAGAAAAAAAAGAAAAAAGGTCCTCTTCCAACCAGTTCTTGATGACTGCTGGTTTAAAATATTTTAACCCTGAGATTAACTATTTGTAGGATGTACATGCAATCAAAAGTTCTTTTATCTGTTTGCATTTAATAGGATGTAGTTTCATGGTTCTCTTGAGAACTGGATCTCCCAAGTCTCAGTCCAACACTCTAAGCACATCTTTGTTTCACATTAATAGTGAAACAAAACTAGTCTTTGGCTAAAAAACCAGCTAGATAATGTAAAGTTTGTTGGCTCTTTAACACTGTGGGTCATTAAATCAGTAACTTAACTAGTATTTTAATTCTGGAGGTGTATTTATGCTTAAATTTCAATTTAGGTCAATTGCTTTAGTTTAAAAATAAATCAAATGGACTTGCCCCTTTAAGAAAAGATCCAGCTTGATTGATTTCAACTGGTTAGCTCTTATCTTTGCAGTTAGCACCGGTCAGGCACCTGAACACAATTCTATCACTAAACTATTGGCTCCCTTCTATGCCCCACCCTGATCTTGCATGAATAGGTTTATAAGCTTTTTGTTTGGCTGCCATTGACTTCGATCTAAGTTTCTACTTTCTCCTTGAAGACTCAGTACTTAACCAAAGATTTTTCTGAACCACTGTAATACCAGCTTAGCTACATCTTCTGTTCCTGGTTAACCAGCAGCAAACAATAGCAATAACAGGTACATTTCTGTATCAGTTATCAGTGCTAAGCACACAATGTGTTAGCTAATTGACCCCGACAAGCTGGGTACTCATTTTACTGACCTATGGAAGACTGAGTCAGCCTGGAGCCCTGCAGCATCAAACTCACAGGGTTGTGGCTGCAGTACTGGCATTTAACTACTGCATCACCAGAGCTCATTCTAGTTGTCATTGCCTCATTATCACTGTTTGTTTAAGATTACAAGGTCCCTGGATAGAGGCTTAATCTCACTGGTGTTCTGTCCAGAAGTAGCAAGTAGCTGATAATTAATATGTGTAGCACTGGTATTTCAAAGAGATTCTTGATGCTTCACTTCATTCTTACCTGAAAATTTTAGCTGCTTAAGATGGTTAAATTTTGCATTCACTTTTGTTCCGTACTGAAATATTTGTGAATGATGTGGTCCATTGAATCATTCCTCTTGTGTGTTTAGAATGTGATGAATTTGTTAATTATGGTGTTCAGTAAATAAAAACTTATTTCTCTCTCTCTCTCTCTCTCTCTCTCTTTTTAACAGTTCTGTTAATGCATGGTGCCAGTGTGAAAGTATTTCCCCCTCAATAAACTGGGACCACGTTGTTTTTGAAGATTTTAATGGCAACACTAATGAATTTGGAAGCTTGGATTTGCTTGGTGGCATTCTGAAGGAACATATGATCTTCCTCTTCCTTTCCAGCTATTGTGGTATCTTTCCTTGCCCTGCCCTGCCCTACTCTTAGGAAGATGTCATTCATAGGAAATCAGCAAGTCCTGTTGTTAACACATCTACATGCAGTTGAGAGCAAAATTTAGCTTCCTAGCATGTAGAAAAGATTTATATTTTTTGGTACAAGGATACAGTCAAGATTGTGTTTTTTATTGAACCTTTTCCCTGCTATTAATTGAAAATTGATTGATTTGTATAAAAAGTATATGTATTTTTATACCATTGTTTAGCGCTTGAACTGTGACATTTAATTAAATCTATAGGATTGTGTTTCTGTTTCATTTCCTTTTTTCTGGGTGGTGTTGAGTGATAAAAATGTTCAGTACCATCTTTGTACCTCATGATAAGGGTCTTGGAGTTGATGGATTGAATCCAAATGTAATCATATGTAGCGTATATGACCCACTGAAATAGGTGAGACTTATAACACTCTTAAATATGACTATGTATGGATCTCTCCTTTTGCTTTTTCCCTCTTTCAGAGAAATGTGTCTTGTGTTCAGTTCCGCTCTCCCTTAGTATGGTTTTCAGATATAAAAGAAAAGAACATGCTTATGAGTGAAACAGTGAGCTTGTTAGGTGGGTATAAACAGGCTCTGGCATTGCTGGGCAGCTGCCAAGTCTCACCCCACAGCATGGGGCCTACTGCCAGCTGCTGCAGTGTCTTGATTTTGCCCCTGTTTGTCTCTCTTTTAATTAAAGAAGCAATGACAGAAATAGGGAAGAGGTTTTGCAGTCTTTTTCTACCTTTTATTCTCCAGTTAAAATGCAGAGAACTATTTTTTTTAAAAGGGATGGGCAAGTCTTGGCAGCACAGTGCACAATCCATGGGTTGTACTTTGCCTACTCCTGCACTAGGTGGCTTTGTGGATTGTAAATAGAGAATGAGAGCAAGTGAACTGGGAGATTCTGCAGTGATAAGGATGAGATGCCTCTTGCCCAAGACTCTTCTTCTTCTCCCAAAAAAACCCTAAAGCAGGCACTGAATATACTTTTGTGCATCTGTAAGGTATCCTGCTTGCCTTTTTTTTTTTTTTTTGCTTTTTTTCTGTTTTCCTGAAGCGGTAGAACAGTAAAGCAGCTTAGGCAAATGTTTCTTATAAATAGGAAAATGAAGAAATGAAAGTGAAAAACTTTCAGGTTACTTCTAAAAACTGTAGAGGCATAATAAATACCTTAATGAAAAGTTAGTTAAGTCTTCAGGTATCATCTATGGCCTATTGTAAAGGGAGTGGGGAGTCACTTCAGTCTAAATCCAGTTGCTTCTGCCAAACAGTGTAGATTCTTTGAATCTTGCTATAGGATGAAAAATTATGTATAGCCCTGGAACAAGCAGTTGGATTTAGATGCATTGCTGTAATGTTAAGTGGACTTTCTTGGGAGTAAGTACTGTTACATTCAGTGAGGCTTATTTTTGAGGCAAGGATAGTATTTCATTGTCTTTTTTTAAAAAAACTTGTGTGTATGGATTTTGTCACTACACGAATAAAGGTGGAAAAATGACTCCTGTACCTTGTCTGCATATGGTAACAAACGTAAGTGGCATGATTTAAACAACAGTGAATAGTTCTCTTCTGAAACTGTGGTGAGTTTTGTTATGAAAATAAACCATTTAATATGGTTTCTTTTCAAAACATCGAACACCAGAAGTACTTTGTTATGCTTCCCATCTATAATGGCTTTAAAGCATGAATGCCTAATTGGTCTAATGCAACAAATGTCAGCTTTCATTAATACTTGGGATTCACAGCATTGCAAGAGCTATCTCAAAATTTTCCACTTCCAAGCTCAAATGTATTTAAAGGGGCAGTGACTTTCCCAGCTGAGTAACTCTTCACATTTGCAAAAGAGGATTTACTTGGACTTGGTTTAGTTGCAGAGTTTTGCAGAAGTGCACACTGAAATTGAGTATGATGGGTACCTTGGCACTCAAGGTGAAATTGAGTAACTGCAACCATTTCATGATGTTTTGAGGGATTGTTTCCTTTCTGAGTGTGCCATGGTCATCATCACCAGATTGAAATTAACTTTTACAGAAGTTTTACTTATCTTTTGGGTGAACAAAAGCCCTTTGAAGAATGTCTGCATTTCTCTTGCACTGTAGCATGATGACTTATGTTACAGTTGTTCAAAATGAAATATCTGCATTGTATCCCATCATTACAGAAAGGCTGCTCCCTGTGTTTTCTCTGGTAATCCCATCTTGGGAGTTGGGGTGGGGGAGACATGAAGGAGATTGTGATCTTGACTACAGGTTGGAACATTTTTTTGAACTGTAAGTCCCAGAAACACTAAGCCAGTTGAACATGTTGCTGTAAAATATGGGAAACTGTCATTCAGAAAAGTAACTTTTCCAAGGTCTAACTTGATATATATAAATATAAATGATATATATATAAATATTTAAAGCATGAGGAGATGGGCCTGGCTTAATTTTGAGTTGGGGGAGTAGGAACGAAAATTCGTGCAACCCAAACATAACAATGCTTTTGCTGGAAGCAGTCCCACTTGTTTCATAAGAGCTGTTAGTATTGCTCACCTTTCACCCTTTTGAAAAGGATGCAGTCATGTGGAAACGGCACAATGGATTTTTGGGTGCATGGGAAAGGGAATTCAAAATTGACAATTGCTGCAGCTTCATTTTGTGGACATTTTCATTAGACCAAAGAGGAGGGTGGGAAGGGAACAGACAAGGATGAAAATTTTCTCTGCAAATAAGAAAAAATGCCTTTTCTTCTTCAAAAATTATCATAAGATGTAGTTCTAAACTGATATGAGAGTGTGTAGTTCTCAGAAAGCTGTGGAACAGATAAATGTCAGATTGTTTTCCTGCACAACTAGCTTCTTAAGTGGAGGATTAAAAGAAATCTTGACCCAATAATCCCCTAAATAAGACTGACTTAGTACTGCAAGTACTCAGTGAGTTAATTCAGGCTTGGTCATATTTAGAGTAAAAGTATTGAAATCGGTGGGCCTTAAGTTAGTCACAACTGATGATTGTGGAGATCTGAAGTCCATAATCTGGATTGTTGAATATGACATTTGAATTGTCAGCCCTTAAGGGATGAGGGAGGTACCATCTCACTGAAAAGTGGTACAAGAAGGCTATTATCTAGTGTGTATATTGCACACACTGAGCTTACAAGAGTGGTGGTTTTCTTGATAGTGGGCTGGTGAACCCACTCTGGGTTTTATTCTGAACTTTAAGGGAGCTGTCCAAGCTAGTGAACCCTGTCCCCAAAATGAGTTCAGATTGGATAACTCTTTCGAAGTTTAGACTAAAACCTGGAGTAGATTCACTGTCACACTGTCATGGAAGCCACACTTACAATAAAGAAGCTGTTCCTGCAATAGTGAGAGCGTTTCTGGAGGTAAGTGAGACCCAAGGCCTGCATCTGGACATTGCAATACTTTGTGTGCAGCTTTCTTGGTTAACTGAGCAAGGCGATAATGAGATACAACAGCACAGGACATGAGAGTTCCATTTCTGGTTGGGTTGATGGAAGATACAATCAAGTGAGCCCCTACTAGATCACGAATCCCAAAGTGTCATGCCCTAGAGGGGGGTCCTCCTGTCAAGTTTGTGGATACATGGAGAGTCCGAGGAGATAATTGCTTGCTTTGTTGGAGCTGGAGGAGGGTGAGTGCTTTTCATCCCCCATATGGACATTGCACCAACTTTTGTTTGGACCTCTTGTATGTATATATTGACATTAGTTATATTGTTCCTTAAGGAAGACAAGCCTCTGATTGTTGCAGTTGAAACTGTGTCCCTAATGTTTAAGAGCCTTCTCTTGCAATGGAAGATTTAGAGATATAGTACATTCTTTTGATTGATATAGGAATGATAAACCATATGACATGTGACTAAATAACACTTGTTTTTTGATTTGTATTTTTTCTTTCTTTCTAAATGAACTGTCACTGTTACATTTGTCTTGGTTAACTGGACTGGAGGATGGCTTATATATTTAACTGAATAGAGTTTTAATGGTATTTGTAAGATTATCATGCTTGGAATTATGAACATTGGATTTTAAGGCAGTTTTGCTTGTCTGCTTGCTGGTTGGCATTGTGCCAGTTTTTAGTGTTCTGAGAAAGTTTACCTAAGAACATTCCTTTATCTAATGTTTGGGAATACAAGCTGCCTTATGTGAGAACACATTGCACAGTAGATGGCTATGAAACAATCTTGGAGAAAAGGGAAGTTCTGTACTGTTTTCTGTTTTATATATATATAAAATGACCATGGCTCCAATTTTGGAAAATGTCAATCAAAGTAGAAAAGACACAGTTGAGAAGGAAGACATTCCTGACTATTTTGTGACTTTCCTGGCAGAATTCAGGCAATTTAAAGTCTCCATTGAAAATAAATTTGATGCATTTATAGAGTGAGTGACAGGAGATCTTCCATGTTGGACAGGTGAAGTTACAAGAATTCAACAGATCCCTGAAAACAATGTCTGTTCAAGTTCAAGACAAGGAGCAAGCAGCAGGAATCCTGCCAGAAATAATTCAAGACTTAGAAGTCATCAAGATTCAAACTGAGACAACTATACAGCACAAATTGGACAAAGCCGACATACCCTATGAAAGGAGGACAAAGGCCCTAACTGTTGATTTAGTTCAGTTTTCAATTAAGAAAAGGAAAGACCAAATCTCAGAGTTTGATCAGAAGATATTACGGAAAAATTACAACAACTTGTTTGTACTTCTAAAAGATCTCAGGAGATGGGAAAATTATATATTTTTGGTGGACAAACTTATTAGATAGAAAGACTATATCTTCCAGCTGAGACTGACCTGATGGCTGATCTTTACTTACAAGAATGAAAGACACAGGTTTAGCATGACTGAGCTGACAAATGACTTCTTAGGAATACTCAAAAAAGATCTGATCTTTGGAAAGAAAGAAGAAAGAAAGAAGAAAGAAAAAGGAATGATTTTAATGAAGAAAAATATCTAAGAACCAGGAGAAGAGTCTAAGGATGCTGAGAAAAAGTAAAAATAAAAAAGGGACTCACTAATATTGTCTACTGGGAAGGGAAAGAGAAGGATTTCATGATGATATTGATAAGTCTTTTAGAGTTTAAGTTTCAATTTTTTAGCACTATATGAGAAGTGTAATTGGAATTGTCTCACTTACTGCTTTTAAAAATTGCTTCTAGATAATAGCTATTTTAAACTAATATAGAATATAGAATAGGAATTAGTTGGACATGATTTATATAGAATATTGAATAAGCTAAGAATGATTTGTATACCTATGATTTAAGTTAAGTTAAGCAAATAATTTTAGATTTATTAACCTTAGAATTATTACTAACATAGAATATAGAATAAGTTGACATGTGATTATAATTGTTTCTGAGTAGTGCTTATTAAGTAATTAATTTTGTAGGTATATATCCAGAATGATAAAAGTGATTAGCAGCAAGTAGTAATTTTGGTATAAGTTTAAGGATTAATAGGTGTAACTACTTGACTAATGTATACTGTTGGCAACAAGGATGGGAACCAATTTTTAGTTGTTTGTAGTTTTTTTGTATTTTTTAAAGTTAATTGTAGTTTTATTAGACATTTGTAGTTAATGCTTGTAGTTTTATTATGTATTGTCTGTTTTTTCATTTGTACGATGTTATATTTTTCTTAGTTTGGTGCCTATAGTTATCAAAGAACAAAGCATCTGTAGTTCATAGTACAACAATGCTTCATGGTGTTTATTTTGTGGGCCAGACATGATCTCAAAGGGAATTATTTCAGTCTTAACATATTTACATTGGAAGTAGAGATACCTCTGAAGAATTCAGGGGGAAAGTTTACCAAACTGAAATATCACCTTTCCTGTTTGAGAGTGTGCAAAGTATTATTCTTATGGCAGCAGTTGTCATTCTTAACTCCCCCGCTTCTCCACATGGACCAACTGAATATGACTGTGATTCTCAGTGGATGTATCGCTAACTGTTTTGTTCTATGAAATAAAGCATATAACTAAGATACTTTTTTTTTTTTTACTTGCTGTTAGCATCACTGGCAAAACCAGCACTTATATTATCACTATATCAGGTCCTAGGTGTTGCTAGCCTGCTCAAAATGATCTTGATCTGGATGAATGTTGGGCCAACCACAGAAATTCTTGACAGCACCCAATCCATGGACCACTCAAACAGAACTCATGGTCTGTATCCTACAGTTTTGAAAACTTAGCTTTTTGATATTGTTCTCTTTGTTTTGGATATCCAAGAGAATAAAATAGGCGATCATAATGTCGGTCACAAGAGAAAGGGATTTTTTAGAATTAAAATGTTTGTAAGATGGATTATGCAAGTGAAGGTGTTTCCATTCCCACATTCAAACTTTTCACCTGGGCCAGAAGTAGAACTTCTGTGGATCATAATATGCTTTTCTCTAAGAGTCTGTGGATCAAAATGAATCAATATTTGAACAGAAGAAAGGTGCATCAGCAAAATGGCAAGGAGTGGTACTGCTCTACCAGTGTTCTTTGTGATGTCCTTCAGATGGTACCCTTAAAATACAAACAAAAAGTATCTTTCTCCCTCTCCTGTGATAATGTTCTATAGCTTACTTTCAGACGCACAGAGTTCAGAAGTTCTTTGATTCATAGTTCCTCTGTGGGATTCTGTAGTGGATGAGAACACTGTTACCCTCTTTCACAAAGATTGCAAGCGCTTTTTATTTTGACTATTTCTGACAGAAGTTTGGTTTTCTGACTCAGCAAAGTGTTCAGAACCTAATAATGCAACAGCCAAATGCTGAAAAATAAAGGGAGCAATGAAGCCTATCTTTATTTTGTAATCCTGTTTGCTTTTCTAGAACTGATGAATAGCCTCAGAATCACTGACTCAATTTTTGGATCCCATTTTCATGACAAAGCGAATGTCTAGTCTAAAAATGAGCTCACTATAAAATGAGGCTTCCCGGTTCTTGTTCTTGCAGCTGCTTCTAGATTGTCTTCTCCTTTAGGAGTCTTGCCCCCAACACTGGTCATGTCCAAAACTGGAAACCGGGTAAGTATGCTTGCAGCCTTAGGAGACCCCTCTTCCTTCCATCAGTTGATAATAAGATGAAGCTCAATTCACAAGATTGGCAGAACTAAGAGCAAAAGGGACAGTGAGTGTCCCCTGTCTTAGGAAAAGACAGTTTGCTTCTTTTCTACTAGAAGTCATGCTAAATCAAAGGGCAAATGAATTCTGGAGTTATTGGTGGATTTTCTTAGCTTTTCTTCAAGCAGCTCTAGTGTCCTAAATGTTGCCAAATTAAGACCAGTGTTTGAAAATGACAACATTAGAGAGTGGTAAATGCATTCTACTTTTTTGCTCACTTCCGTCTTCTGAAGATAAGGATTACAAGTACCCAGGAACCTAGAATTACTGGAGTGATTTTGAAATACAGATATATTCTTCCTCCAAGATCAATACATTTGTTGAGAAGATGTGCTTCAACTTGATAAAAAGTCTGTAATATGCATTGTAGGATATAAATACGTCCATCTGCTTCTGTATTTATAAGGTATAGGAGATGCATAGTGAGGTTAGCAGCTGTATTTGAAATAGAATCTAAACTATTGTTTCTTCATTCACATCAAGCTGGCAAGCCAAACTGCAGCTGTTAATAAATGGCAACAGGCTCAAGATTAGGATCTCAACACTGGCAGCTCATAATTTATCCGTGTTTGATCATGAGAATGGAAAATAGAAATCAAAGAATCATATTTGCTTGTGCATTGAGCCCTAGCATTGACTCACCAACAGCACACCGTCCTATAAAAGTTTTTTGGGAGCATGTGGTGTGTACAGTTCAGACAACCACTCAGAATGCAAAAGGAGGAGGACGTACTTGAATGCTGATCCTTCCGGGAGTGGGGAGGTATTTGCCTTATGTTAAGAGTTAGCCGTAATATGGAGAAAGACTGACTTCTGTATCACCTTAACGTGCTAGTTTTTAAAGCTATACATGTGACATTTGTCATTTATATGTGTGATCATTCACGAAACCTACTACCTGATGTATCTAGATGGCTGTTGTTGCTGTGTGTCAGGACTCCAATTTATGGCAACCCTATCGTAAAGTTTTCTTTGTAAGATTTCTTCAGAGAAGGCTTGTCATTGCTACCTTCTCGGCTTAGAAAGTGTAGCTTACCTAAGGTTGCTCAGTGGGTTTTCATGGTTGAGCACTGATTTAAACTGTGGTGTTTTAGAGTCCTAGTCCATCGTACTACATTGCTCTAGCTCTTCCCATAGGGGCTGCATGTGTTTGTGTACCTGCATGTACCTTCAAGTCTCCTGTCAACTTACAGTGATCCCATTAATTTCATAGAGTTTTCTTAGTGAAGCAACGCTCAGAGGTGGTTCCCGTGCCAGTTCCTTTCTCTGTGAAATATAGCCTGTGGCACCTCATATTAATTGGCAATCGTCCATCCAAATATTAACCAGAGCTGGCCCTGCTTAGCTTCCAAGATCAGACAGGATCTGAT
Organism: Iguana delicatissima; assembly: GCA_948472985.1. Lineage (NCBI taxonomy): Eukaryota > Metazoa > Chordata > Lepidosauria > Squamata > Iguanidae > Iguana > Iguana delicatissima. The sequence continues at coordinate 384,706 of CAOKZL010000942.1, forward strand.
GTGATTATTCCTAAATGCACATACAACCTTTAAATGGGTTTGTGTCCCAATCCTCCCCACCAGATCAGTTATTGTTAAAATTTGTGTATGTGTTAACCTGTTTGTTATGTGTGGTCCATTTAGCTTTCTGGAGGTAATAGAATAGTAGCTGAATTATTTTGTTTTCGGAGCACTGGATGTGTTATATTTCATTCCTGGGGGAAGATTGTATGTTTCCCAGAGATAGCATATCTGTTGTGACTGTAATTGCAATGCGGAGGATTGTGTGAGAGTAATGGGTGCCTGTCAGATATTATCTGTGATGTTGTTAGTGCCAAAAACTAAGCCATGAATGATTAACTCATTCCCCTCCCTGACACCGATTGCTCATTGAAAACACCTCCCCATCTATTTGCACCTATAGCAGCAGCATCCCTCCAGTGCAAATAGTAGTTTGGTGACTACAAGGGAAAACAACTCCTCTTTCTCTTTCTCTCTCTCTCTTCTTCTGTGTGTGTGTGTGTGCGCGCGCGCGCAGAGAGAGAGAGAGAGAGAGAGAGAGCCAGCCGCAATCCTACTGTGATCCCAATCAAAGCAGGACTCCCCTGTGCTTAAAAAATTAGATACATGTGGCTACCTATTGAACAACATGCTAAGTAATTGCTGTACGTTCTTGAGCTTCTAATTTAAAAAGAAGGTTGGCCCCAAATAAAAACATTTTCTGCACTAAAAACCTAAATCAGAAGTGGTTCCCATTTTAGAAAATCTGAAACCTGAGCAAAACCAGGAGATGGTAGGAAACAAGCTCACAGAAAAATGCTTTCGGATTGTTCCTGTTCTGGAAGGTGGACCAAGCACTGGGTTCTACTACAAAGAGAAGGATCTACACTGAAAAATGGATGTGAAAACAGACCCTTCCTCTTGTTGTCAAGTGGCCATTTATGCATCCTGTAAATGTTTTGTACAACCTGACTTCACATAGTCTGGGTTAATAGTTTTACATGGAGCACATAGGCAAAAGTGGAATTGGGTAGTGCTGGTAGGAGTGACCTCATATCTCTCCCTACCGAACCTTCATTCACATATTTATACTGAAGTATTTTATGATGTATGAGTAAGGTCTGTGTGAATTGGATTTGCTGTTAGGACTGGCCCAGTCAAAATTTCAAAAATGCCCCCCATCCTACTAGAGAAGCTGATTAGACTGACAGATAAACCGCTGGTGATGAGACAGTATCATCCTTTAAGGGGCAGAAAACCAAGGTGTGTTTGTATGGGACAAGTAGGCTGAAACACATAGCTCTGTTCCCCAATGCAAGAGAGCAGCCATGACTGGATGCTTCCTTTGCCCTCTCCACACTGCCATTCTCTGCCACTTGAGGCATCTGCCTCACTCTGACCAATTGTAGAGCTGGCCTTGTTTAGTACATATTCTCAAATGGACAGATGTTTAAAATAGCACTAGCTTTACCTCACCTTTTTAGCAGGCCATTGAATCTACAAGCCCATTCCAAGGAAAAGAAGAATGGAGACTGAACTGGATTTAAGAATACAATTAAAGAAGGGAACACTTCTGTGCTTGATCTGATGCCAATGGAGTAGAGATGAATGGATGAGATGTCACTGTTGTGAGTTTGTTATATTTCAGTTAATCATATCTCAGAAAGTTAATGCAGGAACAACTACAGCCTCCACTACCCCAGCTTGATGCTGAAATCATGCATACGTGTAGCTTGCCACATAATAGCTATTAATGCTTATATGAATAGCCATTGGTATATTCCCTTAAAAGGAACATGTAAACGTTCTGTCAGCTTGGGCACTGTCATGGTGTGTATGTATGTACATATATATACATTTAAGAGTTCTCTTGTGGTACTCCTTTTAATGTTTATGTGCAGGAAATGTTGCCAGATGGCATGCCTTCTATGAAGTCCAGCCAACTTGTGCTACATCTAGTGGGAAATGTCTTTCCTTTGTTCTTTGCTTCTGGTTTCAGATCACCTTTTACGAAGGCAAGAATTTCCAAGGGCGCCGCTATGAGTCCGACAGGGACTGTTTGGATTTCCACACTGACTTGAGCCGTTGCAATTCCATCCGTGTGGAGGGGGGTGCCTGGGTTGTTTATGAGCGGCCAAACTTTGCAGGGAATATGTATGTGCTGACCCATGGGGAGTACCCCGAGTACCAACGCTGGATGGGCCTAAATGACCGTCTCAGCTCATGCAAATTCATTCAGTTAGTAAGTCCTCTTTGATTATCTATGGAATCTGCATGAATGGATGGGATATCCTCACGTAAAGATTGTTGAAATGGTTACATTTGATAGTCTCCTTTCTTCACATGCCCAGATCTTCATACACTTTTATTTCACATTTATGAATGATGGCAACACACTTAAGATTCCTAGAGCTGGAAAAAGCCCCAAGGCCCATCTAGTCCAATTCCCTGCCATATAGGAATCCTCTGCTAAAGCCACCCCCAAGAGCCAACCTCTGTTTAAAACCTTCCAGTGAAGGAGAATCCACCTTCCCTTGTATCTGTATTCAGTTGCTCACACAGACACACTCTTATTAAAGCAGGAGTGGGCAACCTGTCATCCTCCAGATGTTGATAAATTCCAACTTGTCTCAGCCAGCATGGCTAGTGAACATGAACAATGGAACAACATCTAGATGTCCTCAGGTTTCCTGCCCCCACATTACAGGACAAGAAGACTCGCATTTCTGACTAAGGCCATATGTTCATTTATTTACTACATTTTTATCCTATTCTTTCTTCAAGCAACATTTTTCCTAGCCTCCCCTCTGCATTTTCTCCGTACAACAACCCCATGAGATTGTTAGGTAAGCTGAGAGATAATGACCCTGGTGAAGTTTGAAGTTGGGTGAGGATATGAACTTAAATCTAAAAATCTTTCCAGTGAACTACATCAGTGCTTGAGAAGAATGTATTGAATTAAGCAGCCGTGGTGGCTATTTGAGTTTGTAATATTTGTGCATTCACACATGTCTTGTTAGCCTTAGGGAGGCTGATTGAGCTACACCTTGGATTGTGACGACTGCATTCATCCAGCCATGTCTCTCTTAGATGTAACCCAAGCTGCATGGCAAGAGTTTTTCACTCTGAACCTTTAGAAAGATAAGATCTGATAAGAACAGACATGAGGGGAACCCAATCACACAGTTGCCAGCTACATACAATGGCCTCCCAGTGAAGCCAAGTTGTCTGCCTCTGCTCATCTTTGTGTTCCTTCTCTTTCTTGTTGCAGTCTGGTGGAGGCAAATACCAGATTCAGTTCTATGAGAAGGGTGACTTTGGTGGCCAGATGTATGAATCCACAGAGGATTGTCCTTCTGTCATGGAGCAGTATCATTTCCGGGAAATCCACTCTTGCAAAGTCCTGGATGGAGCCTGGGTTTTCTATGAGCATCCCAACTTCCGTGGCAGGCAATATTTCCTGGAGAGAGGGGAGTACAGCAAACCCATGGAGTGGGGGGCTGCATCTCCAGTGGTCCAGTCTTTCCGCCGTGTTGCCGAGTAACAAGCAGCAAGAAGTCTGAAACTGAAGTCACAGCTGACTTAATGTCATCAATAAAGCACTTGTGGGCCTGATGCTGTCTGTTGTTGTTTGTGAGAGATGTGTGTCTCTGAGCATATTTTTTTCTTTAAGGGAGTGTGACTTATCTCTGCAATACCCCATTGCAGGGAGGACCCTAGTCCCGTTCAGACCAAAGCTTGGGAATGTTACATTTTTGGGTCATAGCTTTCAAAATCTCTAAGCCAGAGTGGTCCGTGGGGGCACTTTGAGAGTTGTATTCCAAAAAGGTACTTTTGACAGGCTCTGATTCAGACCCCTTTTGACACATTCACTGAAATGCAGGATCTTGCTGCCTTTCCCATGCTCTGTGTGTGTGTGTGTGTGTGTGTGTGTGAGAGTCGGTGAGGGTGAGGGTGAGGGTGAGAGAGAGAGAGAAGAGAAAGAGTGAGAGTACGCAGGGGTGGGGAGATATATCTGAAGAGGCTTCAAGGCATATCCAGCCAGTACCTTGCCATGCTTCCTAATTAGGTATGAAAAACATGCAAGATAAAAGGCAGGCACCATTGCTCTGGGGAACACACTCTCTTCCATGGCACTGCAGCAGTGAGAAAATGCTTTTGGATGTGACTGCCTGGGTCGCAAAACTTTCCTGTCTATGCTGGTCTTGTAAAATACAAAGCCTTGATACTTTTACGAATAAACGTTCCTGGTGTGAAGAGAAACAAACATGTTGGCTGTCTGTGTGCAGGGAGGGAGGGAGGGGGAAGACTTTCATATATCCATGTGGGTGAGAGAAGGTACCTTGAAACAAAACAATGTGGCCCTCCACATTTGTGGGTTTGACTTTCATAGATTTGATTACTTGTGGGTTTCTCTATCCCCTGCCCCCCACCTCGGTGTCTTCTTTTCTTGGGGAGCCTTCCCTGTTGATGGCTCCAACCAGGCCACACAGCCCTTTAAAAACTCACCTGTGGTCAGAGAGTTAGAAGAGACCACAAGGACCATTGAGTCCAACCCCTGCCATGCAGGAGTACATCATCAAAGCATTCCTGATAGGGGGCCTTCCAGCCTCTGTTTACAAACCTCCAAAGAAGGAGACTCCACCACATTCCAAGGCAGCTCGTTCAACTGTCGAACTGCTCTAACCATCAGGAAATTCTTCCTAACGTTTAGATGGAATATCTTTTCCTGAAGTTTGAAGCCATTACTCCATGTCTTAGTCTCTGGAGCAGCAGAAAACAGGTTTGTTCCATCTTCCATATGACATCCCATATGGTCCTCCTCCTCCTCCTCCTCCACCAGCCACTGTCTAGTCAGCTGAGGATGGCTTGCAACCTGATTTCTCATCACCACAAGCCCTGTGCTAATGCCCTTCCACACCCAAGGACAATGATGGGTGCGAGCAAGGAAGTATAGAGCCACCATGCTAACTCACCCCCTTTCCCTCTCCTTTCGCTGATCTGGATTGGACCCTGGGTGCCCAATCCCACCTTGGCCCCGTTCCTAGACACACACACACATTTTGATGTTTGCAGTTTTCCCAGTCTTGCAAGGGCCCTGCAAAACCATAACCCTAGCCAATGCTGACGACTTGTTCGCACATTTGAGCTGGCTATATCAGAGTCCACTGGAAATGTTTTTACTCCTCTTAAGATTTTCTGCAATGTGAATTGTAGGATAATGAGGGAGATGCAAGACTGAGACTGTCCGTACAAGATTAAGGCTTTGGATAGCACCATCAAGCCATTTATCCTGGCTGTTTGCTTCAAACATTTGGATAGCTGTTCTGAAGATCATGGATAATGACAATTGGAGCCAGGTAGCACTGCTAGGGCTGGACCTTTGGATCCATGTCCAGCAACCTGCAGCCCAGTAGAACCTGAGACAACAATGCCTGATCAGTGGCAGTCACTGCAACATTTTTTCTCTCTCCTTACAACCAAAGACTACTACGGACTGCCAGAATTACCAATAAATGGGTCCTAGAGCAAATCAAGCCTGAACTTTCCCTGGAAGCCAAAATAACTAGACTGAAGCTATCATGCTTTGACCATATCATGAGACAACATGATGCTTTAGAAAAGACTATATTGTTTAATAAAGTAGAGGGGAATAGGATAAGAGGAAGACCACATTACAGGTGGAAAGACTCAACTAAGGACGTCACTGTAGTGAGCTTGCAGAATCTGAGAAGGGCAGGGTGATGACAAGGTGATTTGGAGATCTCTTGTTCAGAGAGTTGCTGTAAGTCAAAGCTGACTTGACAGCAACTAACAACAATGAGAAGACAGCAAGAACTAACAAGAACAAGTATGAATACTTCTGTGAGCAAAGTCCACAGTTTAAGTATGTGCTGTGTGAAGAGGCATATCTGGATCCATTTATCTTTCAGAATGTCTCTTTCCATTCATTGCTATGCCACTTAGGATTCTTGGGTGGAAGCCATGAGAGGCAAACTGAAATCACACTGATAATATATCTGAAGTTCGTTTTCTCTCCTGGAAGTAGCAGTTGGAAAAAAAAATCCAGTAACTCTGAATCTCATTTCTAGGGCCATTTCCTCAGTAGACTGTTATAGTGCTATTATTCCACTTTCAATATCCTATGGAATCCTCAAAGGCCCCTCTCTAAACTGCAAACCCCAGGATTCCATTGGATGTTGAAAGTGGAATAATAGCATTAAAACAGTCTAGTGCAGAAATAGCCTAGGATAGCAGGCCTATACCCTCTAAGAACCATTGTGCAACCAATTCTATTGTCTTCCCTGGGCTTAGGAAGGGTAAAGTCTAAAGTGCATATGTCACATTGAAATCCATAGAAGTAAGTCATGCTTGTTCCCTCTATCCCTGATTGCACCCCACATTTGTTTGTTACAATTGTATTCTTCTCTTCTTTCAAGGAGTCCAACGGGACACACACGTTCCTCCTTTTTATCCTTCCCACAGCCCTGTGCGGAAAGTCAGGTTAAGCTGAAAATTGGCATTCTGGCTGAAGGTCACCCAGTAAGTTTCTTGGACAAATGAGGATTTGTATTCAATTCTCCCGGTTCCCAGTCCAACACCCTCTAACCACTACACACATCATGCTGGTTCCCCTCTTCTCTCAGCATAAAATCTCTATTTTTCCCCCCTATTCTGAACAAGTATGTTTCACCTCTTTGCCACCAGATGTCATCCTTTATCTTTTTTCCTAAACATCTGGAACAATGTGACGAAATCTTTGGGGAAACTCATTCCATCTCTACCTCCCACTCCCATTACGTTATGCCTGAAGTCTTGGAAAATAACAAATGCCTGTTTTGTTGGGCATTCTGTCTGGCAAGTACTCTAGGGAATCTAAGAATTTTTGCATATCAAGCAAGGGATTGGGGGACTTTGGATAATGATATTTGTTGTAAAAAGTGTGCACTTTCCTAGCAAGGGCCCTGCAGTCTCTTCCAGTTTGATATATGAGGTTATTATGGAGCAACGAAGCTTGGTATGTGATGCTTGTCAGCAGCTACAATAATATAGCCTCTGTGAATACACTGTTAATTAGGAACTGGACAAGCAGGAAATACTCCCTCAGGGGCCAAGAGAGAGGAACTCTGTTTCAGTCTTGGTGAGGTGTAAGAATCAATGGAAGGGTAGTAAGATGCAGAGTTTAGGAGTAAATAAATACAAATGTCTAGCTACTCATAAAATCTTTCTCCTCAGTAATGATGAGGTAATTATATTGCATTACAATTGTAACACAATTACAGGTATCTTCCCTCCTTTTGCGATGGCAGATTTGAGTTACTTTTATAGTTATAAATGATGAGGGAGGTATACCATGTAGTTCAGTGGTTCTCAACCTGTGGGTCCCCAGATGTTTTTAGACTTCAGCTCCCAGAAGCCTTGAGCATTGACCATAGTGGCTGGGACTTCTGGGAGCTGAAGTCCACAAACATCTGGGGACCCACAGGTTGAGAACCACTGATGTAGTTAATTTATTAATGCTCTGCCTCATACTCTGTTGTAGGGGGTGTTGAAGCGACGGTGAGGTGAAGAGAGGGAAAATGCCTGTTGTACCACATGGCTTGTAGCATGCAGACTTTTTTGGGGTGGGAGAAATTAAATGAATTTGAGACACTGAGAAACATGAATTGTCTTTAAACAATGCAACTATGGCAATTTCTGCACTGGCCTGTTATAGTGCTGTTATTCCACTTTCAACAGCCTATGGAATCTTGGGGTTTGCAGTTTAGGGTGGGGCCTTTGAGGGCCCTCCCTAAACTGCAAACCCCAGGATTTTCCATAGGATGTTGAAAGTGAAATAATAGCACTATAACAGCCTAGTGAGAAAATGGCCCTAAGTGTGATGCTCACCCATTGAATAGATCAACTGAATTCCCATGGTTGCCATCTTTAGTTCATAGAACTATGACGTTGGCAGAGGTAAACAATTTTAACTATATCGTACACTACCTGACCTGAGAGACAGTCATTTTTGAGAGCAGGAGGCCTTGAGGTAGCTGAGAATGGTGGACCTGGAGAAGAGAATGTTAAGGATCATCAATATACTGAGTTATAAAAGCAGAAAGATAAATGACAAATGGTTGCAACATTATAATCAGATTCAAATAAGTAGTATTTAGCATATGCATAGCATTTTTGAGCATTTAAGGCACTTCAGATAGATTATTCTGTTTGTATTCTTTATTCAGAACACTTTTTTTATTGGTTTTATTATCAACATAATTAGCCCTGTATTGGAGGAGTATCTGTAAAAATGCAGGCCAACCTTCCTCAACGGAAGGCCCTTCAGTTGTGTTGGACTATAGTTTCCATCATTCCAGGCATCTGACTGGGGATGATGAGAGTTCTAGTTAAAACCATCCAGAGATTGTAATTTGGAAGTACGGTTGTTGTAGGCCAGAGCTGAGGTGACAGTGTTTGTCTGAGGTTGTCTGATGAGTTTCTGTATGAACTAACTTGCCAGTTGCCACTCAGAATGCCATATACAGTTTCCATAATTATAATAACTATCGTGTTAACAACAATCAATCAGCAATCAACATAGGTTTTTATCCTATGAATGAATGTAGATGAAGATTACTATTACTGCCTGGGAAATATAATATCAGATTTAGTATATCTTCGGATACAGCTGTTGTTGTTATGTGCCTTCATAGAACCATAGAACTGGAAGAAACCACAAGGGCCTTCGAGCCCAACCCCATGCCATGCAGGAACACACAATCAAAGCATTCCTGACAGATGGCCATCAGCCTCTGTTTAAAAACCACACTCTGAGACAATGTATTCCACTGTCAAACGGCTCTTTCTCTCACAAAGTCCTTCCTAATATTTAGAAGGAATCCCTTTTCCTGAGGTTTGAAGCCATTGCTCCATGCTCTAGGCCCTTTCTGCACTCTGCCTTCTTGCGTAGTCCTCTGGTGGTGATCCTGGCAACGGCTCTTCTGGGAGGGAGTGTGATGGGACTGCTCCCTTCCGCCCTGAACTGGCTCCTTGCAGAAGGGAGCGCAATGGACATGCCTCTTCCTTCCACAGCACAGCTGCTTACTTTCCTAGGCTGTGCTGGGGTAGGAAGCACTGCCGTTGTGCTTCCTGCCCTTCCACAGGACAGTAAGTGTGGGATGGTGGCACGATCACAGGTCATTGACAGGGAAAACCTGTCAATGATTTAATCCTCTATCGTGCCACCTGAGGATGGGAGAGGAGCAGGACAGTGATGACATCATGCAAAAGTGTTGTTGTGGTCCTGTTCCTCTCCCATTCCCATACTGGGATGGGAGGCTACTTGGGAAAGGGCCCTAGTCTCTGGAGAAGCAGAAAACAAGCTTGCTTCATCTTTCATATGACACCCCTTCAAATATTTAAATATGCTTATCATGTCACCTCTTGTCCTTCTCTTCTCCATGCTAAACATACCCAGCTCTCTAAGCCATTCCTATGGGGCATGGTTTCTAGGCTTTTTACCATTTTGGTCACCCTCCTCTGGACACATTCCAGTTTGTCAATATACTTCTTGAATTGTGGTGCCCAGAACTGGACACAGTAGTCCAGGTGGGGTCTGATCAAAGCAGAATAGACTGGTGCTACTGCTTCCCTCAGTCTAGACACTACACTCCTATTGATGCAGCCTAGAATCACATTGGCTTTTTTGCTGTTGCATTACACTGTGACTCACATTCAGCTTCTCTTTCACAAGTACTGTGATCAAGCCAGGTATCATTCATGTTATATTTTCTGCCCAAATGCAGTACCTTATATTTCTCCCTGTTGAAATTCATTTTGTTAGCTTTAGCCCAGCTCTCTAATCTATTAAGGTAATTTTGGATTCTGATCCTGTCCTCTGGGGTATTAGCTTCCCCTCCTAATTTGATGTCATCTGCAAATTTGATAAGCATGCCCTCTGTTCCATTATCCAGTTCATATGTAAAGATGTTGAATAGCATGAGACCCAGGACAGAACCTTGTTCAAGCCAACCTCTGCTAACGGGGACCCTATCCTAGAGTTTTCTTGGCAAAATATATCCAGAAGGCATTTGCCATTATCTTTCTTGGAGGCTGAGACAGTGTGATGTAGCCAAGGTCACCCAGCAGGTTTCCATGGTTCATCAAACCTTGGTCCCCAAGAATCCTACTCCAATGCTAATACAGCTACGCCACATTGGTTCTCTTAAAGCCTCTTGCATGGCCAACAGCATCCCATCCTTTGTGATCCTTACATCAAAAGGATATGGGATATGGAATACGGGATACGAATCAAGATAAAAACGCAATGCAGAACCCCTACATTTGTTATCCATTCCTACCTCTGTTGATTTAACCTAACAAACCAAGTCCTAATTTTGGCACTATCATTGCAACAGCTGAGGTACCACTTCTGTGTAGTTTGCAACATGTGTGTCTTCTGCACATCTAGGCCAGGTGCCCTGATGGAAGCAGAAAAGTGGAGTAAGATTGTCATGTGGAAGCCATTTTTTGCTTGCTTGTTCTACTTCTCCTATATTAGCATTTCTTCTGAATGCCCTTTTATTGGATTCTGTGATCTGCCTAGTGCCAAAATGCAATTATCAGAGTTCCCTTCTCTTCTCTCCAAACTGTTCTTGCCCTCTGGTGAATTTCACATTGTGCCTCAATGTTGGCAACTAATACGAATAACAATAAAGTGTGGTAGGTGTTTTAGGAAGGAGAAAAAAATTAGATTACTTTTTTTCCAGTGGGGGCTCCTTTGCTGGAGCTGCACACAGAATGGAGTGCAGATGGATATGAGCCACAGACAGAGAACAAGCAATCGGAACTGCTCAGTTGATGCCTTGCCTTGACAGCTAATTTCCATTTTTCAGTATCAGGGGGTCTGTTCCAGTAATTGGCATGCAGATTGTGTCTGATGGGCCTGTTAGACAGAAGAAAAGAATCTGCTGGTTAGAATAAGCCAACCCCAGGCTGATGGATGGGGCATAAGGAGGTCATTCCAAAAGAGAATATATATGTAGGTATATACACACTCTCTCTCTACACAGAATGTATATAAAAATTCACAGTCCGTGCCCTCCCCTTCGCCCCTTCTCCCTTTATCCTGCAAAGTCTAATTTATCATCTTCCATTGAGACAAATCCAGCTCCCTTCCTCTCTCTTTCCTTTTTCCCTTTAAGGGATATTTGATGGAACCTATTCTTGGTTTTAATAACACGACGGTAGGGCAAGGAGGAAATTAAAGTGGTGCCATGGTTCATTACCAGCCCAAGATCCTCCAGAACTGGCCCAGTTGTTAATTACACTAAAGGAATTAATTCTTCCCCCTCACCATCCTTGATCCACTGGGCAAGGAAGCAGGGAGCATATCGTGCCTGGCAGAAACCTGAGCCATTTGTATTTGTTTCCTGCACTTTTTCTAGAATGATTGCTTATATTGGCTTCTAAACTTGGGACCTTTTCCAGTACTGAAATTCATTGGGCTGGAGCAACACAAATTGGATGCCACTACAAGCTTTGCAGAAACTTGGAGGCAGATGTAGAAGAGACAACACTGACACTCATTTTCTATGGCCTGTCATGGTCTTTGGTCCAAATGTCTTTGCTCTGATCTGTATGCTGGAAAAACAGGGACTACCAGTCTTGTTGTAAGACATATCAAGTGCCATCATGATGTTTCTATTTTAGGTACCTGTTGGCAGGACTCTGAAACAATTTTTTTTGTCCTCCAAACCAAAGAATTCCTCCAGCCAGCATTTTTTTTAATATATCAGTTTTTCTCAGGAAAGAGTGTGACTGTATTTGCTGATCATACATGGTGTGGTTTGTTGAAATTCGGCTTGTGATTAAATCCATCTCTACCAATAAGACACAGATCTGCCAAAGAGGTAAGAGAGAATGAAACCAGCAACACACCCAAAATGAGAAAGATAAGCCATGCCTTGTTTGGTTGTCTGGCATACAATTTGTGGCTTAACTCATAAAGCATGGTTAACACAAACTAGAGCTTACTGTGACATGAGAACATGTGTTCGCTGTCTTCTGTATTAGTATAAACATCTTAAATTCCTTTAATGAAAGAAAAAAAGCACCTCCCACACAGCAGAGTTGTTCCCGCTTGTAATAAGACTCTTCTCTTTCATTACATTTGCACATCTATAATATCTGATTACAAAATGGGCATCAATGCTCATGCTATCATAGCAAGAAAGTTGCCTAACTGATGCCTAAAAATAATTAGCTATCTGCAGACTTGCATATTATCCACTGCTAAGAGTCCCTTTCTACTTGTTTCACAAAGCTAAAACACACAGAGAAATATGATTGTTCTCATGACCACAGCAAGCAGTTTCCATATAGTCTTGCCACAGTTGTTGGGCTCTCTGGGTGTTATTTTTGACATATTCAACCAGGACCTCAAGGGTAGTGATGAGTATCTTGCAACATGCATAGCCAGTGGCATGCAATATAATGTTTCTGAAATGGATAATTACTTGCCTCAGTACATAAATTGTTCCAGTTCATAATGATGAAGTGTATTATAATTTAATTATTCTTTATCATGAGATGCTGAGCTTTATCTTGTCTCAGTCTTATTTAAGCTTCCTTGGGTCCCATGTTGGGAGAAAGGTGGGGTAATTAATAAATAAATAAAGATTAGGTATCATTTCCCTCAAAAGCTCTCTGGCTTGGGATATTAAATGAGAAGCTGAGTGTCTGGTAGACATGATGGCCAAAGTCAACAATTCTGAAGGTGTACCTGCAAATCCTTTTTAATGCTAGCCACTTCTCATTGAATCTGTGTTGATATGTGAGATATGCAACAAAATGTCCCAGTATTGACATCTTCTGTTAAGGGAGACAGCCATGCCCTTTTGCAGGTCATTCCATTCCACATTCCTCCTGGTATCCTGATCTTTATTTCACTTGGCTCTTTTATTTTAGGACCTCACCTTTTCCTCTTTTCCTCTAATTTTTTTTTGGGGAACTTCTCCAAATGCCAAAGTCTCCCAAAGCTGCTGAAATTCCCTTCTAGTTATAGTATGCTGCCATGTGATCTTTCAGGTTAAAAAATGCCATTCATAGATAGCGGTTATCATCCAGTATAAACACTGGCAGATTCCATTACATGCCAAAAACTGTATCAACATGCAGAACAACAATCGATATACACAATGTACATACATTGGATGTAACATGTGGATACCTCTCATATCACATAGAATAACTACAAGTGTGTACAAATCTATAATTATGTTATGTATGCTGAATACAACATGTAAATATCCATGTTTTGCAGCTGTTTGAGAAAAGTCAGGCCTCTCCTTCTTATGATTAGGAATTAAACATAATCTGCCTCACATGTGTTTCAGAATGTTGGATTTTCTTGTTGACTCCATCATTTGTGGAAATATTCCAGATTTTTTTTTCACCCTAGTGGATCTTAGGCAGAATATAATACAGAAAATAATACACATTTTTCTGCCAAGTGTGCTTATGCAAAGGCCTTTAGATTTATATACACAAATATAAGCTTCCCCCGTCTCTTTTATTTGCATCTGTTTCATTATCATCCACCACTTTTGAGAGTAACACAATATTTTCCACAGACATATATGTAAATATCTCTGTAAATTTCAAGGGCAGTGGATTCTTCTCATCTGGACCCTTGAAACAAGGTAGTCTGATATTGCAAGAATGCTGCCCCTTCACAGCAGGAAAATCTAATACCAGCAGATTCCATGGTGGATTTCACCTGCATCCCAACCTCCTCCTGGGCAGGACTCCTATCGTAAGGGAATTCTAGCAGTATCCTCTCTAGTTTCTATGCTCTTTCTTTTGGATTCTACAGTTCTGTCAGTACTATTATAGTTCTAAAGTCAATTGTTCTAAGTATTAAAAACCAGACAATCCTGCCTGTTTGCTGTTCTGCTTCTGAAGTGAAGACTATGTATGTCATCACATTGATAGGGTTTAATGTCAGGTTGTCCACAGGCACATTTCTGTAACTTTTGAGAATGCCTTTGAAATCTATTGGACATCTATTGTTCTAGTCTAGCAAGACTGCCTCTGCCTTTTGTTTTCATTCCTGTTTAGAAATGTCCAAGCTGCAAACTATAAAAGAGAAGGTCAAGAACAGCATTTAGTGTTCCTCCACTTATTCCATGGATAATCTCTTGCTTCCTCCAAATATATTGTTGAGTGTCTTAAGGTGTCATGCTGCTTTGACTATGTTACCCACAGTGTGGCCATGAACCAAAGGCTGAAGTACCTTTCTATTCTTTTAGACTCTCTTAAATAGAGAATAGCTCTTAGCATTTGCCCTTGACTCTCTAATTGTACAGTCTCGGCTGAAACATGTATCCAAAGGCACACATGCACACAAGCAGCTGTTTATAAGGGCCTAGGGAGCCTGTGAAGAACTGGGCAAGTCCCAGTGGAATGGAAATGCAAAAGAGCAAGTCCAGTTTATTGGAAATTGCTCCTTTCACAAATGTCTTGTGCTGGCAGTCTGTGTGTTGGAGTCCAAGGAAGCTGCCTGTTAGGACTGGAAACAGTGCTGATGTGCCCTGAGAAAAAGATAGAGCCAACTGGGATTGGAAGAGAGCAATCGGTGATGTTAGGGGACTGTGTGCAATTATTATTGGTTTATTATTCATTAAAACATTGATATCCTGTTACATACCATACGATCTCAGGCTGGTCCACAATAAAATCAAGTTAACCAGTTTAAACAATGTAAAATAGCAAACACAATTTAAACAGGCTAAATGTATGTTCAGCTGACTGACAAATTTAAACAAGACAAATTAAAACTGTTTTAAACATTCTGAAACCATGACAGCTGTGCAGACTTGGGTAAAATCAATTAGGCCCCCAAAGACTTTAAAGCTGACTGAAACCCTGTTGGTGGATTACAATACTGAAAGTTGGGCTTATGCCATTGCAACTCACTTCTTTGGTTATTGCGGAGGATGGAATTTTGTTCTAACAATGCAATAACCTCCTCCAAATCTTCCCCCACACCCCACTTGTAAGAAACATAGCCCCTTTAGCCCTTTCCGTTCTGTGTTGTCAGAGACCTTGGGGATAACTGACAATGTACCCAGCTATTTTCCTGTAGCTGATGTGCTTCAAGGACCATCTACAGAGACTTCCCAAGGACCTCAGATGTCTCTGTGAATGTCTGTTGCTACATGTCCAGCCACAGGAAAATAGCTAGACTCATTTCCACTGAAAGCTGACAGGGAAATCATCAACTCATTTGAAATGTGGTGCTGGAGAAGAGTTCTATGGATACCATGGGCTGTTTAAAAGACAATGGCCGTTTCCGCACGGGGTTTTTAAAACGGTGCAGTCCGTCCTCCAAGGAGGAGGTCTGCACCTGGGAATGGACTGGGTCGGACCTACTTAACGTAGACCCACACCTCAGCCCGCTCCGGAATGACCCCAAGTGGTCGTCCAGCGTGCTTTTGAAAAACTGCTAAAAACAGGTCTTTCAAAAGCACGGAGCGCACCACTGCGAGCCTGCTCCCTTATGCAGATTCGCAGGCTCACCCCAATGCGAGCCTGCAATCTGCCAGGGGTGGGCTTTAGGCTGCCGAGCTTCAGCGGTTGGTTGAGACCCTCGACCAACCAGAAGCTGCCATTTGGGACGCTGGAGCAGTGTGTATCGACGAGCACGCACTGCTCCGGAGCAGTGTGGACCGGACCGGGGAGCCGAAAAGTCCAGTGAGTAGCGGCGTGGGGCGATTCCCTCACCCCATGTGGAAATGGCCAATGATTGGGCCTTAGAGCAAATCAATCCTTAGAACAAATCAAGTCAAATCAACTCTCTCTAGAAGCAAAGATGGCTAAAATGAGGTTGTCATATTTTGCACATATTATGAGATGACAAGACCAATTAGAAAAGACAATAGTGCTTGGTAAAGTGGAAGGCAGTAGGAAAAGGAGAAGACTGCAGTACATGTGGATTGACTTAGGCCATTTCCACACTAGACTGTTCTAGTGTTATTATTCTACTTTCAACATCCTATGGAATTCTCAAGGTCCCTCCCTAAACTGCAAACCCCAGGATTCTATAAGATGTTGAAAGTGGAATAATAGCACTGTAACAGTCTAGTGCAGAAATGGCCTCTGTCAAGGAAGCTGCAGCTGAGTGTGCAAGACCTGAGCAAGGCAGTTGATGAGTGGCGATCTCAGAGGTCTCTGGTTCATAGGGTTGCCGTAATCAGAGTTAACTTGACAGCAAATATCAGTAATAACAATCTCCACTGTTCCCTCTGCTCTCTGACAACACAGAAGTGGCTGTGCTGGGGGTGGGCTGTGTTGCTTACAGGGTCGGTTGTGCTAGAATCAGGAGACATAGCAGTGGAGATATAACTATGTGATACATGTATATCTCCCAAAGCAGGATCTTGTCTGCCTTATTTTCAATTGGTACTAGAATGATACCAGAGGTGATGCCAGTCAGGGAGAAAATTCCACAACTGCGGTGCCACTGCAGAGAAGACTATCTTTCACAACTCCCAAAAGTGTATTGCCTGCATTGATGGGTCACAGAGGTAAGCTTCTCCTACAGACTTCAGTCCTCAGGCAGGTATATATGAGGATAGAGACTTCAGGTATTGAGGTTCCAAATCATTTAGTGCTTTGCATATCACTACCAGTATCCTGAATTCAGACCAGATATATACTGGCAGCCAGTGCAACTTCTTTAGGACCCGGTGCAGTAAGATGTCTTTGCAGGGTTCTTCTGTTGATTCAGTGCATGTATGCTGGCAAAGCATGTGCTCCAAGTATGGAGTGGGGGTTATGGAAGTTTGCCACATTGGTCTGTCTCTAACTCTTCCCTGTCTAGCTTGTTGCCACACCTGCTTTTTCTTGTGTCCTACCTCCACTTAAAAAAAGAAAGAAAAAAGAACCTATCCCCTCCTCCCTTGCTTCCCTTTCCAGGCTGTGGGATAGTGATGAATGGATTCCCTTTTCTTTCCTTTCAAATAACTCTTTTTACAGGGTTTAATCACAGGTATCATTTATTTTACGTATACGTGTAATTTGTACCCCATTGTTTTTCCAGTACAAGATGCATGGTGGCTTAATAGTATAGGCTTAAATAGTGTATAGTACAAAAGTTTACCCCCCACTTGAAAAATCAATCGGATTGAAACTGAAATAAATAAATAAGTAAATAAATAAATAACACGAATAAAAAAGAATTGAAAAACATTTCAAACATAATAATGAAGATAAAGGAGCAGCACTCTCCATTATAATAGGCCTGTCTGCTATAGCCAGTTAAAAGCCAAAGTCTGCCTTTTTTCAATAAAAAATAAAAAGGGCAAAGAATCATAAAGATGAAAGGAAACACAAGGCCCATTTAGTCCAACTCCTTACCATGCAAAAATGTACAACTAAAGAAGTCCTGAGAGATGCCCATCTGACCTCTCTTTAAAGACCTCCGAAGAAATAAGTTTGTCAATATCCTTCTTGACTGCTAGTGCCCACAACTGTGCACAGGATTTCAGGTGAGGTCAGAGCAAAGAAGAATTAAGTGGTACTGTTAGTTTCCTGTATCAGGATACCATGCTCCTATTGATAAGGCCTACAATTACATTGGTTTTTTTGGCCTAGGAATCACACTTTTGGATTATGTTTAGCTTGTGGTCCACTAAGACCCAAGGTTCACATGTGCTGTCATCAAGTCAAGTGTCACCCATCTATACTTGTGTATTTCATTTTTCCTGCTTAATGTAGTACCTTACATTTACCTCTGCTGAAGTTAGTTTTGGCTCAGCTCATTTTGAATCCCAATCCTGTTCTCTGAAGTATTAGCAATCTCTCCAGATTTCGTGACATCTGCAAATTTGGTAAGTATGTTTTCTACTATATTATCTAAGTAAAGATGTTAAACAACAGCAGGCCCAGAACAGAAGTCTTTGGCACTCCCCATGTCACTTCTCTCCAGGATGAAGAGGAATCAGTAGTGAGTATTCTTTGGGTTCAGCTCATCAAGCAGTTAACAAATCTTCACAACATTGGTATTGTCTAACTTTTGTCTGCAAGGATATAATGGAAAACTTTGTCAAAAGTCTTACTGAAATCAAAATATTTGATTGACTTTCACAGCATTCCCCTGATCTACCTAGTTTGTAATTCTGATTTTTAAAAAGAGAGATAATACTAGTCTGGAATGACTTTTTTTTTTTTTTTTGAGAATTCCATGCCAAAGTTAAAGGTTTGGGAAAAAAAGTTTTTTTAAAAAAAAACTGGGATAGCTCTTTAAAAGGAAAACCTATTTTGGTTATAGTTCAACTCTTCCTTTCAACAACGCTCCCAAGGCCACTTGCAACAATTTAGAAAGACATCTTGCAACAGTCATAGAAATACAAACGGTTAATAAAAGAGAGTCTGAAGAAACAAAAGAAACAACACATGCTACAATGACAAAGAGTAATTATTTCAAAACCAAATATGTGAAATAAAAAAAAAAGTCACATTTTTGATGCTCAGCTGAAGGCCAAGAAAGAAGGAACTGGTGGAATCGGGCTTCCTCAATGAGAAAACACTACGGCCATTTCCGCACGAGTCTGTTATAGCGCGATGATTCCACTTTCAACCTCCTATGGAATCCTGGGGTTTGCAGTTTCGGGAGGGGCCAACCGGCCCCTCCCGAAACTGCAAACCCCAGGATTCCATAGGAGGTTGAAAGTGGAATCATCGCGCTATAACAGACTCGTGCGGAAATGGCCTACGACTTTGCCATGACTACCAAGACAGTTATGTGGTGCCATGGCTCTGAAGATGAAGTCACAAAGACCTGCTTGTAAAAGTGAAGCAGGCAGAGGGTTTTCAAATTCAAAATGACATATATTCAAAGATTTGATACACTGACTTAGATCCCATGGAGCAGTTGCATGGGACAATGCTTTCGTTTGTGCAAAGGGGAGTTTGGATTTCATTTAATTACTGCTCATTCCCCAAGGTCACATTGAATGTAATTTCATAAGGTTCCCTGACCCTCAGGAAAGGCTTTTCAGGAACCCTAAAGGGCTGAAGAGGGAAACAGCAATCCTTCTTATGTGAACAGGACACTCCTTACAGTTCTTCTAGTCCATGCCATTGATTACTAAAAGGTAAGTCCTCTGGTTTAAAAAAAAGAAAGTAACAATATCTCTGCTCTTTCTCCCTTCGCACCCTCCTCTCCCCCCATAGTTGTGGCAGGAACAAAATCACTGTCTGCTGTTTTAGTCCGGTCAGCTCCCATTTTCAGATAACGTGCATCTGATAACAGACATCTGAAAATAACAAACCTTTATTGCTGAGACTACAATGAAGTTCCGTGGCTCTGTTCTTCTTCTGTCTAAAGCGAACTGCTTGGCTCTGTTCCCTCCTCCCCGCTTTCTGTTTTTCACCTAGGCTTCCACACTAGAAAGTGTAGAAGACATTAATGAGACAGGATGTGCTCTGTGCCAGGGGGCATAAGTGATATGCTTGGGAATGAGAATATTCATTCTGATATTCCTCAGAATGTTGTCAATTTGTAACTTTTCAAAGATGCCTGGTGGCTGCATAGTAAGGGGCATGGTTATCTTTGAAAGTGGGGATCAATGTGCAGATGTTTTGCCTGGTCTCTCCGATAGCGTTGCATACTCCCAGCAGGACATGCACAATTCTCTTTATTTCTAAAAAGAAAGTTTAAACAGCCAATAGGCTGTAGTTGCCTGTGTGTATCAGTGGGGCTAATATGGTATGACACCATTTAGTAGCTAGCTTTAATGATATTGGACAGAAGGCTTGTCCTTAAAAAATTCTGGCATTAGCTACACTGTAAAGAGCAACCAACGTATAGAAAGGAATTTGTAAGTGTAAGGTTTAGAGCAGATAGGAGTACAAAGGAAGGTCTGTATCTTGCACTTAAGGAAATAGAAAACAATATTCCCACAATAACTTTGAGGGTATATTTCGCTCCCTAGTTAAATTGAATGTATCATTTCTGCCCCGAGCCCTCTAGATTTTTTAAGTCTATGAGGAGGAATTGTTCCTGAGTGCCTTCAAGTCAGCTCCAACTTCTGGTAATCCTATCGTAGTTTTTTTTCTTTTTCTGGAAAGAGTTATTCAGAAGTGGGTTGCCATTGCTTTCCTCTAAGGCTGAGAAAGTACAACATGCTCAAGGTCGCACGGCAGGTTTCCATTGTGATGACAGCTGTGCATTGGGTTTACTGGTTTGGGGAAAATCTCTGCCAGCACCAACTCTCTCTCTCTCTCCCTGCAAGACCTTATAGGCAATAGATTTTGAAAATGGACAATGGAAAATTAATGAGAGTAGGTCCAAAAACAAGGAGAAAGAAATCAGATTGAAGACAAGCTGATTTTGAAACATAAACAATTATTTTTTAGGTTGTTGTGGGTTTTCCAGGTTTTGAGGCCGTGTTCTATTAGTATTTTCTCCTGATGTTTCGCCTGCATCTGTGGCTGGCTTCTTCAGAGGATATGATACCAGCCACAGATGCAGGTGAAACGTCAGGAGAAAATACTAATAGAACACGGCCTCAAAACCTGGAAAACCCACAACAACCTATGGATTCTGGCCGTGAAAGCCTTCTACTTTACAATTATTTCTTTATTCAAAGACAGAAGAACATAACAGCAGCAGAACCCAAGAGAACAATCTGTCTTCAATACAAGCTGTTTCTCAAAAGTAAAGAGGGGGAGGATGGCACAGGTGCTAAAAATTCTACTCCTGATCAAACTAAGGGGGCTAAAGGAGTGCAGCTAAGCTTAAGGGACTGCAGATTAAGGCCCTTTCCCCACCTTACCTGCATCTCGCGACGTCACGGCATCATCCTGGCAGTGCCTTTGCTGGTATGGGAGTGTGTCCTGAATGCTCCTCTCCACACCTGGCTGGCAGCCAGAGGATGGTAGCATTCAGGACACTCTCCTTCCTTCAGCAGGGCAGCTGGCCTCTTCCAGTGTGGGACTGAAGAAAGAAGCACCTTGATAGCACTTCTGCCCTTTCTGCATGGCCCCAGCTGATGTGATCGTTGCGCAAAAGAGGCCTATTATTGGGTCTGGATTTTTTTCTGGTAATAGTATAACACACAAACACGATGGCTGGGGATGCAACGGGAGTGGGACTACGATGGTACTGTGCAGTAGCACATGTCACAAACTGGCTTCAATGTGTCCCTATGCCAGGATTCCATAGGATGTTGAAAGTGGAATAATTGCACTATAAGAGTGTAGTGTGGAAATGGCCATACACATGTATTCTCTTGCTCACCAGTAGGAACAATAGTCCGGTTGGCTTGGAGGCTGAAGATGAGGGCAGCAGGTTCTTCTCTTGGGGGATTCTCTGTGACTCTTCCAAGCTCTTTCTGGTCTGTCTCCACAAAGTTTCTCCTCTGTCATCTTCCAGGCTCCTTTTTGGCCTTTTTCTATCTAGGGTGCAGGTCTGCAAGTCTGTATCTGCAAGCAGGCTCTTTTCTTCTCTTAGGGGAAACAGCTGCCTCTTCATGTTTCTGTGTGTCTGTATTAAACTCTTTCCTAACTTGGGGGATGTCACCTGGATTCAAGGGGATGCTTTCTGGGAGGGGCTAACATGACCTTAATGTTATACTTTGGAAATTCAAACATTTAGATTTGAATATGACCTCTCATCATTATCCTCTGAGTACCGGTAATGACTTTTAAGTAGTCTGGAGGGATGCAAACAATAGATTTTGTACACATTGGACAGCCATTTGCTCCCTTTCAGATCCAGATGTGATTTCCCAATATTATTGGACAATGTACATTACCTTACAAAGGGAGTAATACTGGTCTGAACTAGTTTTGCAAAGCTTATATTCAGTGGAACTGAACAAGTCAGTTAAGAACCATTGGTGTAGAGATGAGGGGAAAGGGGGCAGTGCACCTTGGGCTGCACTTTTTTGGGGGCACCACTGCTCCTTGCCTGCCCTCCATGCACTGTCACTTCTCTCCTGCTTGCTGTCGTCCCGCTCCTGTGTACCATCACTCCCCCCCCACCTCTCCCTCTCCGCCCATTCCCAGCCCTCCCCTGCTTGCGCCAAGCTACGGCACTGTTAAGAACTGATTGTTCTCCCCACATCCTTGTCAGCAGAGGGGAGGGGGTTGGTGGGAAAGTCCAAGCTTGCATTTTAAAATGAGACCTGACTTCTCCAAGATGGACATGGGGTCCAGGCAAATGCACATTATCCTACTCTGCAAGTGTGCAACTATGGCAAGAGAAACTCCCTCCCTGATGCATCAAAGTCTACTTGCAATTAGTATTTACCAAGCATAACGCATAACACCATGGTTGAGTGGGGATTTGAACCCTGTTCTTCAAGAGTTCCAGTCCAACACTCCGTTCACTATACCACACTGATACTATAAGGGGGCCTAGAAATCTCTAATCATTAGCATCTTCCTTAGACTTCAATTCCAACATTTTTTAGAAGAACCCACTACAATTAAATATTATAAAACTGATAGAAAGTTATCGTGCTGATATGCCCCTAGTTGTTTTTTTTGTGGATGTTATGCCCTAAAATTGCCTTTAAAGTTCCCATTTGGTGCTCCATAGTTCAGATTGTTTTTAACCTTCTGGAGATAATTCCATCATAAACCCATCTTTCTTCAACCCAACTGACATCTCAAAAGTCTTGAGGGCTGAGTCATTCCACACAGGTCTGATTCCCTCTGACTTCCTGATTAAGTCCAGACTTAATTTGTGTCAAGAGTCTTAGAATCTGGGCTTTGGAACCTTGTAAAGAAATAATGAATAATGAATAAATAATAAATTTGATAATTTCTAGAGCGAATCATTTCCTCATTACAAAACAAAAAACCAACCTGTCCAAGTTTACTTCATAGCTGGAACTTGTGACCCTCTGAATGTATCTCATTCCAGATCCCTTCAGTCCTGTGTTTTTTAATACTTGAGTTTTCCAAACTTGATGTATAGAAATCTATCATTTTTTGTTTTTCCCATATTCACATTCTTTTAAACTCAGGTTTCATCTATCCCCACTATCAAGAAACTTCTTCATACATTCTTATCAAACTCAAACTGAACTGAAATGAAATTTGTACCTGTTTCAGCCTGTTGGTGATGCATAATTCTGGGTGTTTGAGGATGGCTTTGTGGAAAATTTTCAGGGAAGCATGGGAGGAGGTTGACATTCCTTGCTAGGCTGGGATGAAGGACCATAACTAAAGAATGAGAGATTCTGCTTGGATTAGGTATCAAGTATTAAGGCAAGATTGCTGTTGCTGAACTTTGGGAGCACATTTGCATTGCCTGGATCTGATACTGCTGTGGTTTCAGGATCAAATTTTGACCTGATCACAATACTATCAAATAATACATTGGGTCTCTTATGTGTTACTTCTGTTCTCAGTAGTATAGCACTTTGGTGTTTTTACACATTATCTGAGTAAACCTTGGATTTCATTTTAGAAGAAAGGAAGTCACCAAACCAAACCAAACCAAACCAAACCAAACTTCTCAGAGAAGCCTACTCCTGCCAGTGTGCAAAAACACAGGCATTTAAATGTACCCCCCTATGTATGTTTTCTTTCATAGCCACCCAAATAGCCCATTCCATCCCTCCCCTGAAGTTATTAAAAAAAACCCTGCATGTGCAGAAACTACCTAGAGGAAGCAGCTACTATAAATGATAGGGGAAAATGAGCGGCATTTTCTGTATGATTCAGTTGTTGGAAATTAAACCACCAGCACTTTAAAGCAAGTAGCCTGGACCAGTTGGGCATAATAGCCAGATAGCCAGGTGTGCTTGGGCTTCCTATTTCTCTTGACCTTTCTAGGTAATCATATACTTAATTGCTATTTTCAGGCTTATTTCTTCTGGAAAATTAGTCTTTGCTCTTGCTTTGTTAGAGTGGGGTTTGTTGTTATTTGCTGCCAAGTCAGCTTTGGCCTATGGAATGGGAGGCCTTCAAGAGTCAGAGCTTGCAAACCGTTCAGAGCTTGCAAACCGAGGGCCATGGAGCTCTTGTTTGAATCAACCCAGCTGTAGGGTAGCCTTCCTCTTTTCCTGCTGCTCTCTACCTTACCATGCATTGTCTTCTTTTCTAATGAGTCTTATCTTCACGTGTGTCCAAAGTCGGATAGCCTCAGTTTAGTTATTTTGACTTCTAGGGAGAATTCAAGCTTAATTTACTCTTGGACCTATTTGTTTTTTTAGCAGTCTACTTTATCTGTAGAAGAAACAAAAACTGGAGAGCAGCTAATGGAATTTGCAGAAAGAAAGGAGACACTCTCCAAGTGCTCAGTCAACAGCTGTTTTAATTTTGACTTTCTCCAAAGTGAAGACAGCCATCCACTGAGCACTTGGTGACATGTCTCCATTCCCCCCCTCCCATGGATTCCATTGTATCTGTATTTGAATTCCTTTCTTTGCTGTCCAGCTTTCACACTCATAATAATCAAAATATTATAGTATGGATGATTCTGACTTTGTACTTAATGATATATCTTTATACTTGAGGATCTTGTCTAGCTCCTTTATAGCTGTTATTCTAAATCCTAGTCTTGATTGCTTGACCACAGACTCCATTTTGATTATTGAGCCAAGGTATAAAAAATCTTTAACCATTTTTTTTACATAACTTTAAAATTATCTAAATCACCTGTGGACTTTATTTTTCTTTTTTTAATATTCATCACTTGGAACTTTCTTCCTTAACTTCCATCAACAGTTGTTTGAAGTCTTTACTATCTTCTGCTGGTGTCATTTGTGTATCTTGAATTGTTGATGTTTCTTCCTTTGTTTTTCACAGCTCCTTCCTTTGAGGCATGAGAAAGGGGTACTAGTCACCCAAGTTTAATCCCTCCACTTTCTTGTACTGTCCCCAAAACAAAACAAGAAACATACTTTTTCTTTTTCTTTTGCTATGAAGATCCAAAGGTAGCTTCCAACTCTATAGCCATAAGTTCAGTATTAGTGTGCTGTGCTCTTTTAGCATGAACACAAAATATTCTTAGAACACTAACCCTAGGCTGCTCATTTGAGCTAGACCCTGTCCTTGCTCCTCTTCTATATGATGATGGAGACAGGTCAAAGAATATTGTGGAACAGTGACAAAGGAGGACAATAGCATTTTAATTTAAGCACAATTTAATTTATTATTTTTTCCAGCTGGTGTTTGGAAAAATGAGCCTACAAGCAAAGGGATGACGTAGCTGAAAGGGCCTGAAATGATCTCTTATCAGGGGTGGCTGGAGGCTTCCATCTTCATTGAAAGTGAACAGTGCATTGAATCCACTCTGTATTTTATTCTAGCCTTTAAAGAAACTATCCAGAGTGCTGAACTTATTGTGGTGATCAGTTTTATCACCTTGGATAGCTCCTACCCGCCCAGAGCAGATTTATTGCACCAGTGACAAGGAACGTACTGGCAGCTCCTGCCTTTTGTGTGACTGCTTCTCCATCCCATAAGCTCTTTCCATAAGGTCTTGCCACTTGTCATCTCCCACAAAGGGTTTTACGTCCACAGCACTGCAGGCAGCCAGTTAGGTGGCCACCTGAAGATAAACCACAATGGCCAGCATACTGAGATTTGCCCTGGTGTACATGAACAACTGCTCAATGTGTGAGGCAACCACTAGTTGGAAGAAGAGTGATGCCTGAGCTATATTTACAGTAATATATAAATGTGCATTGATTCTGTCTCGATATCTAAGTCAACAGTGGCATTGGTACGTCTCTTACCTCAGAATGACTGTAGTTTGTCTTTCATAAAAAGATAAAACTTTCCATTTTTCCTAAATTGTATTAGAATTAGAGATGAGTTTTTAAAAAATCAGTTTTTTTAAACAAGAATTTTCCAAAAATTTTCAAATTTCTTCATATCTATAATGGAAATAATTTGAGGGTAAAAAAACTGAATGTGAGAGAAACTAAAAGTGACAGATAAATCCATCAAGGACCAGAACTTTAAGGGCATGGCAACCTTAAGGCAAACCTATCGTGGAGTTTCTTGGTAAGATTTGTTCAGAGTAGGCTTGTCATTGCTTTCCTTTGAGGCTGAGAGAGTATGACTTGCCCAAGGTTACCCAGTGGATTCTATGGCCAATTAGAGATTTGAACCCTGGTATACCAAAGTCCTGGTCCAATGCTCAGACCACTAGACTATGCTGACTCTTATTACATCTGGTGTGTGCATGTGTGTGTTTGTGAGTGTGCCTTCGTGTCACCTGTTGACTTGTGGAGACCTCATGAATTTCATAGGATTTTCTCAAGCATGGAATGTTCAGAGGTGGTTTTGCTAGTTTCTTCCTCTGAAGAATAGCCTATAGCATGTGGTATTCATTGGCGCTCTTCGATCCAAGTACTAACCAGGTCTGAGCCTGCTTAGCTTCCACGATCAGATGGGATGTGGTGGCTTTAAGGTAGTAGTGGTAGTTGTTGTTGTTGCATGTTCTCAAGTCTTCGAGTGCTTTCTGACTTATGGCAACCATAAGGTGAACCAATCGCAAGATTTTCCGGGGCTGAGTACATGTGGTTTTGCCCGTTCCTTCCTCTGAAACATAGCCTCCACCACCTGGTACCAGTCTCTATTTTAAGCTCCAGCAGAGGGCACCAAAGGCACATTTAAGCCCTTTTTCATGTGGCTAATGATTATTATAGCTGTCTTCATCCCTCAGTTCTGAATAAGTAGTGCACAAATCCTACTCAAAATTACATTGGTTAGGATTTGCTTCTGCTCCTTTTTCTTTCTTTTTTTTTTTTAAAAAGCTGCTAAGTTAGCATTTTCTCAGGTGTTAACATTCGGATAATGGATTGCTAGTGCTGTATGAGCTCCAAGAGAAAGAAGAAATAAAGGTTACCCTTTTATTAATATGTACCAGAGAAGATGTATAAACTTTCAAGGTTCACAGAGCTTTTAATCAGGAAGGTGAGCTAAAATATGAGAGAGATTAATAATACTGAAAGTTTGATTATTGAAAGAGAAGACAAAGCATGTATCCAGTGGCAGTTAGCCTGAAGATTTAGCTTTGCAATCAACAACTGAGCCAGCAGGTAAGCATTTCAAGTCTGACCTTACTTGCAGATTTTCTTATTAAGGTTTGGAAACTGTCATCCCTCAGCTTGATTTGGTAAACCATAGTCCTGCTAGCTTCAAGAGCTGGTTCCAATGGTACTTAATCCATTCTCACAGGCATCTGTTTACATGAGCACTGTAACCACAGAGGAGGGAGCTTCCATAAAACTGCAGCTTCAACCTCACAATCAAGGGTGAGGAATGTGTGTTGCAGTTTGTCCTTCTTATAGATATGGACTAGGGACCACATAAACACCCACTTTCAAAGTGAAATGGTTCAAGTGTCACATAAGACAGTTCTTGTTCTGCTGCCTGCTAGCAAAATCAGCTGTACGTTTGCTTCTTTCCATTGGCTTTTATCAGTTCAGATGGCACACTCATCAACTTTACTTTTTCAGATTACAACACCCAGAAAGTATCAGACCTTATGAATGTGGACCATACTAGCTGAGGTCTTTTGGGAGCTGAAGTTTAATTTCTCCTTCCAGACTCTACAACTATACAGAGTCAGAAGTATTGTGTCATATAACTATGCCCCTTGGAAGTGCACCATTTCAGAGTGTAGTTAGGGGATGGTATGACTGAATGGTCACTCAGGGAGTAGGGTTCTTATTAAAGTCTCTGCATGTGTTTTCCTACATAAAGAAAAGGCTCTTTCCCCTTGTTATAACTATTGGAAGCCCATAAAGGTGCATTAATCCAGGGTGGGCAAACCCTTTTTGTTTTTACTAGAACTTCAGATCCACCAATAGGTATAAAACAGGAGGCTCATGAAAATACAAAAATTGAGGATAGGCCACCTTTGAGGACATGTTGTTCTCCATACTCCGTTCTTTCTTTCAGCAGTCTAATTTATCGCAGGGCGCCTTTTAGTTGTAGTAACTGTTAGCCAACTGGGCTGCTCTCTTGCAGGTTAGATCACCCAGTGTTACTCAATCAACAGATCTCAATCTACCTTTCTTACCTTGCCCTCTGCAGCAAAATAACTGAGATTTGATGGGCTGCACTGTGTGACATTTTGAAATTCGTAGTGTGTCTCTGAGGATCAAAGCTGTGCAGCAATACTACACCACCCATCCCAGTTGCTGCAATATGCTATGTTTCTCACTTGCTTTGTGCAGCTATGGAAGTCCCTATATGTGCCTGACTGACTACTAAAGTTTGCTGGTGAAACTGGAGAGCGGGCATATATAGTGTGGGAGAACATGGGAGAGAACCTTCTCAACAGTGGCACCTCACTGTAAAATGTCATCTTCTTGGAGGCCCAAATGGCATCAACACTGGCTTCATTTGTTTGCCAAATAAAGCTGTGGCTTTTTACTAAAGCCTTTGGGGGCTGACTGATTGATTGCAAAATATATGCGCCCAAGTTTTTAAACTGTTCTAACTTTCTGAATTTGCTGTAGCCCATTAAATTGTTTAATATGCTTTTACTCTGTTTGAATTGTTTTAATTTTAATTTTAAAATTATTTTGAACTGCTTAAATTCATTTCACTTGTCTGATACACTGAGATCCTGGTATAGCAGGATGTAAGGAAGGATATAGAATCACGGAGCAGAAAGAGGCGCCACGGGCCATCAGGTCCAGTCCCCTCTCAGTGTAGGAAATCCAGCTAGAGCATCCCTGGCAGGTAGCTGCCCAACCTGTTTTTGAAAATGTCCACAGAGATCCTTGACATACTTCTGTAAATAAAAAGAAGTAATAGGTCTTCAGAGAGGGCCCCCTTAGAAAAATGAAGAGGAAGGGGGAAAAAACCCTGTGGTTTAAGTGTTGGACTAGGACTCTCAGCGTTAGAGAAAGGAAAGGGTAAACCTTCCCTGAATAAATCTTAGCAAGAGAACCCTATGACAGGGTCCTCATAAGTCAAAGTGGACTTAGAGACATGACACTACCAACAGCAAGGGTACCAGGAATAATGGCCTAAAATGAGGAACAGGGGAATACTTTCTCAGTGTAGCATCTTCCCATTACTCTATAGCAGTGGTTCCTAACCTTTTCTTTACCATGGACCCCCTGTAAATATAATTTGTTGCCAGGGACCCCAAGACTTAACTCAAGACTTAAATATTAAATTTAGATTTAAATAGTCAAAATATTTATTTATTTATTTATTTGTCAAAGCCTTCCAGAGAAATGGGCCCTTTCCTCAGCTTACCTTCTCGCATCAGTGTCTGGTGGCAATCCCGGCAGCAGCTCTGCTACGAAGGGAGCATGACGACAACACTCTCCTCCACATGGGACCGGCTCCCTGTAAAAGGGAGTGTGAGGGACATGCCCCTTCTTTCCTCAGCACAGCTGGGTATTCCCAAGCTGCACTGGGGCAGGAAGCACTGCCATCGTGCTTCCTACTCTTCTGTAGGACAGGTAAGTGCAGGATGGTGGCACAATTGTGGGTCATTGACACAGAAAATCCATCAATGATTTAACCCACAATTGTGCCACCTGGGGACAGGCGAGGAGCAGAACCATGACATCATGCAGAAGCATCGTCACAGTCCTGTCCTTCTCCTGTTCCCATGGCAGGATGGGAGAGTGCTGTGGAAAGGGCTGAGGATTCAAATCCCTGCTCAGACACTGGGTGACCTTGGGCAAGTCCCTGTTGCTGCCGCAGCTGTTGGTCTCCAGCAGCAGGATTTTGCGGACTCCCTGTGAGGGCTCCACAGACCTCCAGGGGTCTTCAGGCCCCAAGGTAAGAACCGCTGCTCTGTAGCATTATTATTTACATTTGAATAATTACTTATTCTTCTTAAAATGAGAATGGCTGTGGCAGGTGTCTTGGAGTATAAGCTGAGATGCCACCTCACTTTGGTCTTTCAAAAGTTTGGTGTGGGTATCTGTGTGTTTGCAATCTCCCAGCTCTCTTGTTCACTCCCCCTCCCACCAAGAAGATAGCTTCTTGAGGTCTCATAGGAGGGTTGGCCCTGTGGCCCTGACCAATGGCAAACTGTTGGTGTGGATTGGCTTCCCATCTGGATTGGCCCGCCCCATATGGTTTGTCTCCATGTGACTGCCAAACATTTCTAGCCTCAGTTTATAACACGATTGGGACAACCCATGTGGTAAAGGACACTATTTATGGTCAATTGGTACTGTTGGATGGTTCTCTTGTGAACAACCATAATACATGGATGCAGTTTCAAATATCCTCTGTGGGATTGTATTCCAGCAACCACCTTTCTGTCTGAAGTCACAATCATAGGGCAAGCAGTCTGAGAAATGAAACACAATCTATTCTCTTTTCAGTAACAATTTATGTTAATTGCATTTTGCAAATTTCCACACGGTGGCACTGTTCTCTTTATCAAACTGGGGGGTGAACAAAAAGATGCTGAATAAACAGAAGAATGCTTAGAAACAGGAGACTGTAGACATCATCTAGCATTTGTGTTTTTCCTATTTGTGTTTAGAAGAGGTGGAAAGGAAGGTTGGAGTCTCTGGTGCCTGCCGGTGGCTGGGATGGAAAGTTCCACACTGCCATTTCTGCTCCATCATTACTGCTTTGACAACAACGGTAGAGAAAAAGCAGATTGGAAAGAGGTTTAATTGCAACCCCCACCCACTCGTTCCTCACACACATTGAGTAACTAATTAGCCGGGAACAAATAAGGTTGGGTTTGAGAGCCAGTGTGGTATAGTGGCTTGAGCACTGGATTAGGACTTTGGAGACCAGGGTTTGAATCCCCTCTTGGCCATGGAAACACACTGGATGACCTTGGGCTAGTCACACTCTCTCAGCTTCAGAGGAAGGCAAAGGCAAAGGCAAAGGTAAACTCCTTCCTGAACAAATTTTGCCAGGAAAGAAACCATGATAAGTTTGCCTTAGGGTCACTGTAAGTTGGTAATGACTTGAAGGCAAACAACTACTACAACAAAGACAGAACTTTGAAAATCAGCATTTTTGGACAGCTGCTCCCAGGACTCCTGAGGTAGCATTTTGGCTGGGAGATTCTGGGAGCTGTCATAAAAAAAAGTAAATTTTCTAAGCCATAAAAAAGAACAACAACGTGTGAATGGTTTCAGTTATAGCTGTCATGACTGAAGTAAGCAGAAAATTGGGTCGCTTGCATGGTTTCTTGTGTGGCTACTTTCTCATATCAGCTCTAAATCCAGATTTTTTTCCAACATTGCAGGGAACTGTGGGGTGCATTCTGCCTTCATGGGCAAGAACTGCCTTTGCTATACCTTGCATGACCAAAATTTTCAGGAAGAAGTAGCCAGGAAATGTACACCAACATCATTCTGTTGCAGCAGAAACAACAATCAAGGCCATTAGTTTACTGAGGCTAAAGAGCTCTCTGGCTGAGAATTCCAAATGCCCCCCTGCAAACTCCAAACCCCAGAATTCCACAGGATGTTAAAAGTGGAATAATAGCACTATAACAGTATAGTGTGGAAATGGCCTACATGTCTTATAGCAACTTTAAAGACATGTTTTATTCAACCTAAGCTTATGTGGGGTCCAACCCTCATCTGCAGTCTCTCACATACAGCCTTCAGATGCAGTCTTAGAAGGAAAAAAAAAGCCATGAGACTGTCTTCCCTTTACCTCTGATAAAGGCAGAGCCAACAACAAATAAATCAGAAGATTATAAAGGTATCCTTAGCAGATTATGTCAATTCTAGTTGTATGTATATCAATCAGTCAGTCATTCCTGTGTCAGCACCCCGATTTATGAGTGTATTTAACATTATGATATGGCCAAGTTAGGCTGGTATGGAGAAAACTGGCTAATATTTCGTTTAGCTATGCCTGTTTTATGAGTTTACCACCAAGAATCAGAACAGTTGGAAGGGTGTTCTGGGTTTAAAAAGCACAATGGATAGAGGAAGGCCAGTGGGAAGCAGAGGGTCTCTCTGGTTTGGTGAGAGGTCAAGGACTTTGAGAGTGCACCAAGGAAATGAGGGAAA
The DNA here is from genome assembly GCA_948472985.1 of Iguana delicatissima. Taxonomy (NCBI): domain Eukaryota; kingdom Metazoa; phylum Chordata; class Lepidosauria; order Squamata; family Iguanidae; genus Iguana; species Iguana delicatissima. Next base: position 416,673 of record CAOKZL010000942.1, read on the forward strand.
AAGACTTATTTAGGGCATTCTAAAGGTAACAGGAATAATGGGCTGAAATGAAGAATGGGGCAATGCATTCTCAGTGTAGCACACTCCCATTACTCTATAGCATTATCAATTACCTTTGGATTATTACTTATTCCACCCAAAATGAGTCACGGACAGCTATTTCCTAATGGGGAAATGTTACAGGCAACGTATTAATGAACAATACATTGTTAAAGGGGAAGAGCTTCAAAGGCTCATAAATGCATTTCAAAGAATACAATACGGATGGAGTGTGTAGTCACATATCTGGGGGACATGGCAAAATGTGTATCAAGGAACACACTGGTCCCAATGTAATTAACTAATTCTGATCAAAGAGGTTTAAGAACTGAATGGCCAGGGAATTCAATTATGGATTTCCCAATGAACCACTGTTTGCTAAACGGGCTGGATAATTTCCTTTGGAAAGATGTAGCTGTGGATGTGGCCCATACTTACAAGTGTAAGTGTGTGTGTGTGTGTGTGTGAGTGAGAGAGAGAAAGACAGAGAGAGAGATGTGGGGGATGGGTGAACTTCCATAAAGGATCAACAGCACACAGGCTTATCTTTGGCCTGAGTACCATGCCCTTACACAGACAAATACTTTAAAGGCATTTGAACATGACCCTCAATGACAATGTTGTACTAGTTTTATGTGCTTTAGCATAACCCAAACAATAAGATATTTACTTTAGGGATCCAGTTTAATCCAATTGTATGCTTGAAACAATTGAACAGCTGTCTTTTATAACTGTTAGAAAAAGCCAATTCAAAAGTCCTCATAATCTAAAATACTCTTTTGGGGCAAATTCATATACACTTATAGCACAGTGTAAATGCAAGTAAGTATATTTATAATGCATTGCAAAACTGTGCAACCAGTTGCACCATGGGTACCATGGCCTGGTGCTCACCCACTGTACCATGGTTAGCTCCCTCCCTACCAAGACAAAACTGAAAAACAGTGTATGCTTGCAAAAGGATTTCCTGCATTAGGGACTATATCTCAGGATATGTAACTGCTGGTACACTACCAGCAGTTTTTACACTACCTTAAAGTCCCCAAAGAATTCTCATCTTGGCTGTAACATGCCTGTGTATAGGGTTGTTAAAACATTCCTTGCTATATGTGTGAAGATTAATTTTGCTTTCTTACAGTAGGTAGTAGATTAAAGTCCTGGGGGATTATAATTGTTGTGGATCAATTTATTTCATGTTATGTTGGATTGACAAGTTGAAGAGACTCTTGGGAGCCAGTATTTCTCAATTAAATCATGTCTGTTATTAGCCTCACCCTAACTTGCTATCCCAGGGCCATTATCTGCTCGATGTACCTGTTGCTCCCAGTTACAATCAAATCACCACCCTTCCTCAAGATATTGCAACTGCTGTGCCTGGTTTATGCAGTGGATATTCACGTTAGCAATCTTTGTGTGTCTGTACTCAATAATTGCTAGTTTTCATGTTACCTTCCAGGGGCTTAGGCACAGCGTATATCTATGGTAGGTTATTGTTCTTTAGCTTTTTTATATCCACTTTCTTTCTGCATCACTCTAACCTACAGCCATTTTTCTTTTCACCTTTCTCCTCTATTAGATCATGTATCTGATTATGAATAGGTATTGCAAATGAAATTACTCTTATTTGTTTTTCAAAGAAGACTTGGCTATTTTCTTTCTCTAGTAGAACCTCTCCCTCTGTCTTTGTCTCTTTGTTTCTGTGGGCCCATTTGCACTACGCTATTATAGTGCTATTATTCCACTGTCAACAATCTATGGAATCCTGCGGTTTGCAGTTTCGGGAGGGGCATTTAGAATTCTCAGCCAGAGAGCATTTTGACCTCAGCAAACTACAAAACCCCGAATTCCACAGGATGCTGAAAGTGGAATAATAGCACTATAACAGTGTATTGCAGAAAGGCCCTATGTCTGTGTAGTGGGTGCGAGGCTGGTTGTTATTCAGTTTCTGCCTTGCTGGTTTGACTGCTCTGCTTGATGCAACCACCACAGCCTTTCACAGTGGACTATTTTTAGCACATATGACACGGTCTAGTATAATCTGGAGGAGCGTCCTTGGCTTCACATCATCAACTATGCATGTTGTAGGGTCTTCAATATGCCAAGGGAACAATTTTCTTGGTGTGCCAAAAGCTTCAGAGCAGATAGGAAATTGTCTAGGGTGACCCAGGGCTATCCTTCACCTTGCATTAGGCTGTTTACTGTCTGTTCTACAGTTGACAATATTATGACTGTTCCCTAGGTATGCTAGAGGCTTCAAGGGGTGGCAGATAGGCACAATGTGATATAGAGATGTTTCAGGCCATTTTAAACTATCTCCACTCTTTTATGGAAAGGCTCAAGAACCCACCAAAATCACAGAATTTGGAGTCTGCTCAGAAAAGGCTTACAGCCCAGTCAGCCATAGTTCTGGCTCAGGTGCTAGACAGAAGCAATGGTATTGTGGGACTTTGGGCTAGATGTTCAGGGCCTCTCTCAGCAAAATGAGCAGGTGAGCTCCCAAATGTAGCAGGATTCACTAACACTGTTTTGAAGTAAGTGAAGCAATATACCTTAACAGATAAAGAGTCCTACCCTCTGCAAGACTGTTAATGCCAGAGTCCAACTGGAGTGGTATGCTGGGTGATAAGTTCTTGGGCAACTAGCAAATAGGGCAACTAGCAAAAAAGTTTCCTTGTCATTTATTTAAGGAATTTTATTCCAACTTATACAATAATCCCAAAGCTGTTATTTTTTTTAAATAAAAAGCATGAATAACTACAACATAATATGCATTATTATTTATCTATTTCACGAATCTTCAGCCTGCCTTCCAGGGCACATTGCCCTCTCAAGGTGGCTTACAGATTTCTCCATCATCACCCCACACAAAAACAATAAAGGAAGGAATACCTTCAGTTTGAATTTTCCTCCACTTTGGGCAAGAGGGCCCTCAATTAGCCTGCTCGTGATCTTTGGAGCAGGAGGGGACCACCTCAGCTGAAAGATGGGGAGCTAGATAGTGGTGAGTTTGCCAAGTTCATCTTGCTGCCTCCTCCCTTCAATGCAAGGAAATTCTTGAGTGGTCCTGTGGTGCCAGCAGACAGGTGGGCTAGGAATGCTGAGATAGAAAATATTATTCTAACATACCCTCCAATCCTGGGGTTCGCCATTTAGGGAGAGGCATTTGGAATTCTCAGCCAGAGAGCTCTTTGACCTCAGTAAATACAAACCCCAGAATTCCACAGGATGTTGAAAGTGGAATAATAGCACTATAACAGTGTAGTGTGTTCCTATAGTAGACTGAGAATATCACCTGCTGAAACCTCCAGAGGACCCCAGCAGAATTCAGTGGAAGATATCATAGACTTGTAGAGCTGGAAGACACCATAAAGGCCACCCAGTCACAATCAAAACATTCCCAACAGATGGCCACTCAGCCTCTGTTTGAAAACCTCCAAAGAAAGAGACTCCACTACACTCCAAGGCAGCGTGTTCCCCTGTCAAACTGTTCTTACCATCAGGATATTCTTCTTCCTATTTAGGTGAAATCTGGTTTTCCTGAAGTCTGGAGTTATTGCTCTGTGCCCCTCTCTGGAGAAGCAGAAAACAAGCTTGCTTCATCTTCCACATGACCTCCATTCAAATATTTAAACATAGCTATCATGTTACCTCTTAACCTTCTCTTCTCCAGGCTAAACAGACCCAGCTCCCTATACCACTCCTCATAGAGCGCAGGTTCCAGGCTTTCGGGATGTCCTTAGCTATTGGGAACACAGCCAGATACTTCCCCTACCCTCTACTAGCAACACAATGGCTGTGTGTGTGTGTGTAGCTATTACAATAAAATAGTGAATCCTTGTGGTGGCGGCAGCAGGGGGGTCAAAGCATAGTATTTCACATGCTGAACGCTTATACTACATTCAACAAGATAGGATCTCAGCCACAGTATTATGATCAACACGGAGCAGCTGTTGATTAAAAAAAAAAGGCTATAAAGTAGCGTAAATTACCAGTTTTTTTGCTTTCATGGCGCTCTCTGTTTCTGTGCGCTTGCTCCACATGAGTAAGTTGTATCAAATGCAAGTGGGAGAAAGGATTGGAAGGAGGCTGTGTGTTTATCACTAACATCTAGCTATCCTTCTCAACAATTTAGGTTTAGTAATCTACTTGGAACACCTTAATTTCTGTAAGTAATTGCATTGTGAGTCCCCACCGGTTAGTGGAGGCTTTCCTTCTTTACCTTTTGTTATGGCTGCTGGTAGATGGGGATGTTCTTTCTTCTTTGGAATTGCAAATTGCATACTCTTTCATTCAAAGAAATATATGAAAAACTGGCTAGAGTAAATATGGAAAACTGAACTGAGGATATTTGTATTCAGACAAAGCAAAGTGTCTGGAAATCTCACAGAAGAAGAGAATTAGAGTGGTGGTACATGGGTACCTTAAAGTGCATGGGAAAAAGGGCTAAATGAAGAAACAGCAACAAGTCTGTATATGTGTCGATGTTAGACAGCTGTAGTAGTTTGATACCACTTTCACTAATGCTATAGTTCAGGGAAGGGCACTAGAGCTCTCTTCTAGAGAATTCTATGAGTATCTCATCAAACTACAAATCCTAAGATTCTGTGCAGTGGTGACTGGTAGTTTCCATATCACTAGGGCAGTGAATCCAGACCATCTTTTAATCTTGAACATTAAAGGACCTATCCAAGGTGCCAAATCTATTTTGGGGACAGAGAATTAAGATCTTGGATACTTCCCGAAAGTTCCATAAAGTTAACCTAAAACCTACATTATGTTTGCCATTGCATTGAAATTGAAGCCACCAGCTGCCGCTGATCTTGTGAAAAGGAGCCATAAGAATAAAAGTTTAACAGCTAAAGCTAATGGTAATCATGACTACTAAACTATTAGGTATGTCGGAGAGTTAAACTTTGTGCTACACACATACACATGCTATGTCTCGCAATGCTTTTTAGGCAATATGAAAACCACTGGACAAACCCCAAAGCCTCCCAGTTCAGCACACGCAAGCTCTGGCTGTAGGCAGCAATGAGGTCTTCCCAATCAGCCATAGTACTTGAAAGAAGGCAGAACTTGGAAGTATTACTCTTTTGAACCACAACTCTCAGAATCCTCTTCCAGCACAACACCACCCACACTGGCAGGAGGAAGTTTGGGAGTTGTGGTCCAAAAAAGTAACTTTCCCAGGTTCTGAGGGTGGCCTGTCTCTTGCTTTCAGAATCACAGCCCTAGCAGGATTAAACTTAAAGCCTTGCACTTGGGAAAGCCATGCGTTCTTTTCAGGTCCTATCATGCATTTATACAATAGCTCCATTGCAATCAGGCTCAACCCCTGTGTTAGAAATAAATTCATCCTTAGTTTCTGACTTGAAAAGCGCCTCTTCCCTCCCTCCAGTAGTTTTTGCTATTGCACAAAGTTGGTTTGCTCACTTTACAAAGGAAAATGTATTATGATTTTTCCTTCATTCCCTTCTCTTTTTTTAACCACGTTTAACAACCGATTTGTGTGTTGCATGAAAGTTACACAGTCCTTTAGATGCATTTGCTATTTTATTTTTCTTTGATTCAAAAATATGTCAGTAATCTTTTTGTTAACATGAAAGATAAAGGATTAGTAATGCAAGATGCAGTTTTCTTGTAACCTTCTTGAAAGCAGACTATAGTTTCTTATCTGGCTCTAACATTCATTTTCCTGAAATGGGAAAAAAACCCCTTACTTCTTTAAAATGAAATAAAGTATATTTGATTCAGATGAGCAGTGCTAGCAGAGAAATTTATTGCAGCTAGAAGAATTGAGCAGATGTGGGATGGCCTTCTTCCCCAACCGCAGATACCTTCTTAGTGAATATATATGCACATATACATATTTTACATATAAAGCACAATTGCAAAAGTGAAAAGACCATGACAAAGTCCTGCATTGATCATCAACAAATTATTACAAGACACAGCTATCCAGTTAATTCCACTGCCTGCTTAAGAACCACAAAGCATTGTGGCGGGGAGTGGGGTGGGGTAGGGTGTAACTGAATGAGGATTTGTGTCTGCTGAGCTGGTGGGTCAGGAAAAGTAGCATTTGCTTCTTTGTGTAAGGAAATTGAAGCTCCCGGCCATGATCTTCTCCAACAAGTCAGAAGCAAGCCTGAATTCTACAGGAGAAAGACTCATTTGGCCAGCAGATTGGGCAGGCATAATTAAGCCTATAGTTCAAGCTACTCAGGGGTATAGCTATTGGGGAGGGGCAAAATGGAGGCATTGCCCCCCCAATAAGAATTATGTCCACCCAAATGAAATTTTTCTTTACTCCCTGTAGCACTGCAGAAAGTGAGAGACTGAAAATCGTTCACACTTAGAACTCTTACATTTGCTACGTTCGCATTCCCTTGTTAGCTTTGCCTGCCCCTTTTCTTTGGATTCCTAAACTGTATTTCTAAATGCTCAACTGATGTTATTGTAATGCTAGAAAAATTCACGGGGGCAGAATTCTGTTTTTCAGACAATGCTTTCATTTCTCCTTCCCTCTCCAATAGCTACACCCTCAAAACAACTCAAAAAGGAAAATTCCTTCCACTGGCCACCATGAGGACTGCAAAATTTTTCCTCCAGCAACACCTTACTGGCACCCATAGTGGTGTCATAGGTTTATCCCCAGCCTTCTAGTATATCACTGGGGCCATTTTGAAATTTAAAAAAGCACTATCCCTCTTTGACAGGTACTACTTCATCACTTACATTTCCTACAGTCCTGGATGCATAAGGAACATCAATTCTCTGAGGTATTTTGTACTCCACGGTAAAGTTACGCAAGGGTGTAACAGCTGGGGTGTCACTTGCGTAATTCACACTACTAGTTTCCCAGTAGTAGTGGTAATATGCAGACCAAATCAGTGCTTTTTGGACTGCAATTCCCCGTGTAAGCCTGGAGGATACTGGAAACTGTAGTAAAAAGGTAACTCTTCCAAGATGTGGGCCAATCCGTGGGTGCAGGAAGGGCTATGTTTCTCTCTCTTACCCTTTAATTCTTAGATATGATGTCCTCCTGCTCTTGCATTTGTCTAACCTTAACATGACATGGAAACGTTATCTTGCTTAGAGGTAGCACTACTGTAAAGTATATATGTAGGAATATCACATGTGATTGTGCCAAGCATGTTTTTGCTAGGAAACAGACATCGGAGAGACTTGACTAACTTTCCTTCTGATTATGCAGCTGGTTATGAATCAGCAGGTTTGCTTCTCTTTCTGCATGTGAAATGGCCCAGGAGGAAGAGGATACCTCTTATTGCTTAACCCAGGTTAATAGCCAGTTAGGGCAACAAATGGAAACTGGTGCCACAAGGCTAAGGACACTGGTTAGTTGATGACTCCAGTCCATATTTTCCTTGTATGCAGCGTGAAGAAGCCACCATGTTGTAGAGGTTTGAATGTTGGACAAGGACTCTGGAGAACAGGGTTCGAATCCCTGCTTGGCCATGGAAGCCCACTGGGTGACCTTGGACAAATCACACACTCTCAGCCTCAGAATGACAAAGACAAATGCCCTCTGAACAACTCCTGCCAAGAGAACCCCATGATAGGCTTGCCTTAGGGTCGCCATAAGTTAGAAACAGCTTGAAAGCACACAACAACAACAACAACAACAACAACAACAACAACAACGTAGCATATATTTGGATGGCTAGAAATGGCTGATACCTAAACTGAATACCATTCTCCCCATCCCACTCCATCTCAGTTTCTTTGGTTCAGAATTTTAAACCAACTTCTGCATTTGCATGGAATCTGTCCAATATACAAGGTATCCAGAGCCAGGTGTTTTATAGTTATGTGCATGCAAGCTGTTTATTGATAGCCTTTTACTCCCCATGAAAGTGTTGATGGCTGTGAATTTGTGAAACTGTACTGCATTGCATGAATAAACAGGCTAATAACATTTGTGCATCATTCCCAGTTCAAAAATCATACATACAAAATATATGCGTTGACTTACCACCCACCCTTGTGAAATTGTAATTTAATAATCTTCCCCATTTAGTAAACTTAAAAATGTGTAACTTGATTACACTGTTTTATTTGTACACCACTATTCTGCAGTGACTCTTAGTCAGGGTCAGACTGAATAAGCATCCAGCCCCTTCCTTCACATCCCATTAATTTCTCCATGAGAAAACCTCACCAGGTAACCATTTGTTGGTAAATATCTTCTCTAGTGAAATGGATTCTCAGATGTTTTGCCTTTTTATTTGCTAATAAAAATAATAAAGAAAGCAACTTCACCATCCATATGTGAGAACAAAGACAAAGCCAGATAATATCTTTATTATAGATCCCCTAAGATGAGAGATGAGAGCCAGAACACTGTGAGACCAGAGTTCGAATCCCCACTTGGCCATGGAAATCTACTGGGTGACCTTGGGCAATCCACACTCCTTCCATCTCAGTGGATGGCAAAGGTAAACCTCCTCTGAACAAATTTGGCCAAGAAAACCCTAAGATAGGTTTGCCTTAGGGTTGCCATAAGTCAGAAATGACTTGAAGGCGCACAACAACTACAAAAGATGTAATTACTCGTGTGAGACTTCTGTAACTTTTGAGCTGTTTAAATAAAGGCATTGCTCAAATCTGTCGTTTCGTTTCCTTTCCTTTCCTTTCCCTGTGTGGTGCCCCCTTCACCTACCTTCTCTTCCTCGAGTTGTGGGAGGATGTCCCGTGTAGCATCACCACATGGCGCTGTACTCAGCCCTTGTAAAACAGATTTTAGAATCAATTGGTTTATAGTTACAGATCTAAACCTCCAGTGTAGTTAGTTAGAATGCTAATTACAGTGGTTAACAATAAGTCCTTTCTTGTTATTCAGAAGTAACCAAATGAGCTGGAAATGGAGTCACTTCAAGCGCCTCCAAGAGACTTATACATAAAGATTGGGATAAGCCATTAGTGCCACAAGTTTCAAACACCCTAAGCTCTTTGGGATGCAGTCAAGTCAACACAGTCAGAGCACTCTTAAAAAGCTGCAAAGGTTGAATGCATAATACTTTTGCTTTTGATTTAATTCAGGTTTGGAAACATTATTTTTTTTGGACAATAATTGCGGCTGGAAAGAGCTTATTTGTTATAGAAACAAGGACCTAAAAATACAAGACCTCTCTGGCAATTTGGTTTCTGTCTCTTCCACATCTTTTAGGTGAATCTGTCAGCAGTATGGATAACAATCATAGGTAAGTGGGAGTCCCACTACAGCACTGTGGGATTATATCCTTCATGATACACACAGAGAATAATCACCTTCTCTAAGTGAGGAGATGAAAAGCAGCAGCACGAGGAGAATCAGGTGTGTCCTTCAGAACTTAAACACAAACTCCCCTTGGAAACTGTGCCCTGGTGAAGAGTGTCTTGGGGAACTGGGTATGTTTAGCCTCAAGAAAGGAATGTTCAGAGGTGACATGATAGCTATGTTTAAATATTTGAAGGGATGTCATATGGAAGATGGAGCAAGCTTATTTTCTGCTGATCCAAAGACTAGGACATGGTTTCAAACTTCAGAAAAATGGATTCCATCTAAACATTAGGAAGAACATCCTGAGGTAAGATCAGTTTGACAGGTGATATACTGCCTTGGAGTGTGCTGGAATCTCTTTTGGAGGTTTTTAAACAGAGGCTGGATGCCCATCTATCAGGAATGCTTTGATTGTGCACGGCAGGGGGTTGGCCTCAAAGGCCCTTGTGGTTTCTTCCACCTCAATGATTCTATGATCATGTGGACCATTACAGTTTAGACTCAGCTTTTGCACTGGGTGCATTTGGATGTGATGATAAACTGTGGTTTAGTGTTACATGAGTGAACCTTGGACATGTGAATTCCTCCCTTCCCTTTTCTTCCTTTATAGCAGAAGCAAGGAGGTGATAAAAAGCTAGAAGAAATCAGTGTCTTTTGATGTTTGGAGTTTTTCATATTATTTTCAACAAACAGGAACAGCAGACAGATAATATTGCCTCATAATCTTGGGAACTAGATCTTTCAAGCTTGTGTAGGTGGTAGTGATTACTGCATCTTGAATTTATATCCTGTTGCTACATTACTTCAATCAGCACTGTACATCCGCTAACATGAAGAAGCTGAGGTTCTATGATGGCCTTGACAATGCTGGTACTGAATTGGATACAATTTAATAGACCTGTTGGTGCTCAGCCTCAGCATCTCCTGACCAATCTCACTCACTGTCAGAAAGTTTGGAAGCGGCTGTTGATGTCTGATGGCTGCTGAGGATGGATGATTTTGAGTCTTTCCACTTGATGGTGGTGAACAAGTTTGCTGTTGCATACATTCAAGCCATTTCTGACTTACTGAAACCCTAAGGTGAACCTATCAAGAGGTTTTCTTGGGCTGAGAGCATGTGATGCACTCAAGGTCACCCGGTGGGTTTCCATGGTCAAGCTGGGAATTGGATCCTGGTCTCCAGGGTTGTAGTCCAATGCGCAAAGCAGTATATCATATTGATCAAGTATGAAAAATAATTCTTGATGTTATAACCATAGTGGCAGGTCAGTGGCCACGTAGAGATGGGTTGTTTTTCTGCTGCAGCTCTGTCAGAGAGTGAACACAATGGCATTGTTTGGATGTTGTGACAGGATGGAATTCAAGAGAGTTCCAGCTTCTTGAGGATGAATCAGCAGGCTGGTGCAGGGTAATACCTCCTACTCATAAGGGAAGTGGCTAAACTTTACAAGCCAGTTCTCTGACTTATTTTTCTCCTGCTGGTTTCATGCAGCACAACAAATCATACGAAGTTTCTTTAGCTATTTGCATCGTCAGATGGAGTGATTAGGCAGTATGCACCAGTGTGCTGTTTGCCTCTGGAAAACTAGAGTTCCTACTGATCCAGTTCTTGACTTACGATGACATATGAACTGAGCCAAAGACTGGCCCTTAGTCACTCTGCATGAGAATGATTGTCACAAACCTGTGAGCTAAAATGGTGGAAATGGGATTTTGCTCCCTAATAAAAGAGCTTCTTGAATAAAATCTGAGGGCACATAAATGTTGCTTTGCTGTCCAGCTTTTATTAAACTTGAACTTTACTTCTTGCTGTAAACTGAACTGAATGAAAACAAATAGCAGAGGCAGTGCAAAAAACCTCAGTGTCTATGATTTTGCTATATTCTCATCAAAATCTAGACTCTGGAATAATAAATAAAAAGAGAACTTTAATCCTATGGGAGGTCAGACTGTTCTAGTTTCTAAGCAGTAAATGCTGGGAAACACAATCAGTCGCTTTTCAACTGTCTTCAGGGTTTATGGAGAAGAGGGTTACTATGGATTAACTGTTTGCTTTTATAAAACAAAAGCAAAACATCAGCTTTAAAAAAGAGGTAGAAACACTTAGATGAAAATGCTGGGCTGCATAAACAGCAATTGACTAATGGCTACTAACTCTAACTCCTCAACCAGGTGCGGTTTCTTTATACAGTTTTAGACTAATAAGGAGATAGTGTTTTCATTTTTGTTTACAGTCTGTCTCAATGTGAATACCTTCTTTTGATTTTTAAAATAATGTTTCTACCACTAATAAATAATTCATTGTATTTCCCATTGTACAAAGAAATTGGAAAACTCCTTTAGTGAAGGAACAATATGTGCATAACATTGCATTGAATCTTCCTTACGGTTCAATATTAGACTGTCACTCTATCCATACGTACTTGGGAGGAAGTCCCATTGAATTCAGTGGGAGTTAATTCTGTGTGAACATGCATAGAATTTATTTTGAAAAGAGAAAATCTAATTTAATGTCACATGATCCTGATCTGTGATTGTTCTGAAGTAAAACTATGTTTTCATTTCAAAAGCAAATAACTATCCTAGCACATCTACTTTCTGCATTTTTTTTACTTTGATACGCACACCTACAGACACACACACACACACACACACACATTTTTAATATTTCATATATTTTATAAGCTTTTATGCCTCTAAAAGAGACGTGAATTTGTGGAGAGCTCTGCTCTCCAGAACTGTACTTCAGAGCTGGGAAGTAATTCAAGGTGAAGCCTGTATTAATCTCAGGTGAGAGAGATATTTAAATTCAGGCAACTGGTGTGAATATAAAATGGGGATTTTTTTCTTTTTAAAAAAATCCAGATTGTAATATGCAAAGCTTAAAGAAAAAGTGCCCTGAGGGAACAGCTTTCTTGAAGAACATTTTGTTCCAAACATCATCTCTTGGCGCTCTCTCTCTCTCTCTCTCTATATATAATTAAAAGCACACTCCCCCTCCTATTTTATATTTGAAAATTAAATCTTTCAGTTCTTAAAATGAAATTCTTTATTGTCAAGGAATGGATGGTGTGAGGGTAAATTCACACACCCAGGCACCAGGACAGAGGTATGACTTTATTCAGTATAAAATAATAAGGATTTTGCAGTGTCTCATCAGGCTGATTCATTGACCAATTTCCCCATGATCTTTGGTACAAGCTAGCTACCACCAAAGTCCAAAAACTGGCCATCGAAACCTCATTATAAAGATGATATAGAGAATTGCCAGTAGCCTATGTTAATATCTTCATTGTCTCAAACTGTCAGTAGGCTACCTATATCCACAGCTTGGAAATGTTGATTTTTTGAAGTACAGTTCCCGTAATCCCTCAGGAAGCATGACCATATTGCCTAGGGAGGATTTTTGGAGCTGTAACATTTGGAGCTGTAACGTTTCCCAAGTTCCACCATATCACTTTCCACACTTGGAGATAATATTTTGTCTCCCTGTATTTCCCTATATTTTACTCAAGTCGCATTTTAGTGTTAATTCTGTGGCCATTTCTGCACTAGACTCTTATAGTGCTATAGTGCTATTATTCCACCTTCAACGTCCTATGGAATCTTGGGGTTTGGATCCTGCAAACCCCAGGATTCCATAGGATGTTGAAAGTGGAATAATAGCACTATAACAGTATAGTGCAGAAATGGCCTAAGTCATATCAGTTCCATTGTCTATACCGCTTTCTCTGCAGCAGCATGATAAATACCCCCTTTAAAGGCCTGATAGGTCCCTAGACAGTGTATGAGTCGTGGACTGCAGGGCCACTTATGGCTGCCTTTGGGAAGTTCTGCTGTGTAGCTCTGCAGATTCTAGTATGTCTGAAGTCTGATTCATACCACTGTTTATTTCATGGTAAGTGCAATTATCCTGATGTTTTGAAATGGCTGTTAGAGACGAAGCCTTTTAAAGTCTCTGTTGATACCCTTAATGGAGGCAAGAGATCGACTTACAGCCACATCAACTACTTGGGTGATGTGCCTCGGCCAACATAAACAGGGACAAGGACAAAGCTACAGTCTCAGTTCAATGTCAGAGCCACCATTAACTGAAGAGGGTGCCTAGGTTGTTGACATACTACTCTCAGTGCCAGTGGAAGAGGGCAGGATGGGACTATAATTTACATTGTGCGTTTTCTGACTGCAATCATTTCTTGAAGTGATTTGCATCCATGTTCTCAATCATCCTTACTGTAAGTACGATGCAAGGAAGGGCAGTATTATTAGAACCATGTTATAGATTGCAGGGAGCACGAAGCTGACAAAGGCTGACCCGATTAGGGACATCCATTGCATTCAAGAAGGCAAAATATTCTGGGGTCCACCTGGCTCACACTCCATACTTTAGCTACTTTATTATATTGATTTTTAGTCTAGTTTGCTCCCCAGCTCTAATTAATAATAATAATATTAATGATGATGATAATAATAATATAAAATCCTGGGGCAGATGTTGATTCCCTGTCCTTTCCCCAGAATGCCCAGAGTTGGTGTTCTCTATGTAGTTTTGGAATTAGTCTAACCCAAGAGAAAGTACTGCCCGTCAAGCCATGCTTTTATGCAAGACACTGCACAGGAAGTGCTAAGGACAACTAGGGGGATCCTTGCTAATGCTATGAAGGCTCTTTTTGACAAATTCTCTGATTTGACTTGACTTTAATTTGATTTTGTAATTGAATTTGATTTTGTCTCAGAGGGTAAGACACAAATCACTCTGACTTTCTCCATTGTAGCACAAGATACCAAACGAAGTGGCAGTACCCAAAACTGTGGAAAAGAAATGTGCTCTTATGAAGGTAGGCATCTTCAGGAGATCCTCTGAGCCATCTGTGAGGTGCAGTGGGAGTGAAAATATGCAAAAGTGAAAACAAAGCCTCTAAGTGACCTGAGGTTTGAATTTTGGATTTGAAGTTGTGGAGTGAAAGCCATGATTCCCCAAAAAGCTGTGTCTGAGGTGTCTTGGAGCGGGGGGAAATCACCTTTTAGCTGGTCCCTCCTTTTTGGGAGGAGCATATAGGACCCACCAAACTGACCTTGGGTGTCACATACAGCCCACAGGCTATGCTTTGTCCATTCATGTTCTAGACAGTGTTGTTAATAGTACCTAAAGGATCTCCTGGTTAGCATACTGAACACAGCCAATAATCAAGTCTGATTTTGGAAGCTATGCAGCATCAAGTCTGGATAGCACTTGGATGGAAAACTATCAGGAAGACTGGGAATCTTCTATTAGGACTAAGCAGGCATCCTTTCCTGAAACTTTTGGGATCAGTGGTCTCCAGTGGTCTGGCTCACCATGAGACAGCTTCCTATGTTTATATGGTTTCAGTAAACTATCATTGGTGTCGGAAAGGACTTAGCAATGAGAGGCTTGATCTGGACCAGGGTCAAAGTCATAATCAAAGTGGTTAACTCATTGGGCTCCATTCAGCATTAAAAATGTTACATACTCAAGGAGGAGGGGTAGAGAAAACTATTGAAATGTTATCTGTGCCACGCTGGAATAAGAACAAAAACATTCTCCTTGCAAGCTGTGACAACTTCATTGGTGAGAGATAATGATGCTTTGCAGAATGAGACAGAGAATATACAGGGCATATACAGTACTGTGAGATATTCAGTAATCTCAGAGTAATTAAATTCCCAAAGAAAACAAAGGCAAACACTTAGCTTCATTTAAATGTTGCTCAGTAACTTTGGAATGAAGGCAAGGAAGGCCTACTTTGCCAAACAAACACAAACAGAAACCAGCTTCCTGAAAGCAGAAAACTGTAGAGTGAATAAATAGTTCTGGCTAGGTATAAATACCTGTCCCAGCTCCCTGTTTCCAGATTCTAAATCTTCCCTGAAAAGAATGGATTAGCCCTCTCCTCACTGCCCCAGGTGAACCAAAAGTAACACAACTGAAAATTAGTTTCCTTTCGTATGTTAGAATCAATGGTTTCTAGCTCCTCAAACCCAAAGTGGGTAGTCAGTCATTAAAAACCTGCAACATTAAAATCATCAGAGGGCCAAGAGCACAAAGAAAAGCCATCAAGTATCTCTCTGTAGATCAAACACAAGAGATTTAGTGAACCTTGAACGTTTCTGTCTCATCACAGATTTAGAAACAACAGTTGGGATAACAAATGGTGGTAACCACATAGAATCCATGAAAATGCAGGTTGCAGCTGCCTGTTCACTGCTTATATGTTGAGCAAGCTTGGAGCCTTGTTTCAACAGCAAGCAATATCATTATAATGGTACTCACCAGGTGAGGAGCCAGCGTGACGTAGTGGACAGAGTACAGGACATGGATAAGTGGATTCAAATTCCTACTTAGCCATTATACATACTTTTTTTTTTGCAGGGTGTGTGTGTTACTTTTTGAACTATAGGTTCCAGAATCCACACAGCCTGAGGAATTAAGAGATTAAGCAGACGCTTGTCCTTGTACATGGTGGCGAAGGGGGGGCATTAAGGCATTGGTGTATACCTTTGGCACAAGATGGTATAGGATATGCCTCTGGAGCTCACTGTCCCGGGCATCAGGCAGGGGATGAGGGGCAAAGAAGGAGGGCATCCTTGGGGTGGGCCCACATATTTTATGCCCTCACTTCTGGGCTCTGTGGGAGGTGGTGGGTTTTGTGGGGCACGCCTTCCGGAGGAGGTTGCTGAGGTGGCAACTCAGGATCAGTGGTTTGCCCTTGGGACCAGGTATTTTGCTATCATGCAGCCCCTGTGAGGTCAAGTTTAAGTTCAGTACCATATCCAAGGTCAAGTTCAAGTTCATGTATAAATAGGCAATAAATAATAAATTGCCAATAGTTCATCCCAAGTCCTGTCGTGTGGTCTCTTCATTTCAGGGTCAGGGGATGGGCAGCAAAATACAGATCAGGGACTTCCAGATTTGTGGCTCAGTCTCCTAGCCTTTAAAACTCAGTACTTCTCATGTTCTCACAAAGCTCAGTTGTATAGCGCAAATGATTGACATGAGAAGCTCCATGTTCAACCTATGACATTTCTAGGTCAAAAGAGATCAGGTAGAAGGTGATGTGGATAATTCTTCCCTGAGGTCTTTTTGGAGAGTTGCTGCCATTCTGGATGTTGGGCCAAATAGACAAATAGTCTAGCTGCTTGCTAACTCCACAATTATATCATTGTTTCTCCCTTCACACACATCATTTCACATCATTTCACATTTCACATGCTATATGTGCAAATGATTAAGGGGCAGGCTAACATCAATCTCAAAAAATGAACTTTTCCAAAACAAATTTAGAAAATGGCATATTACTAGACTCTGTTATGCCTTGCAATCTCCCACCCATAATATTTATACATTCATTTCCTGATAAGAGAAGGTTGTTGATGACATTCTTGTATACCAGCACTATTCAAACATATGGTCCTTTCATACAACACAGTTATAGCACTATGATTCCACTTTAGCTGCCATGGCTCCATCCTGTGGAATCCTGGGATTTGCAGTTTAAGGAGGGGCTCTTAGAATTCTGAGGGCTCCTGTAGGGCCTCCCCAAACTACATACTCCAGGATGTAGGCAGGGCAGTTGAAATGGAGTCACAGTGCTATAATTTTTGTAGTGAGAAAGGGCCCCTGGGACCAGTGGTAGTCTACAAGCCAACAGCTGCTAGTCTCCGTGCAGAGTTTCCAATAAAGAAAGATACAACTAGGCACAAAGATGATAATACCTCCCTGGTACACTGGAAAGAAAAATTGCTGGTCTCCCACATGAAACAGTCTGAGAAGCACTGTTGCACACTGTTTCAGTCAGAAAGTTCTGAGGTCTTTGAACGAGGGATCTAAGGAATTTTAACAAATTTTTCTCATCATTGATGAGACATTTTCTGTGTCCCACTCTAATCAAAAATGATCAACTGCTACAAGATTTTTCACTCCTTTACAAATACCAAAAAGGAACATTTTGCACAGCAACATTATTTTTTTGCAAAATGCTATATTTTGTGCAAAGCCACATATTTTGAAAAGAAAAAAAACTTGCTGAAAATTTTATCTAGAATGCAAAAAAAAAAAAAAGAAAAAGAAAAAACAACAACCAAAAAACCAAAAGCAAAAAATTTGCAAAAACTATATCTTGCTCAGCAGGGAGAAAAGTTCGATTTTTTTTTTTTTTTTTGCTTTTGCACATGAGAACAGAACAAAGCATGATTTACATTAGTACTTTAAAAGCACAGGGGAGTTCTAGTGCACATCAGACTCGAACATCAAAACATAAGTGTTCACATTTGATTTGAAATAACAAAAGAAATTCCAAGGCAAGCGGGGAGGCTATGGCAGTTGGTGGTTTCCAGGTCTGTGGGTAAGTTTGTTCTGGATTTTAGCCTGATTTTAAGTGACTTATCCAAGGCCCTATTGGCAAAATAGGTTCAGGACCTTGGTTAGCTCCTTTAATGGTTGACAGATTAGAGAGCTGGGCTGAAACAAATAAAATTAATTTTAATAGGGAGAAATGTAAGGTACTACACTTAGGAAGAAAGAATAACAAATGCGCAGGATGAGTGACACCTGGCTTGAAAACAGTACTGTGAAAGGGGTCTAGGAGTCTTAGTAGACCACAAGCTGAACATGAGTCAACAGTGTGATGTAGCAGCTAAAACGCCAATGTGATTCTAGGCTGCATCAATAGGAGTATAGTGTCGAGATCAAGGGAAGTAATAATACCACTCTATTCTGCTTTGGTTAGACCTTACCTGGAATACTGCGTCCAGTTCTGGGCACCACAATTCAAGAAAGATATTGACAAACAGGAACATGCCCAGAGGAGGGCAACCAAAATGGTGAAAGGTCTGGAAACGATGCCCTATGAGGAGTGGCTTAGGGAGACAGGTATGTTTAGCTTGATGAAAAGAAGATCAAGAGGTGACATGATAGCTATGTTTAAATATTTGAAGAGATGTCATGTTGAAGATGGAACAAGCTTGTTTTCTGCTGTTCCAGAGACTAGGACATGGAGCAATGGATTCAAATGACAGGAAAAGAGATTTCACCTAAACTTCAGGAAGAACTTCCTGATGGTAAGAGGCATTCAGCAGTGGAATATACTGCCTTGGAGTGTGGTGGAGTCTCCTTCTTTGGAGGTTTTTAAAGAGAGGTTGGATTGCCATTTGCCAGGGGTGCTTTGAGTGTGTGTTCTTGCATGGCAAGAGGTTGGACTCAATGGCCATTGTGGTCTGTTCCAACTCTATGATTCTACAATCCTATGACTAAAAACTGAAACAGATTTGTCACCCAATGGACATGGGAGCCAGCAGCCACTGCTGGGTGGCAAACATTTTTGTCCCAGGGTCCAAATTGCAATTTGTGAAGGCTCTCAGGGACCACATTGAAGAATATGGTGGGGATAAGTAAAATGGTCTGGACCTGATGCAATTTTCACACATCTGCCAAGCATGCAGAGATAGGAGTAAGCTGTAGTGCAATTGTTAGGTATGCAAAGTGCAGCTTAGGTCCATACATTTATAGTAAGGAGTGAATCCCAGTGCAATAACTTCCCAGGTTGCAAAATACAGCTCGGTTCTATAAGAAGCTTTCTGGGCTGCAAAGTGTAGCTCAGGTTCATGAGACTACTCTCTGGGCTGCAAAGATCAGCTCAGTTCCACACTCCACAGCTTCTTGGTCTTTAAGTATAATCAAATCTTCAGTGTCTGATTAAAGATAAAGAGCATAAAGAGGAGCTTCCTCTGAAACCTGTGCAAGGCACATCTATTCTGTGGGCTGAATTTTTCCCATCTGTGGTGCCAGGCCTAATTGAAATGAGAGACTTGTTACAGGCAAAAGTAAACACTTATATGTCTAAATAGTTCCTGAAGATGTCATGTTGCAGCAAAAGAAAGGAGAGAATAATCTGCAAGAGTCCTGTCCCTAAGCTACTATTAGATTGGAGGGGAAAAAAGTACAGATGATGCAAGCGCCTTTATATTTTTGCTTCCATAAGTTAACAAGAGCTCCAGAAAAGGGGTGGAATTTACACTAAAGAGTTATCATGTGATGATGCAATAAAAAATCAGACTGCCTTGCAACTCCTTTCTACAGATGAGGAAAGATATCAGGAGAGCATGCATTCCCTGCATCAAGTTTACTTTGGTTAAGAAACTAATTAAATTCAAGCCTAAGGGCATTTTCATAGAACTGGCTTAAGCAGCCTTCTCTTAAACCAGTCTTTATTGAGAATGTAACAGCTATACGGGCAAGGATATACATTCTGCTACTACATTCAGTCATGCATGAGCAACATGTGACACAGTCTAAGAGAAATTCAAAGCTGTTTTTCTTGCTTCATGTGAACACTGTGCGTGTGTTTCAGGCTTGATGGTTTTGTTCCCTTGAAATCAACTTGGCTATTTAAAAATATGTCCTTCACCTTAACTAGATTGTAGATCAGCTTATTATTGAGTACTATGTGAATAAAGAGAATCTTATTCATAGTAAATGGATTGTCAAGATCCTTGCCTGTATTTATAGCAAACTCCAGACAGAGAATTGGCTCCCAGGTCAGTGAATATAGTGACAGATGACATGCCATTATCAGCTGTTTCAATTAATTAAATTATACATTATGCTTATAAGGATGATATACAGAGACACTCTAGATTAAGCATCTCAATTAAGTATTTAATTTACATTTAATAACTGAATTATTATATGCTAATAAAAGATCAATTAGTTGTTAAAAAGAGCATTGATCCAGGTACAATAAGCATGTCAGAGAGACATCAAGTTGACATTGAAATTACTGGAGATTGTATGCACAACACTTGTACAATTAAATTCTTAGCATAATCAAATAGCAATAAACTCTTAATGGATGGTGTTTCACTCATGGATTTTGACAGAACTGAGGTTTCTTCTTATATAGTCTATTTTGTTTCTATGGTTAGTTTAAGAGTGGTCAATTAAAAAAAACTGTTTTGAATGTATTTATATAAAACCTGTGTGTGTGCGCGCAAGAGTGTGAGCGTGCCCCTGTGTGCGCGTGCGTGCATGTGTGAGACGGGGGGGCATGGTAATTAACAGAATATCTAGACCCCTCTTCATCTGTGATTCTAAATCAGCCTTAGCTTGTGAGCTGGCAAATTATTTCGTCTTGTTTATTAATCAGAAAATTTCTCTACCATTTCCTTAAAGGTCATAATGATTTACTTCATATTATAAATACAACTAAGAACAAAGTAAAATCATAACAAGACCATGGCTATATTATTGTATCTCTGCTGTTGAGCCCTGACTGTGGAGTGTCCTCCTCTTGGAAACCCAGTTGAGACCACTGCTGGATTCTTTCTGGAAACAGATTCAACTTTTTTTTTCAATCAAACCCTTATGGCTTAATGAGTTCATCTGATTTCTGCATGAACACAGTCTAAACTGTTTTAATCTGTTTCAATTGTTCAATTGTTAAACCATTTAATATTTCAATTGTTAAATGGTTTAATGTGTTTTAGACTATTCAAACAATTCCTTTTTGTTTTTAAGTTTAAACTATTCTAAATGGTTTTAAATTCATTTTATCTACTTGCTGCCCTAGGATCTTGTGCTATTGGGCAAGAATGAAATATTTTAATAAACAAACAAGCAACCTTAGCCCATATTCACTACAAAAAGTGGACAAGTAACCCAGTGTTGGACAAACTGTGGTTTTCCAGTTGTTGCTAGAGTACAACTCCGAGCAGCCCTAGCCAGCAAAGTCAATGGGGAGGAATGCTAGAAACTCCTGTCCAACAACATTTAGAAGCCTTTATTTTGTCTATCTACCCTGTTCCTCACAAAGGTTTGGTAGAATAAATACTTATTGCACCCCCTCCAGAAAGAAGCCCTTTTTCCAAATGGGGAGAAGTGCAGTGAAAGCTCAAGTTCTGAGCATCAGCAATTCAGATCTCTGTTAAATAACATGAGCATAGAATCGCCTTTCTAGACCTCAGATGCTAGGAGGACTAATGTGGAAAGAGATCATCCTCAGCTTATGAGAACCCTGGTAGTATGAGAAGGATCTTATAAGATTAAAAACCACATGTGACTTGGCCCCAGAAACAAACTGGTAACCAATGCAGATGCTACAAACAGGTTGAATATGCACCTGCCTCCCAGCAACTGGTAGAGGCATACATTCAGCACTGGTTGAAGCTTCTGAATCATCTTGAAGGACAATCCCAAGTAAAGACCCTGAAACTTATGGAACTGTGGATCAGAGTAGCAAAATATGAATTCTTTAACAGGTGAAAAAGTCTTATTAGCTAAAGCTGGAAGAAGGTATTTGTAGCAACAGGCAGTGCAGGTCCAAGTATACTCCCAGGTCATTCACAGGATCATTGAGAACCTTAAGTCTACAGCCATTCCTTATCAACAGCACCTTCAGCCTGCTAAGAAGCGGCATCTTCTACAGTAGCAATGCAAGTTTAGTTTTCTCTTGTGTGTGAGAATTCTGTGAATCTATAGTGTCATAATAAACCCCTTAGGTTAAACTCTATTGTGAGTCCCTAGTGGAGCAGATCCTGTTTACCTAAGTATTGACTTGCCATTCAGCAATAGATTCAGCTGGTCTACTCTAGCTGAGACCAGCAAGTGCATGTAACACCTGAGTTACAGTTAGATAGGCAAGTACAGTAATGATATAGCAGACTCATATTGGAACGCTGTTTTAGTCCCAAAGCAACATATGCCACAAAGCAATAGCAATAACATGTGTATTTCTATACTGTTTATCAGCTAAGTGCCCTCTAAGTGGTTTACAATGTGTTAGCTAATTGCCTCCAACAAGCTGGGTACTCATTTTACAGACCTGTGGAAGGATGGAAGGTGAGTCAACCTGGAGCCTGGCAAGATTGAACTCACAACTTTGTGGCTGCAGTACCAAGATTTAACCACTGTGCCACAAGGGCTCTTCTTCCAACGTTGGCAGCCACAACAACTCCAACATCAGATGGGCCATGAGTGTGTACTTGCCAAATCAGTTTAATTTTTATGGCCAATTTTGGGTTGCTTTTGAGGCTTTGGGGGTCGTGGCATGGGAAGGATACAACAAACTGGCATATTTTGGGGAGCGCACAGAGGTGTTTGTGTCAACTTTTGGCTGAAAACATAACGGGAGGGGGCTGGAAGTTTGGGGATCTCCTAGGGTTGCAAAAATGAGGCCTGAGGGCTGCATGTGACCCACACTTCCCCATCCCTGTTTTAAAGGGAATCTTTGAATAATAGTACAGAAGTTCTATTTGAAGTTTACCAAATTCAGAAACTTATAGGTCTTACTAGTTCCATTTTGTTAACTGATCTATTAAGTAGTACATAGAACATGAGGAAGTGATTTAATTATATTTCTTTCTGCCTGGATACAGAGTAGGGCTGTTGGACTACTGTTTCCTCTTCCTTCCACTTCTGCCATCCATGACAAGGATTTGGAGAATAGCCATTAATCCATTGCTATCAGAAGGATAACAGGGGGCTTTAAAGAGAGAGTGAAGTACTTACAGAACAGCAGTGACACAGTTATTACAGCTGGAGTAATTTTGCAATGTAAGTATCTCAGAAAATAAAAGAAAATAAAGGAGGCTGATGTCTACATATATAGATAGACCAAGCATTGGAAGTTTTATTTACCTTCATTGTTTATTTTCCCAGAAACTCAAAAGATACACTTCACATATGGCTTTTTCTGTGAATGTAGGAACTGGGTGGAAAAGGCAATCTGAATGTTGGTGACGTCATTTTATAGAGCAGTTCTTTCAACAATGAAAAATTGGTTTAAAGTGGTAACCTACAGAATTCAAATGATGGATTTAAAGGAAACAGGAAAAAAGATGATTAGAATAGGATGCCTTTTAAAGACTACAAGATTTCTTTTCTTTTTCTTTTTTTTTTTGTCTCCCAGCTCTCAGTTTCTAATAGCTTTCCGCTGGGGTTGACACACGCACTGTATTCTTTAAGAAATTAAAACACTCCTCCTAAGTACACACCAGACAGTAACAATGGCAGAGTTAAGAAGGTTAACAGACTTAGTTGTCCCAGCAACATGTCACCAGGTTGAAATGAGCGAGAAACATTCATAATATGAGAAAGTGGCAGGGGGAAAAGAATAATAAAAGCACAAGAGGAAAACTGCCAAAAGATTGAAAGAGAAAAGAGAAAGCCTTTATAGTCGCTGTTTCATTAGGGTGAATCTGATTTTTATAGTGTGTAAAAGAGGCTAAAATATAATCTCCTTTTGTGTAATGTGTGTGTTTAAGAAAGTGTATCATCAGCAGTTCTGCTAAAGACTGCATCAGCATTAAAAAAAATTCAGCAGAGATATTCATAGGGAAGCTGTACAGTGAAGCAGGCAGTTCTCCCTCAGCACAGAGGGGCTGCTTGGAGGTACAGATAAGATGTGTGTGTTGCAGTAAGTTATACTAATATTTGTGAATAGTGTAAGATAGCTGTTTCCTTGTACCTAGTTTTGTGTCATTGCTCAGGGTTGGCAAAAGGGGCAGGTTACTGTTAGGAGAAGAAAAGAAAAGAACGAAAGTTACTTATAAATCACCATTAGAACAGGTGAGGTAACACCATTCACCTGGTCAAGTGATTTATTTTTTTCCTTTTTTTAAAATTGAATAATAAAAAGAGTGACAAACACAGGAAAGTACAAATACCACAATAACACTACATAAAACAATTAACAGAAAAGAAAACAGGTTATAAAATAAACTATACAACAATATACTATATAAAAAAAACAAAAAACAAAACTCCAGAGATCAAACTAAACTACAAGACAACTGCAAAAGGACATCTAACTAAAAACTGGTTCCTGCTCCTGCTACAAACAGTGAATAGTAATCCAGTGGTAACAACTCATAATTAGATCATAGACTAGACTTGAAGTAAATGCTTGTTGCCTATTATTTATCTTCATAATAAATTTCAATTTACAATATGAGTTAGTAATTAATAACTCTAAATACATTATTAATAATAATTCTAGCTTAATTATTAACTGGTCAAGTGGTTTATTAAGGTGTGGAGTGAAATTTTACAAATCCAAATGTTGTTAATCAGGATGAGATTTTCAAAGAAGATGTCAGCTAATAGTTATCTGGAAGTGTCTAGACTCTTTAGGAAAGCAAGAAGCTTTGAGCAGATCCTAAAAAACAAATTGCAAATAAAAATATACCATTGTTTTAAAGATAAACATCTGAAGGTACCCAATCTATTCTGCACCATTTGTTCATTAAAATCCAGGGTCATTACTTGGTTTAAAGAAGCAGCTTCACAGTAGGGTGTTTGAGGGGGAGGAGATGTTTTCTCAGTCCAAATCACCAGCGTTCTCCTGTTGAAGGATTTAAAATGTGTACTTAACTATAGTGTTTAAATGTACATTTAAGCATGTAAAATGTGAATGACAAAACAAAAGTTTGCATCATAGATTTGGGTACCATATTGGGAGAAAAGCAGGATATAAATAAAATAAAAAAATAAAGTAAATAAAATAAATATAGAAGTGTTTTTGTTACTTTGTCAGGGAGCTATGACAGCGTTTAGTTCCAAATGTCATGTACATTCTGTGTGGCAAAATCTCATGTTTATCTCTGTCTAATATGTGAAATAGTTGGCCTAAATAACAAGAAATACTTTCTAGATTATGTTAATACAACTGCGGTGGGTTGCAGTGCTTTCAGTGCCAAACTAATTTACATTTTCTTAATTTCAGTACATATTTGTCAACCCATAAATTAGTCTTAAACTACTTATCATATGTGTGTGTGTGTGTGTGTGTGTGTGTATGTATGTATGTATGTATGTATAAACTCTCCATTTAATTCTTTCTCTCCATCTTTCCTCCAATGCAGCTACTGAAATTCCAAATCTATTGCAAAAGTTCTTCCCAATTAAAAACTATGGATTTTAAAAATGAATTTCTAACATGTCCAGCTACTATTCATATCTTCATATACTTAGGGAAGAGATTATCAAATAAGCAGAAAAATCCACATGAAATAAAGAAAGTAGGATTTTTTTTGCAGGGGGAGGGGGGAAGAATTTGCCTGTGGTTTCTCCCTGCTTCTCCAGTTTAAAATTTCAATCTTCTTCTTTCTTCCTTCCTTCCTTTATCTTTTCTTTTAATCTTAGGACCAGCTAGATATGATAATGGCAGTTCTTGTGTTATTCACATATTTGTGACGTTCATAAACAGAGCAAATATTTTGCTGAAGTTGAATGGGTTTAACTCCTACTACAGCTTCCCTACGATGTGTGGCATTAGAAAGTATTGAGTGCCTGTGATAACTAAGGCAGCAATTTGATACTACTCAAATTGTACTATCTTCAACTTGCAGAATCCCAGATGTTGCAGTTTGCTGAGGTACTTAGAATTCTCTACTAGGGAGCTTGAGTGCTGTAACTCGGGGAATACGCTAGAACAGTGATTCTTAACCTGGAGTCAGCAGACCACTGGGGGTCTGGGGAGCCCTCACAGAGGCTCTGAAAAGACCTGCTGCTGAACAATACCAGCAGTGGCAGAAACAGGGATGTGGCAGCATGTGTGCAGGTGCCGAAACTGCTCCCTCATTTGCAAATAAGGGAGGAGTTTGGGTGCACACACATCTTGTCTCTCCTTACTTTTGTCAAGGAGGGGGCAATAGAGGATCTGGGCATCAAAGGACATGGTGACAGTTGTGTGTGCGTACCCAAACTGCTCCCTGATTTGCAAGCAAGGGAGTAGTTTTGTTCCCATACCCCCCACTGCCACATCCCTGATGAAAGGGACATGACAGCAGGTGTGTACATGCACCCAAACTGCTCTGTTTTTTGCAAATGAGGGAGCAGTTCAGGTGCACACACATATGCCATACTGCTGCACACGACCTCCTGGTGCTGTGTCCCTGACAAAAGGGACCCAGCAGTAGGTGTGTGTGCATGCCCAAACTGCTCCCTTATTTTCAAACAAGGAAGCAGCTTCAGCACTCACACGCACACCTGCTGCTGGGTCCCTTTTGATGAAAGGGACAAAGTGGCAGGCATGTGTGTGCACCCAAATTATGACTGTGTAGACCAGGACCTGAATTTCCACTTGGCCACTTGGGAACTCATTGGGTGATCTCAGGCAAGTCATATCCTCTCAGTGTTAGAGAAAGGCAGAGGCAACAAATCTTGTCAAGAAAACCGCCATCATAGGTTCGCCTTAGGGTCACCATAACTCAGTTTTCAAAGGGGAGAGATATGATGGCTAGAAAGAACCTCCCCTTGTCAGAAGCACTTTGTTGTTGTGTGCCTTCTAGTCATTTCTCACAACAAATTATATTTGCAGGACGTCTTTCATAACAAAAAGGTTAAGAATCACTGTACTGGAGAACTGCTTCACAAATGAACCCACTCATATTACACAATTATAGCACTATGATTCCATACCATGGTTACATTCTATGGAATTATGGGATTTGCAGTTTAGGGAGGACATTGAGTATTCCAAGTCAGAGAGCTCTAGTGCCACACAGAACTATGTACTATCCCAGAATTCCATAGGATGTAGCCATGGCAGTTGAAGTGGAATGATAGTGCTGTAACTGTGTAGTATGAAAGGGCCTAATGTCTGGCCCTCCAGATGATTTGGATTTCCATTCACATAAGACTCATCCAGCATGATCATTGGTCAGGAATTCTGCGAGTTGAAGTACCAGACTCCTGGAAGATCAAAGTCTGAGAGCCATCACACTAGAGAATTAAAACAGATAATTTAAAGTCCTTACCAGACTGCAAACGCTAGGATATAACAGACAGAGGTAGGGCAGTTAATGTGGTATCAAACTGCAGAGCCATCTTTAGAGTTTATCCAAATCACACTGCTATGATAATTTGATACCATTTTAACTGTCATGACTTTGCCCTATGGAATCCTGGAATTTATGGCTTGGTGAGGTATGCAGAGCTCTTTACTATAGTTCAAAGGAGTTACTGGAATGTTCTACCAGAGAGTTCTAAGTACTTCAGCAAGTTACAAATTCCAAGATTCTGTAGGATGGAGCCATAATTGCTGAAGTAATATAAAATTACTACGGCTGCTTAACGTAGATAACATGCTAGTTAACAAGATTAAAGTCAGGTAGATTTTCCTCAGTGGCATTCTTATTTTGGTATTTAAAGTAGACCTCTGCCTACTCTAGACTTGAAAAGGCTAAACACATGAAAACAAACATGGCTGCTATTGCCACTTGCCCTATAAGGCAGTGAAAGAATTGTATATAGGTAAGCTTCTCACCTAAACTGAATTACCAAAAGGCTAGCCTAGGCAGAGAATTGTATATGTTAAAAAAAAAAATCTTGTTCTCATTAAAATTACAGTCCCTCTGGTTTTGACCTTAAGCATGTAAGGAAAGATAGCTTGATGTGACCAAAATGCCCCCACCCAGACATTTTAAGCTTTACCTTATGAAGCAGAAAGCCCAGGTTTCTCAGGAAGTACACACTCCATAGAAAGCATCAGGCAGCCCTGGCTATATATGTCTATACAAAGCATGGGTTTACAGGTGCATTTTTTTTTCAAGATATGCTGAAGGGATTTAAGGGATTCTCAGCCCTTAAAATATGTCAACTAGTGTCCTCTATTTTGGTCCCAAAATATCCCAAGTATCTCCACTGAATCAGTTTTTGAATCACCACTCAACAATCCACATGTAGGTAAATTCCTCTAATCTAATGAGTCTATTCTGATCAGAACTAATAATAGGGACCTTTCTGCACTACACTGTTATAGTGCTATTATTCCACTTTCAACATCCTGTGGAATTCTGGAGTTTGTAGTTTACTGAGGCCAAAGAGCTCTCTGGCTGAGAATTCTAAATGCCCCTCCCTAAGCTGCAAACCCCAGGACTGCATAGGATGTTGAAAGTGGAAGAATAGCACTATAACAGTGTAGTGTGGAAAGGCCCTAGGATTTAGGCCAATATGTATGGAGTGTATGTCCTGAACAAGTGAATATTCTGTCATATAGTAGAAGATATTTATTGTAGACTAGGTTGTTCATCTATGAAGAAGTGTCTCAATTCATTTAAAAAAACACAAATGAATGTCAACTGACAATTATTTTGTCACTTTTCCTTAGCACTCAAGGGAATGTTTATACCATGTAGTCATTCCCCCTTTGGGCATTTGTAGCTTGTCAGCAATATAACAAGTGCTTCAGGACACTAATTATGTTTATAATCTGTCCAAACCCCTCTGCAGTTAGTCGAAGAAAATGTTTATGGCTTATTAATATCACTATACAGGTAAGATGCAAAATTATGCAAGTGCTGGGAACAAATGAATCAGCAACTGCATAAGGAGCAGCCCAAAGAACAGGTTTAGGAGATGCTTACTCAGTAAACTTTGCTGTCAGTTCAGCTGAATTTAATGCATCAGAAAATGTTGCATGTCCCAACCTGATGACAGTTCTCTGTGGAGTGAAGGTAGTGACCTGATGGAAAAGTTTCAGAAGGTTCTCAAATAGGGTTGTTAGGTGAGGAGTAGCCTGAGATCTATGGAACAAGCTGTTGTGATGTCACACAAGGATGATGTGAAAAGGGACAGTCCTTGGTGATGTCATTAAGCATAAAACACTATTGCTTTGAGTAAAGCACTTAAATAAAAAACAAGTCTAACAAATGTTGAGAATACATCCCCCCATACATATACACACATAAACGTACACATACATATATGTGTGCACTCACAAATTTCAAGACAGCACTTTCATCCTGAGTTTTGTCCACTTTTCTCTGAAGACCAGGGTAGAGGGTCCAAGTCCCAAGATTCAGGCCCAGGCCCTGAGATCTGGGAACCCTAGTATTCAGTCTTCCCACTGATATTATATTCATTCTGATGTTTCACCAATCCTATGTACTGGCAAAACTCAAGCTATTATCTGTATGACAGTACACTACATTGTAGTGATATGATGAACAATGAAATTATTTGCTGTTTTGCCGTGATTATCAGTAAATTTCTGTACAAAGCTATATTTTTCCTTTCCATCTAACTCCAAGGAAATTGGTTTGGTTCTAAATCAGTGTCTGTCATCAGTAGCAGATGAGGGTGAACAAACTGAAGCTTAATCCAGGCAAAACAGAATGGACCAGGGAATAGGGATTCATTCTGTTGTGTATGGGGTCACAGTCCCTTTGAAGACATATTTTCACACTTTGGTGTACTCCTGGATGCAGCCCTGAACCTGGATGCTTAGATGTTGGCACTGGCCAGGAATCTATTTGCATAGTTAAATGTTTCTGCTGTGCTTCTTCCTAGAAATGTCTGGCCATTGTGACACATGCCTTAATTATATCCTCTTTGGATTGCTATAATGTGCTGTACGTCGGGCTATCTCTGCAGAACTTCATCTGGTCCAAAGAGCTGGAACACCAGATTGTTAACATACTACCTTTATTTCTGCAGCTCTACTGGGTACTTGTCTGTCTTCAAGCACAGGTCCTGCTTATGACCTGTAAAATCCTAGAAGGCTTGGGTTTAGGTTGATGGGCCATATCTTTGCATATTGCCAGTCTGACCTCTCAGATCTTTCGAGGAACTCCTTTTCTCAGTCCTGCCGCTGTCACAGACACACTGTGTGGCAAAAGGTGAGATGAGTCTTGTGGCTGAGGAAGGAGGGAAGTTAGCAGAAAAATTATACATTCTGGGTCTCCTTTTACTGTACTGCTGTTTGCAAGTGAAAATCTTTCTCTTCTAGCAGACTTTTGGAAACTGAGTGGAAAGGCTTTCAATTGTGTGCTGTTTACCAATTCTATCATTTTTAATTCATATATTTTTCCTGCTTTTAATGCTATAAATAGTTTAATTATAGTTTAACAATAACTTTTTTTATGTTTTTACTTATCTGTTTTTATCTGTATCTGTTTTAATGTTTGTAAACTGCCTTGAGTCCCAGTTCTGGTAAAAGAAAAGGCAGGATATAAATGAAGAAAATCATAAATAACTGATCCCACATATAAAGCGAGATCCATTGGGCTTGCACACTTCTCCTACAAATAAATTAATTTTATGTCGTAGCATTCCTAGCAATTCAAGGGTGATAGCACAGCCATCTCCAAGAGGAAATCCATGGTGTTCCTTGTGGGAAATGTAAACTGTTTGGTTGCTTGTAGCAGAAGAAGTGAGGGTGATTCTGAGGCTTGCAAAAGCATTTCCAAAGTAACAATGTACAAACAATGAGTTATTTGTAATTAATTTGCTTCCCTATAAGGTATAATCATGTCACATAACAATATTAACCTAACAAGGGACAATATTATTCCTTTTACTGTGTAACTATGCCCTGGATGTTATTTGTATAGTTACTGGGGTGTGACTTCTCTAAATGATGGAGGAGGAATGACATATGGTTCCAGTGCAGGTATATACTATATGTCATGCTGCTGCCTTGTGCTCTCTTATAGACATTGAAGCAATGATGAGGTGGATGGGATGAGAGTATATCTTCTATTACAGGATAGCAGCTAATAGCATACAGACTTTTTTTGAGAAGGTGACTAAGGGTCTTTCTGCACTATACTGCTATTATTCCACTTTCAAAATCCTGTGGAATTCTAGGGTTTGTAGTTTACTGAAGCCAAAGAGCTCTCTGGCTGAGAATTCTAAATGACCCCCCCCCCAAACTGCAAATCCAAGAATTCCACAGGATGTTGAAAGTGGAATATAACAGTGTAATGCAGAAAGGCCCTAAAAGTAACTATTTTGTGAAACAGGAAAGTTTTTAACTATAACAGGAACTAATTCATACTAGGGGCCTTGGAACTATAATAGTAACTGATTAATATTTTAATGAAAGGCCTGAATATTTCTGTAGGTCAAGAGGGAAATTTTATATTCCAGAGAGCTTTGGTAAGACTAAGTCCATTTCCGCATGGTGTCACTGTCCCACGATGGGGTAGTCCATGAATCGTGCTTCCACACAACATCTTCACAGTCCAGCAACCAGAGCACATCCCCACCCATCGTGATCTCAGGATATTCCCTTAATGGAAAAAATCTGTTAAGCGCCCGCAATCATGTGATGCTCCCATCACTGCTGGCCATGTGGAAGGGGCGGAAATGTGTTATAGGCACTGCCTTCCCCAGCGAAGCACAGGAAAGAGCCTGGCTGTGTTGAGGAAGGAAGGCATGTGTTGTCTGCACTCCCTTCTGCAGGCAGCCAGCTGGCCAGGTATAGAGGGGAGCGTTCATGTTGTGCTCTCATCCCAGCAAAGGCGCTGATGGGATGATACCGGGACCACTACAAGAACCGGTAAGGTACAGAAATAGCCTAAGTGGGTATTATGGGATTTTAGTAGCTCTTATTTTTGAGGCAAATATTGAATATACATGTGTGTGTATGTGTGTGGAGAGGGAGAGACCATAAGCAGTGTTTGATCAGCTGTAATTGTCATGTAAAAAACCCACCTGTATCTATTTTAAGAAGTCTGAAACCAACATTTTGGGAAAACCAGGATCATTTTTTTAAATGGATCATGCTGTGAAACTCTTGTCCAGCACAAAATCCAACTAAGTCTTCAAGCCTTCTCCCCCCCAAACAGATGCAATGTAATTAATTTTTGAATTTGCTCACCCATTAGTTCATTTTAGTTCAGTATTTTTGTTTTGTATTTTATAATGGCTGTCACTGGCTTTGAGCTTAAGGGATGGGCTGGATAGAAAATTTTTAAAAGTAATAAAAAGAGGCAAAGTAGGGATTTGATTTAAAAAAAGAACTATTTGATGAGTGGCTAATGCCCTAAATGGATCCCTCTGAGGACACGTCATTACTATCCCATATTAACTGACACAAATCTCCATTTTGTTAAGAATTAAAGTTGCCGTATAGATTAGTTTTCAAAACTTAAAATGCAGAAACACAAGAAAGAGCAAGCTAAGCCAGAAAATATGACTTGTGCATTACAGACATTGCTGAAATGTTAGCTGGAATGTTAACACAGCATCACCCAAACTTCATGTTGCATGGAGCTCCACATATATACGCAAAACACCAGGCCTTCCAGAAGGGTCTTGCTTGTGGGGGAAAAAAAATTCTCGTGGCAGATTGAAAAAGGGAGGATTAGAAAGGATTTTTCATTTTTTTTTAAATTTCCCTCCCTCACACTGGATAGTCACTAGCAAATCACACAGGGAAATAACAGAGCTAATGAAAGATCCAAATTTGCTTTGGATTTTTTTTAAGTTTATATCCTTCTTGAGACTCAAGGGTCAAGGGCAAGCAATGCCATTGACTCAGTGGGAACATAGCAATCTGGTCCATATGAAATCTGGCTAGTTCGGGATGGTTTACACTTACTGGCAGTGGCTCTCCAAGGTTTCAGGCAGGACTATTTCCCAGCTGGCGATACAGCCTGAGATCTTGTTTGTGGAAAGCATGCGTTGTGCATTTTGTATATCATCGGCCAAAAAGCAGCATTGGGGAACGATCCATGTGGGAAAATCCTGTAGGGCTCAGACTATCCCAATTTGCCCTTATAAGTTTTTATGTGGCAAGGAAACTGAAGAATGAGGGTGCGTGCTATCAGCTGCTGTGGTTTTGAGGCTGGCCAGTAGGGGCTGCTGCTGCATTTGTTTAATGAGGAACTCCTCCCGTTCCTTCCAGGTGTGTTTCAAGGAAGCTTATCCTGAAACAGGTGACTGAAAGGAAGTAATAGTGTAGTCACAAGGCCAGTTTCTCTACCCATCTGCACTCCAGTTCCCATCAGTGTGCAGGGAGAAACAACAGGGCAGAACAATAACCTTCTCCTAGGGATTGTTATAATCTTGCTTGGGGCAGCAGTTACACCAGAGGATCTTAAGAAGGAGGAGGGGAATTTTGTCGTGTAGGAACAGGCATTTGGCTATGGGAAATGAACAGATGGACAATAAAAGGAAAATGGAATTATCCTAGGAAAGTTGGTGGGGATTATCCTAGAGCACGTGCGGGACACTAGAGCAGGGCTAGAGGAAAGCAGTTTTCTTTCCTAGGAAGGTGCAAAGCAGAAAAAATAATTAAAAATGGAAGTAGCCGGAAGTCTACTTCTAGTTTTGAAAAACAGATTTTTTTCTTTTAAAAATTAGGTTAGCCTTGTTCAGTAGTATCCCTGGCCCTGAGACTTCATTGCCAAGACCCGAGACCTAACAATGACCCCTTGTGGTGTCACATGAGGCAAGCCATGATGATGTCACAAGGGAAAGACCCTGCTGATGTCTTAGACCAACCTCTGCCAGAGGTTCACATCATGTGCCATTCAAATAAAAAGCACCAAATCTAAGGCATGAAGAAAATATATACTCATGTGTCTTTCAAGGCAGTGCTCTTACCCTGAGATTCTTCCCCTTGCCCTGAGTCCTGGAGAAAATGGTCCACATGTTGAGATTCAGGGCTGGGCTCTGAGATCTGGCGGTCACAGCCTATGTATGCTTTGGATTGCTGAGAATCTCATTTTTTAAAGGCAATGATGTATTATTTTTATTTTATTCATTTATATCTTGCCCTTCTCCTGTCAATGGGACTCAAGGTGGATAGTACAAATTAAAACATTCATAAAACTATAAATATAAGATTTAAACAAACAAACAAATTATAAAGTTAAAATATTGCATGTTAATAATATTCAAAAACACTAAAATACATTATAAAACTATACTAACCTTAAAAACAGAACTACATAGCATTAAAAGCCCAAACCTAGTCATGATGGCACAAAAATGTTTGGACCCACTTTCAGAAGGAAAGCAAGGATGGGGCCATCCTGGCCTCTCTAGGGAGGGAGTTCCAAAGTTTGGGACCGAGAAAGCCCTCTCCCTTGTTCCCACCAAACACACTGAGAGGGTTGTGTGACAGAGAAAAGGGCCTCTCCAGTGGGCTCATAAGGTGAGAGATTGTCCTTCAAATAACGAGGGTCCAAGCTGTATAGGGCTTTATAGGTCAAAACCAGCACTTTGAAGCAGGGGAGCTGTGTGTTCACTGTTGCCAGCCCCAGTTAATAACCTGGCTGCAGCTCTTTGGGCCAACTATAGCTTCTGAGCACTTTTCAAAGGCAGACCCAGGTAGAGCACATTACAGTAATCCAGATGGGATGTAACCAAGGCCATTTCCACATGACAATGCTCTTCCGCATCATTGCACTGCAATCCCTGGTCTGGAAGGGAGCGCGTCAGCAAAGGTCAGTTCCGCACCTCACCAACTACCTGTGGAAGGGAGCACAATGTCGCTGCCTCTTCCTCCCACCATGCAGCCGGGCACTTTCTATTGCTGCGCCAAGGAAGGAAGCATCGTTATTGCACTTCTGTGGCACAATTGGTGCACTAGCTTTAACTGTGCAAAAACACTCTTGGTCGCTGCTGAAACATGAACCTCCAGGTTCAGAGCTGAACCTCAAACTGTGAATCTGCATTTTCAGGGGGAGTGTACCTCATCTAATGCAGCCTGAATTCGTGTTTCTAGATCTGTCTTTCAACTGACCAGGAGCACCTCTGTCTTGTCTGGATCAAGCTTCAGTTTGCTTGCCCCCACCCAGTCCATTACAGCTGCCAGATACCAGTTTAGCACAGGAATGTCTTCCTTGGAATTAGATGGGAAGGAGTAATATTGCTGGGCAGCATCAGCATACTGGTGACACTTGAGCCTAAAACTCCAGACAAGCTCTCCCACTGTTATGTATATGTTGAATAGAATAAGGGACAAAACAATGCTGAGGAATTCCACTGGCAAAGGAATTGAGCTGGAATCCCTCAGGACCACTCTCTGAGAGTACCCTCCAAGAAAGCATGGAGTCACTTTAGAATAGTACCTCCAACCTCCGTGCCAGTGAGGTGGTTTGGAAGAATACTATGGGTACTCTTATTGAAAGCTGCTGAGAGGTCCTGCAGAACCAACAAGGACACACTCCCTCTGTCCAATTCCTTGTGTAGGTAATCCACCAAGGTGGGCAAACGTGCCTCTGTCCCATAACCAGGTCTGAAACCAGCCTTAAATGGATCTAGATAAACTGCCTCACCAAGGTAGTTGAGAAGCTACCACATGCTGTGGTACTTTGCCCAAAAATGCAAGATTAGAGAGTAGCCTATAATTATCTAGTATAGTAGGATCCAGGGAAGAATGTTTCAGAAGTGGTCTTAGCACAGCTTCCTTCAGGTGTGTTGGGACCCTGCCTTGTTGTAGAGGCCTTAATCACTTCCCTTATCCATTCAGCCAGTCCCCCTTTGGCCTGTTTAATTAGCCAGAAAGGGCAAGGTTCTAGTATACAAGTGGCGATTTTCACTTCTCCAAGGATCCTGTCCATATCCTCAGGCTGCATCAATTGCAGAAGATCTACAGAAGTTATGTAACCCCACTTGTCAGAAAGAGAGAAAGCTGGCACTGTAAGAGAGAGAAAGCAATCCTGGTTTTAGGGTCAACTTAGGAGATCTGCCAAGAGATCTGCAAGTTTATTTCTTTGATCAAAAGCAGCCAGTGGAGAATTAGGGTCAAGGCTATGGTGCTGGATATTGAACTACCTCCTCTTGTGATGCTTCTCTGATCTAAATTATTACCCAAGGCTGCCATTATCCATAGGAAGGCAGAGGGGAAGAAGACTGGTAGAAGTGGATTTTCTCCTTGCACAGCTAGTAACAGTTTTGTTACTTGTGTGCACTATAAAATAAACTCTGTGGAGGAAAGAGTTAATCCCCCATACCTCCACTATTACAATTCAAGTCCAGATTTCTGGCCTTTCTCTCCCTGATTGTTTTTAATTGAGAAAAATGTTAGGAAATTGATGATTAGAGCTATCCTGTGACATGCAGTTGACCATGGGACTGTCATATTCAAAAGTGAAGGGGGAAGTCAGAATTGCACCCCTGGTCTTGTTTGTTTTTGTTAAAGATCCAGACAGCACTAGAACTAGATCCCACTAGGTGGGATCAGGAATAATCTTGCTGGAAAATAATACATGAATATTTCACTACTTTCTGTGAGTGTTCTAAGTCCCACAGTAACGTTGCCTCAGTGGAATGATTTTCTGTGTATTTTTGTTCTTGGGTTATCATTACATTAAACTGTTAAATAGAAATTCATTTTCTCAGATACATTTCAACAGTCCTGTAGGTCACAATTATTATCCCCATATTGATAGATTTTAACATTTATTTGATTAACATATTTGTTTATTTTCTTTCAGCTTGCTGAAACCTGGGAACAACACTTAACAGATCAAAACAGACAAAACATTCTTTAAAAAACAAACCAAAATAATATGTTAAAGTGAGCATTAATTATAGGTAGTGGGGCTGAGAGAGGTACATAAGACTTGAACCCATGATGGCTTGACTTACCTTCTACCTCATAGTGATTATCTTCCAGAGCTTGCCATTACTGAATTAACACCCTCTGTCCAAATTCCTACATCACAGTAAGTACTTATACTGCAAACATGGAAATTAAAGCTAAGGACCTACATATATTGTGGATTTCTGAGAACTGCATTTTTAAAAGCCAACTTCACAATAACTCCTTCCTAGATCATTATTTTATAATATTTGCAAAACAAAAGACTGAGTGTAAAGAGGACATTTAGTTGGCAAGTTACTGGGTGTGATATAGAAGGCACATGACCAAAGTCCAAGGAAGACCATTCACAGGATTATGATTCCACTTTAACGACCATGGCAACGTCCTATTGAATCTAAAGGTTTGTAGTTTGGTTAGACACTAGAGTTCTCCAGCTGAGAATTCAAATTTACCATAAGTGTTATGCTGAAATAAAGCACTGATTCCCATAAAAAGAACTGAGAAAAAGAAACCAAGACCAGGAATTGCAATAATCTCATTTTATACATAACAAAATAATGATCACAGATGATTTACATACCCTTAAGGTAGAGGATAAAGACACTGAAACAGTTAAAGATTTTTCATAGCTTGGCTCAGTCATTAATGAGAATGGAGATTGCCATTGAGAAATCAGAAGAAGGCTAGGATCCAGAAGGGCAGCTAGGAAGGAACAAGGCAACATTCTGAAGTGTAAAGATATATCATTGAATACTAACTTAGGATTGTCCTTGCTGTCATATTTCCAATTTCTACATCTGGTTGTGAAAGCTGGACAGTGAAGAAAACTGATAGGAAAAAAATCAACTCCTTTGAAATGTGGTGCTGGAGAGGCACTCTATGGATACCCAGGACTGCCAAAAAGACAGATAAATGGCTCTGAGAGCAAATGAATCTTGACCACTCCCTAGAAGCCAAGATTACTAAACTGAGATTGTTGTACTTTGGACATATCATGAGAAGACATGATTCACTAGAAAAGACAATAATGATTGGGAAGGTGGAAGGCAGTAGGCAAAGAAGAGACCACATAACAAATGGATGGACTCAATCCAGGAAGATCCCTGAATTTTCAGGATCTGAATAGGGTGGTTGAGGATAGGGTGACTTGGAAGTCCCTCATTCATAGGGTTGCCAAAGGTCAAAGTTGACTTAATTGCAATTAGCAACAACAGATCCTATACATAGCCTTATATAAAAGTCTGACTGTGACATAGTTTTTAGAAATAATTTTAGGGGAGGAAATATGTGAACATTTTGGCTTGAACATTTTATTTATCATTCAAAAAGAAATAATTCCATTATTCATTTTTTTCAATTTTTCTGGAAGAAGGTTTTTTTGAGGGGGAGGGGTTAGGATTGTATTTTTGCAAATTTTTGTTTTTTCTTGGCCTTCAGATCTCTAGCAGAAACATTCATTCATTCATTCTATCCTAACTTTCTTCCAATGAGCTCAAGCAAAATACATGGCTTTTCTTCTCCTCAATTTATCCTTACAACAATACTGCCAAAAGGTCAGTCTAAGAGGGAATGACTGGTCCATAACCTTTATGGTGACCTTGGACCATTTTTGTGGTGGAGGACTTTAACCTAGATCTCCCAAAGTCCAAGCTGAGTACTCAAAATACTTTAGCCATGAAGGTCTCTGGATGATCTTGGGGTTGTCCTATACCCTTGAACAAACCTGCAGCATCTTACAGGGTTTCTCTGACATCCTCTGAAATTCTGGTATGGGCCTGGCATAAGGCACATTGATCTGAACTTCTGGGGGAAGAGTGAGCAAGAATTGCAGTAATTAAATTTAAAACACAAATTGACAAAAGCTTTAAAAGGAGCCCTGGTGGCGCAGTGGTTGAATGCCAGTACTGCAACCACAAGGTTGTGAGTTCGATCCTGCCAGGCTCCAAGGTTGACTCAGCCTTCCATCCTTTTGCAGGTCGGTAAAATGAGTACCCAGCTTGTTGGGGGCAATTAGCTAAAATACATTGTAAACCACTTAGATAACGCTAGTTGATAGGCGGTATAGAAATAAATGCTATTGCTATTGCTATTAGTCTGTGGTTAAGGAGCTGCAATCTGTGCCTCCTGCCCCACTCTAGTGATGGAAGGGTCAGCCACTCTCTTGTTGTTTTTGGTAGTGCAGTACTGACCTACAGAACATTTCTTCCTTAAAACTGGTGATGTTTAAGTTTCAGTTTTTCCTACAGGAGGGTAGATTGTTTTTGCTTTTCTTCAAAATACATTTCAGTCATTTTTATAGTGCAATCCTGTAGAAGTCTACTCAAACCTGAACCGTGCTGAGTCCAGTATGACTTAATCCAAGATAGGTAGGTTTAAGACTCCTGTATTTATGATTGGGTTTTTTGTTTTAACTTTATATGTGCACTTAACACAGACTACCATAGCATGGACATGTGCTTGTCTGTTTGTCTATATTTATGTATATGCTGCCTTGCTCTAGAGACCCAAAGAGGCACGTAAAAGGCTAAAACAAGATAAGATACAAACCCTGACAATAAATAGGTTAGTACAAGGAGAATATTAACTTTTTCTGTCACAACAATAGAGTGTCCATTCTTTCTCCATGTGGACACCCCTGTGACGGGTCCTTACTTCTCCTAGATTGGTGTGGCAGTTCCTAATCTGGTAAGGTGCCGTGTCTTTAACACACAGCTCTGCCTTCCCCCTTATAACACTACCTTTGTGTAGATATCCAACAGAGAACTCTTTAATAGTTTTATGGTAATGTGTTTTCTGTGTTACCTTATATACTGTACACAACTCAGCTGAGTCAGTATTTATAAAAATAAACTGTAATATTTATTAAGATGACAATTTCAAATGCAGGTCAAGGTTGGTACATTTATTCAGTGCACTTTTTAGACAGCTTACTTATATCTTTAGATTCTCCAATACAGCACAAGTATCATATAACAGCTCTTTGGATAAACTTCTACCAAAGACTCAACCTCCAGTCTAGGTCACACTCTCGGACCAGATTATACTAAGGTTCAATTACTCCTCTGCCTCTCACTAGGCTTCGACTGAGAATTAAGCCTCCCAACACAGTTATACTCTCTGACTGGCTTCGGGATTCTACTCGCTAGCTGCTTGCTAGGTTCTGACTGAAGGAAAGAGTACCCACAGGTACTTAGCTTTATACAACTTTTTGTCTCAGCCACCAGCCCCTCCCACACAGTAACGGGCTGGTTTCTCTCCTGAGGAGGTATTCTGGTTGCCTGGCAACCTGCTTCCAGGCTGCACTAGCACTTCAGATAGCCACACCCCCAGAACTTCATTACAACCCCTCTCCTTTACACACTGTCATGCATTGGTGCAACCAAATGGGATACCATAGAAGAAAGAAGACCTGAATTCAGTGAGCTGGATACAACTTAATCCATTTCCGCACTACACTCCTATAGTGCGATTATTCCACTTTTAACATCCTATGGAATCCTGGAGTTTGCAAACTGCGAACCCCAGGATTCCATAGGATGTTGAAAGCGGAATAATTGTGCTATAGGTGTGTAGTGCGGAAATGGCCTTAGAGCACATCCACTGAAATCAATGGAACCTAAGTCCCGTTGATTTCAGTAGATCTTGTGGATTTTAGCATATCTGGATCTAACTTTTTTTAAACCTTCAAGAGATATGGTAATTTCAGAGTAGTGAAAGTATTTAGCTGTGCAGATAGTCAGGCCCAAAATCCATGGCTTATGGAGTGCTGTAGAGACTGAAGTGTTGACATACGTAGGTGCAATATGGATCTCATACAATACGGGAGCAGGATTATTTTTAACTACAGTTATACTAAAAAATTATCAAATATAACTGATATTGCAAAATCTCCAGGGTAATAATATTGCCTTCAGTAGTGCTGCTCTAGAGTGAGTGGATTGAGATCTGCAGCTCCAGTCTGTTGAGAGCAGCTGCTAAGTTAACAGCAAAGTTTATGCTGACTTGTACCAAACCCTGGAAGTGTGTCCGTGAAGAGCAAGATAAATAAAGTGCGCCTGCCTGTGATGTGCTAACCTGCAAGCAATGAAGACTATTTGTAACTGATCAGGGATTTATAAACTTCATTTAAGAGATCAATGCATGCTTAAGTTGCATTGGTGAAAAAGCTACCCTGGTTTAAAGAAGAAGTGAAAGCAGCAATAAAAAATAAAAAATCAATATATAAAACGTGGAAAAGGAGAAGGTTAATGGCAGTGAGTATAAATCAATGATAAGGGGAGCTTATAGGAACCAACAAAAATATATAGCAACAATAGCTAGAAACAAAAAGAGCCTTTACTGTTCTTTTTTTTTTACCAAGCCATACTTGTGCATCTGTGATTCAGTTTTGAAGCAGGATCCAGGTGTAACATTACAACCAGTATTTTTCAACCCAGTAAACTCCATGTGAGTTGGACTACAACTCCCACCATCCAAAGCCACAAAGGGTACTCATGTGGCTGGGATTATAGGAGGTGTAGTCCATTACCTTTGAAGAGGACCAAGTTGGAGAAGGCTGAGCCAATATTCCTGACAGTTAGGTAAAATTCACCTGTGCAAAGAGTCCCAAGTCATTTCTTGTGAAACCACATTCCCCCAATCAAAAGTGAGTTTGCCTTAGTAGTGCCATAATCTAGAAAGGACTTGAAGGCACACAACAACAAAGTGGTAGTAATTAGTACCATGAAGAATGTGGATATATGAGTCCCATGGACACTCATGCTATGGTATACCTTCAGTTCAGTATCCATACTTTAGAAAGTTTATTTTATTAAATATAAAAATTCATTAAAGGTGATATAAGTTTGGCAGAGAGCATCTAATTAACACCATCTCTATGCACTATTAAAACAGTTTAGGATATGAATCTGACCGCTTTTAATGTGGGAGTAAATTCAACTGACATCCATGGGATGATCATAGTGAAATATATTCAGGGTCAAGGGAATTCATCCTCTTGCAGTCAGCATGGGACTATGCCATCTTAAATGCAAACTTTCTCTGCTTACTGGCATATGAATTACTGACTGGACTATACACAGCTAACAAATAATCTTGGAAAAGTAGGTAGAGGCTCCTGTCGACAATATTGTTTTCAGAAGACAGAATACACTTGCCATTTCACTCATTTGGAGATTATTAAGAAAAATGAGAAGTTTTGAACATTGATTTGGAGTTTGTCCCATATTCAATCAACTTTAGATGACTTGGATTTCAACTGACAGAAGTATATTGACATTGGTGTCTTTTTTTCTTTCTTTTTTAATTTTTGGCAATCTTATATGGCTTCTAGAGGTCTGAGAAGGAAAAAAAAGGCCCTCAGACCTGTCAAAGCTGTCCACTCTAGTATAGGAGGAACCACAGAGCTGAGATCCACTTGCAAGGTCTGTATCCAATATAATCTTGGGGTCTGTAGTTTGACAAGGCACTAGAGCTCTCTGGTAGAAAATTCTAAATACTCCTCCCTCAACTGTATACCTCAGGACTCCGTGCAATGTTACCTTAGCAGTTAGAATGAACCATAGTACTATAATGCTGTACTCTGAAAGGGCCTTTATGCTTATGTGTTGAGTCAGTAATTCCAGATATGAAAGTGGAAACCTTCATGTTAAACTCACATGTGGTGCCCCAGTTAAACCCACATAGGTGCGTATCAAATGCACTGGATAAAAAGCCAAAAACAGCCCAGCAAGGTCTTGAAAGAAAGCTACATAAATTTTAGTTTTATTTTGTCAATTTTGCCAGTAGCTCTTGGTGGAGAAACTTAAATACCATATTTGCCAGTGTATAAGACACATCAGCATGTAAAATGCATACCATTTTTGAACAGTATTTTTTGGGAAGAAAAGTGAGTCTTATATGCCAGCAAATACAGTACTTTTTGTGCATATTGGTTTGGTTTAACAATTAATTTAACTAAATCAACTCAGCTGTCATCATTATAACTATCATCATCATTATCTAAAACACACCAGGAAATAAGATACAGGCCGGCTTCCTAAAAGGGTCGGTTTGCATAACACAAAGTGGTGGTTGAGTTAGCTCACCTCATCTGTATACCCAATTTGAATTCATCTTCTTATTCAAGTAGGGAGAATATGTACATGCTGCCTTCCTATACAACACAGTAAGGAGGGCACTTGGATGGGCATATGAATTGCTCTCTTCCCCCAACTACCCTGATACATGCCCTCTCCCCATTGCCATCACCACTGCAATGGCTCAGCACTCTTGCCAACAGAAACTTTGTGTGTGTGTGTGTGTGTGTGTGTGTGTGTGAAAGAGAGAGAGAGAGAATACTTATCAAGTGGCTTGGACCGTAGCCGATTTGAAATATTACTAACCTTGCATTTTCAAATTTGATGCACAACAACCAAGATGCTAATACTTTCCTTAGTTTAGAAAAAAAAAATCCTTTCACCCATCTCTTCTAGC
This sequence comes from Iguana delicatissima, assembly GCA_948472985.1. NCBI lineage: Eukaryota > Metazoa > Chordata > Lepidosauria > Squamata > Iguanidae > Iguana > Iguana delicatissima. The sequence continues at coordinate 459,765 of CAOKZL010000942.1, forward strand.
TGAAGATTAGGAGAGAGGCTTTAAGAAGATTTAAAAAAAAAATCAACTTCTGAGCAGCGGAAAAAATGGTTTGTGATTCAGGGGCTCCGGGCAATTCATCATGGAAATTGGGTTTCTTAGCCGACATCATGTGAATCCTTTCGGCCCTGTCAACTTTTTAATACATTACATTGAGAATGTAAATCGTGTTGGTGAAGGGGGAAAAAGAGGGGGAAAGAGAGAAAAGAGAAAGCTTCCTCATTTTGGATTTAAAGGGGAGGGAGCTTGAGGCCTGTAATTCATATTAACTAAATAATAAAAATAACCCCTCTATAACTATACAGATTTGTCTGTACACCTAGGCAGAGAAGGGCGGGGGAAGACACTGAAACACAAGTAAACTGAAATCATTTTTTTTTATCCTTTCTGAGGGGATGGTGGAGATTTGAGACTGGCTTGTTATGGATTTATTTATATTTTCTTTATTTATATTTCTTTATCCCTTTCAGAGGATAAACTAGTTGTTTCATCAAAGAGAAGTGTAGAATGAGTGTTTCAGGGCTGCCCAAAGCTGGAGCAAATAGAAAAGGACAGGGCATGACAGGGGAAAAAAACAAACAAGCAAAAGTAGTGTGCCACAGTCCAGGGTCTCTGCAGGGAGCTTTGTGCTTGAAGAAAGGAGCAAAGCCTATACTGAAATCCCAAACCCAGTCCAGACAAGATGGAGGTTCTAATGCTTGGTGTTCCATCTCTTTAAAGTGATGGTGTATTGGATACAGGGGTGAAACTACAGAGGTGGAATGAAACAGGACATTGCTTCCCCATACCCTCCAACATTTCACAGATGAAAACTGGAACATGTGTGGTCAAGATGGTAAAAGTATTGGCATGGGAAACAGCATGCTGGACTAGATTGGTCTGATCCAGCAAGGCTCTTCTTACATTCGTAGAAATGTCCCTAAAATAACTGTATCTATTATTTTTTCTCCAAGAAGCTTGTTTTATCATTGCATCTACACTTCTCTGTGGTAAATTAGGATAAATAGCAGATTAAGACCAAGGTAACCAAGGAAATGACAAACTACCTATAATGTTGGAGGAGCATGAATGCAGAACACAAACATTCACTGTTCACGTATTCCAAAGAGAGTTGGTTTCATCCGACAACTGCTGTTTTTCTAATTGCGAAGAAATGGACATAATTTTGTTCTGAGTTCAAAGTTTTTCCAGATGAACCTTTTATTGTGCAGTCCTCGCCCCAATTTTATGGATGATTCCAGATGATGACATGTTGCTTTTATACTCTCCTGTAGTTTCCTGGTACTTCTTCTTCTTACCATGAAGAATCTGTTATGAAGGGAAGGTATAGTGTCTTGACTGGCACTCATAGGAGTCCTCTGTCTGGAAGCATTCAGACCAAGTTTTTTTTAAAATTATTCTGAGAAGTTTTTTCTTCCCTAACTGCCATCTTCTAATTTTGGACACAAATTACAAGGACTGGCAGTATGGTAGAACTAATGAATAAATACTTACATAAAGATAGCAGTTTGGCTACATTGTTGTACTATTTAATCAAGATATGATTCAGACATCTGTACATTTATTTGTCTAGGCTTAGATTTTGTTTCTTGGTAGTCATTTAGCTTTGAGTCAGATACTCCAGTGAAATAAACAAAAGGCTAATTGCTTTTGGATTTTAATTACCAGCAAAATACTTGAATACATTATATGAGTCATATTTTTAGGTAGGTAAAGGACACAAAGAGTAGGTGACAAATTTCTGTTGACGACAGTAATGTTTAAAGCAAGGTAATTCAAAGCTGTGGGAAGCTACAGGCAGATTATCCATTTACCTGCTAAGTCTCTAAATTGCGTCACACCATGTAATCTCAAGACTTGGCTGAATATGAGAGTTTTCATCTAGTGAGTCGCATACATTTCTTTTTCCAGAAGGTGCCTCCAGAACTACAAACTACTCTTAAACTTCTCTAGGTTCAAAACGTACTAATTTGGCGCAACAGCAGGTTTATAAAGAAGGAATGCAGCTGGTACATACTCATTCACTTAAATTTTCCCTTTAAAAAGGGAGTAGAAAAGTGGGCACATGCCATAGCCCTAGTTAACTGTTAACTAGCTACTATTTGAAAAACAAGGATGTAAAGATGTCACAGTCTATTACAAATGTAAGAAGTTGTTGTTGTTGTGTGCCTTCAAGTATTTCTAACTTATGGTGATCCTCTCATGAGGTTCTCTTGGCAAGATTTGTTCAGAAGGGGTTTGCCATTGCTTCTTCTGAGGCTGAGAGAGTGACTTGCCCAAGGTCACCCAGTGGATTTTCACAGCTAAGCAGGGATTTGATCACTAGTCTCCAGAGTCTCTAGTGTTTATTGTGTTTTCAGCATTACAGTGCATAATGACAGTAGGCTACTGCTCAAATACTGTAACCGATAATGGGGAGAAAGGACTTTTTAAAAAGTAACTTTCCATGCTCTGTTGTGCATGGAACATGTATTTGTGACTCTCTGAATTATAAGTGAACAGACACCAACTGCATGAAGCATCTGTGTATAATAACCCTGGCAGTTGACTGTTGAAAGCGGCAAGCATGTGCAAACTCTATTTCTGACTTTGGCAGAAATTGCAACAGGATTTGCTGTTGTTTTTAAGAAGCAAGTAGGATAGAACTCTCCAACTGCTTCACCTATTTCCCCTATAACAGGATGAGACCAGCAAAGATGGGTGAACCAGCTACTCTCCTGGTGTTGTATGCATGCCCAGATTTCACAGGTGAAGACCAGGGCCATTTCCGCACTACATTATTATAGTGCTATTATTCCACTTTCAGCATGCTATAGGGAGAGGCATTTAGAATTCTCAGCCAGAGAGCTCTTTGGTCTCATAAACTGCAAACCCCAGAATTTCACAGGATGTTGAAAGTAGAATAATAGCACTATAACAGTGTAGTGCGGAAATAGCCTAGGACATGTATGGTGAAACAACATCAGAGTGTTTTCAAAAGGGTGTGACCAGGCAACAAGAAGGCAAAGAAACCTTTGACTTTATTTTTTAAAAAGCCCCCCAAACCCCCCCAAATCAATAAATGCAGCGCGCTCTCTCTCTCTCTCTCTCTCTCTCTCTCCCCCCTGTACTCTGTGTGCACAACATGATTAACAATGAATACAGTGCTATATGGTACATCATTCTAAAATCAAAATACCTTTATCAGCCTCACTCAGAATTACAGCTTTCTTTCTGATCCACTATATGAACTCTATTCATACCCATCCCCTCTGCCCAATGCACATTATAGATCAGGTCAAATTCTAGCTTCCTCGCAATATAACACTCATGTGTTGAGCCATTCATAGCTTCTCAGCCTAACTTACTTCACAGAGCTGTTCTTACAATAAAGATGGGGTGGAAATGGGGAAAAATGATGTGCCATACTTTTAGCTCCAGGAGATAGATGGAACGTAATTAGTTAGGAATGATATAGTTGGAAAAAAAACATGATTGACATAAAGAAATACATGCATTCCAAGAAACTCAGTAGGACTTCTGAGTAACTATGCATATTATTACACTGTTGATATAAATATAACGTTGCTCTGTGTGGAAAAACCCTCTCTCAAAGTAGACAGTAAAAATTCTGCCAATATTTCACCTCTACAAGTTACAGTTATTTTTCTGTGGCACTGAGTAGCCTTGGCACACAGAATATTAGTGAATCAAAAAGAGATGGTGGAGAGAAGAAAACCAGCAAAATTAAGCCTTAAAATCATAAGGGTTATGAAAACTTCAAAAACAAATCAGAACTGAAGGAAGGAGAAAAAACAAAATCAAATAAGAAGTGCTTCCCTGTAATATTGATCCTATGTTAGGCAAGTTAGAAGGGGGGGAGAATGCATGGCCATTTCTGCAGTACACTGTTATAGTGCTATTACTCCACTTTCAACATCCTATGGAATTCTGGGGTTTGCAGTTTAAGAAGGGGCATTTAGAATTCTCAGCCAGAGAGCTCTTTGGCCTCAGTAAACTACGAACCTCAGAATTCCACAGGATGTTGAAAATGGAATAATAGCACTATAACAGTGTAGTGTGGAAATGGTCCACATGTCTATGAGGGAAAAAAAAGATTGAGAGAGCACCTGGTACATAGTTGTGTGCATGCTTTAACTCAAAGGGGATCTCTTCAAGGAAAGTCCCTCTTTAACAGGCGGGGCTCTTCCCTTCCCTGCTTTTTACAAGTTTTGTTTATACCTTTTGCTTATTTCAAAAAGCAATTTAGAGTAACAGAGAACAGAACATTCTATCCCAGATCCAGGAGAATCTACAGCAGTTTGTTTTGGCTTGAGCCTGGTGGGAAGACCAAGAATCTTCCCCTCCTCCTTTCCTGTTTCTTCTCTTGATTTAAATGAATGCAAAGTACTTTTGCACTTTGAACTCAGTTTGCAACAACTGAAATGAACTGTGGGGAAAGGGGAAGAAAAAAGAGAAACAGGCCATTTCCGCACTAGACTGTTATAGTGCTATTATTCTACTTTCAACATCCTATAGAATCCTAGGGTTTGCAGTTTAGGGAGGGGCCTCAAAGGCCTCTCTCTAAACTGCAAACCCCAGGTTCCATAGGATGTTGAAAGTGGAATAATAGCACTATAACAGTCTAGTGCAGAAACAGCCTGGGACATTTTAACAATACCTGAAAAGGGGAATGGCAAAAGATTCATTGGGGCTGTCCCTGCCACACTGGGACAGTTTGAGGGTATGATGTCATGGACTATATCTACTGTATGCTCAGAAAGCATGGACAATGACAAGAGATTATGAGAGTTGTAGTTAGAACTGAGTACGATTAAAAAAAAAGAAAACTTTCCAAAACTTGCATATTCCTTCATAAATGGGATGGAAAGAATTCAATATTGGTTTTAAATGAAGTGTGGGAAAAAGTGAAACACATTCATCCAGAGGGCTTTGAATCTCTGTTTGAAGCGAACAGGTTTCTTATATTTAACAGTTACTTACTTGTTAGTTATTTTGTTTGCTTGTTTGCTGGATTTATACCCTGCCTTTCTCCTGGGTTGGACTATGAATAGCAGCACTTACTGAACTTGATCAGTGTAGTAAGTTGAGAATATTGTTTGGTTCATTTTTATGAGGACATACCAAGATTAACAAACTGGAAGACTTTCACAATTTGAATTTGGGAGAATGCAAAAGTGACAGACTCTTCCTTCCCTGTAATATAGGGCCATTACTTCTTGCACTGCCAGATGTAATACCTACTTACACCAGGGATAGGAATCCTGCCTCCTGTGGGCTGCATAAATCTATTGGCGGGGGGGGGAGAATCCAATGTGGCCCTTGATACCCCACCAGTTCCCCAAAAGTCTTGGTGTCCCTAAATATTTATTGCCAACACCCCATGTTTTGGGGCTGAAATAAATGTACATACTTTCTTTAAAAGACCTTGGAATCCTGTTTGAGGAAGTCCTCCTCTCCTAAACAGTAAAAGAGATCACGAAAAGCTCCAAAGGTACCTAAAAGTGAAGCAACATCACTTCAGGTCACTCAAAATGGCTTTTGGAACAGCTTATTGAATCCCTCTGGAGATCCAGAGTCCCTCCGAAGTTGAGATAGCTCAATGCTGTCTGCCAGACTGCCAAGCAGGCCCCATCTATGTGCAAGGATGTGAAAGTCTTGGTTTTGTTGTGTTTCTATGAATGCCATCCTCATTGTCTTCCTAAACTTGTTTCATATTGGCTGCAGGAATGTAGGGTTATCATGTGGAAATTCATGAATGTTTTGGATATGCACTTTTCTTAATTTATGTAACTTTTATTTTTAAAAAATGCATGCACTTTTGTACACATGTCCCCATTTACTAATGGTTTGTACATATTTCTCAAAGATATGCATTTTGTCTTGTGTGAGTTTATTGGCATGTAATTCAGAAAAGGAGGAGGGGGAAGGAGGGGCAGAAATTGCCAGTATTGTAGTGATTTCTTAGCAGTGATGAGAAACTTAAACTCATGCACACATGTTTGCTAATAGTCTTGCAGATCATTAACTGGATGAATATGCTGAAGAAAAAAAAGTTAATACAAACTTCTTTTCCATCTCTACCTGCAAAGGAGCACACTCAAGGTCCTGCAACTTCTGTACAATTGCAGCTCAATAGGGGCATGACTCTTTACATTCTTACTCATTTCCTTCACAACCTTCTTTTACAAAATGTACCCAATAGCATAATAATACTGGAAGTGTAAGTCATAGGGGTATTTAGGACTTCAAGAGTAGACCAATGTCACAATCCTGTAAAATTTGGAGGGTCTAGGGCAATTTCAAGAGGAAAACCAGCAGGTGAAGAGTGTGTGCTGAATCTTACCTCCACATATCACACCCCTTTTGCCTGTACATCCTCGACCCCTCCTCCAGTTGCAAGCTGTGTTCATTTATGGTCTTGAAGTTCAGCTGGGAGGATCATATGTAGAGATATAGGGTTAAAGAGGAAAATAAAAGGCTGGAGGTGGAGATTTTAGGAATCATATGGCACCTCTTGATTTCCCATTTGAAAGTACCCATCATACCCAGTCTTTATAAATATTTGATAAGATGACCATTTTTTGAAGAAAGTCTGCTGCTGTCACATGTAGTTCTATCCTAACACTGTAGCTTCTTAAGCATACACCCATGAAACTAAGTCACACTAAAATTGGAGGACCTTTCTGTTCACTGTAGTTCATATGGGAGATGCCTCCCCAGTACAGCAGACAAGACATGAAAAATCCTATGAATGTAAGCCTCAGTTGTTTTGTCAGTTCCTGGATATTTGTTTGGGAATTGAGAACATATTTGGGCATCCTCATGTATATAGTTGGGGATAGCATGTTTGTTCCATTTGATAGACAAAGTTAAGGTTGCCAACCTGGGACCTAAGGAAGACTCTCTCTCATGATGTCTTGTGGCTCTGGGAATGTTACAAGGATGATGTTACAAGGGATGGTGTCATAAAGCATTAACTATAGTTGCACAAAATATGGAAAAGACATCAAGTCTAACAAATTAGGAAAATAGATACATAAACACACTGCTCAAGGAAGTACTCTTGCTCTGAGATTCTTTCTATGTCCCCCAAGGTTCCAAGAAGAGGGGCCAGGTCCTGAAATCTGTCAGTCCTGCATAATATGGTTCAGACAATTGACTGAATATGTACAAATTGATCTCCTTCCATGATCTCCTTCTCCTTTGCTTTGTTCCTCCTACCTAGCTTGACCATGTCAAGGGCTTTTACCTCCCATCCTTGAGGGAATTTCTATAGTTTAGCAGCTAAGTACATATTGTACATGTTGAAGACTTCAGGATCAACTCCAGTTGAACAGCATGATAGGAAGTCCAAAAAAGATAATAGCCTGGGACCATGGAGAGCTACTCTCAAATCAGAAAAGAATATGCTGTGTTCTATAGAAAAGTGGTCTAACTTGGTTATAATGCAATGGCTATTCTGTCTGAAGGGATTCATGGATTTGTCATTCAAAAAGAACTTTTCCAAGCTTTCTCTCTTCTTCCTCTTTCTCTCTCTTCTCTATATGTTTGTATGTCTGTGTGTATCTTTACAGACACACACATATACACAGTGAGTCCTCCTCATGCATGACCTCCACATGCACAAATTTGAGGTCATGCAAAGTTTTAAGCCCCTATATCTAAAATGGCAGTGATACGCACCCAGACGTGCTGTTGTGGATGCGCGCAAATTGTGTCCATTGACTATAATGGGATTTGAGCGTCCACAGATTTTGATATCCATGGGGGTTCCTGGAACCAAACCACAGCAGATATATAGGGCCCACTGTATCTGAGAAATGTGAGAGATAGCAGTGTATCTCACAAGAAGAGTAATTAGTATTCACAGGCAGAAAGCAAGTAACAGTTTGAAAGGCAAACTCTAACTACAGACTGCTGCTGTAAAAAGAAGGTAGATGTAACTGACTAACAAACAGAAAATGTCATGCATACATGCTATGTTTAAACTTCTATGCAAACTAGCAACTACTGAGTATAGGTATACTAAGGTTGTTAACTCTCTCTCTCTCTCTCCCCTCAACCCTCCCCATGCTAAGAATTCACCTCCTTTTGATTTTCTTTTTCACATAGCTATTAAAAAACACAGAAGTGCCTGACAAAGAATTAGACATCTGGGACAAGAAGTGGGCGGATATGGAATGTTTAGATATTAATTTGTGTTTTCACAGTTTACTGAAATGCACGTAGGTGATTGTCAGTTGTAAACGCTGCTCTGGGACACAGCAAGCTCTATAAAATGACATAGGCTTAATGAGTTCTTTTCCCATTGAAAAGACTTTGCCTGTAAATCAGTCTATGGCATGATTTTTTTCTGTTTTTTCCCCCCAAAATGGTCACATATAAATCCCACTGCAGACTGCTATGATGAGATGAAAGCTTCCAGGCCTTGTTTCAGTTAAATGACACAGATAGGAGGTAGCAAAGCATCAAATGTGACTGATAGCTCTCATAGACAAATGATTCCATCGTACTTGTTCATGGTTGTAGTTAGATAACATGTAGAAGTTGTTTCCAATAAATCATGCTGTGAGTATGAAGAGAGAACCAGTTTTCAGGTCCCTGAACCTGTCCCCAATTGCCATGGCAGTTCCTTGTCAATCTGCTAGACTGAGTTACTCACCTCTGCATGTTTATTAAATGAGGCTGTGGTTTCTGAAATCCTGTGCAATTGGTTGACTACCTGAATACACTTCTGAAAATCTGGATGATGTGGACTCCTCTCACTCATTAATGTTCACTGCCCCCCAGAAATAAGTAATATTAACCTCAGATACAGTCAAGTACCATTATTCAGATCAAATACATCGGTGAGTTTTAACCAGCAATATACCAAATAATTTTACACCAGCAAGTTTTAAAGTTCAGTTTCTGCTTCCTGTATTTCTTGTTTGATGGTTCTGGATCTACCAAGTCTCTTCAGTTTTACAAGGGGAAACAGCCTTGCATGATGTGCTGTATCGTCTACTGGGAATTTTCTTTTTAATTTTTTTAACTGGTTTTAATTTTTATTAATAGTTTAATTGCATTTTAAACTTTTGTATGATGTGAATTTTTAGTAGTGTTTGAATTTTTGGAAGCTGCATTTAGTTCAGAGCTGGGGAAAAGGAGGCATATAAATAAATAAGTAACTAAACAAAAACAACTACAAGAACAATGATAATGAGGAGGAGGAGGATGATGATGTGGAGGACATGATGATAGTGATGATAGCTGCTCTGAGAACAAATCTAAGTGGACTGATGAAACATCTGTGTGAAAGTGCCACAGACAGGATATTTAATAACACAAGTGAAATTGCCTGGAAGGTGCCACATTATCTAATGATAATGTGATTATCATTCCTACATTCTTGGGTGGAAGCTGAATCCTCAGTTGCCCAAAACTCCACTCAGTAACACCTTGTAGACTGTGAAACTGAAACAACGATGACGACAAATCCAAATCACATTCATCATGAAACAAACCCAATCAGTTTCTGGTTAGAATGAAATACCTACAGAGGGTTGCCAGCCCTTGAAATATCCATGAAGGTAACCAGACTTGTCTGTCACAGAAAAAAAAAGGGGGGGGGACAAAGAACCTAGTGGCACCTAACTTTTAACTTTTTAACCTATAAAATGAAACTTTTGAAAATTTAACTTTTAAAATGAACCCTCTGCTACCTTGGAAGGGAGAAGCAGCATGGTGTATTGGTTTGAATGTTGGACTACAATTCTAGAAAACAGGGCTTGAATCTCTGCTTAACAACCTACTGGATGACTGTAGGTAAGTCATATTGTCTCACTTTAAAGTTGCCAAAAATCAGAAATGACTCAAAAGCACACAACAACTTGGGAAGGAGTACAGGCCCGAAGATGTTCATCCAGTGAACATGTACAGCTACATCAAGGGTGGACAAAATATGACCCTAGTTTTCTTTTTTGTGGTCTCTCAAGCACACTAAGATTTTTTTTTTAAAAAAACCCTTTAGAACTGGTATCTTGACTTGCCAGTAAAATTCAGCTGCAAATAGCAAATAGTGATATGCGCTAACAGTGCATTTGGCTTTTTTTTAAAGCCATGTTAGTCTATTTCAGAATAAAAAAGAAGGAAAAAATTGGACCTTTCAGAAAGAACAAGTTTATTTCAGCAGACATTTTCACGATTTCCAACCCACTTCTTCAGATGGATTGTTGCCTAGGCATACATAGGTGGGGAGGATGTGAAATGTAATAAAAAATCCCAAACATGCTAATATAGTTGTAGGGTGACAAGGAATGATCTTCAGGATAGGCATTAAGAACTGTAAAAAGACACAGCTGGGTAGCAGGTCTATTCAAGTACAGATGTATGGTAAAGTTTTTGTCTAAGATAAATGAAAGGGCAGAGTTAAACAAAGACATGCTCAATTAGAGGTGGGCGCAAGATTTACAACTGGAAAAAAAAACTTCAAATAGTGTCATAAACCAGGCAGCAGAAAAATAATACTGTTTTAGAGAAGTTGATCCTGTTAAAAAAAAAAAAAGAGAGATAGAGAGCTTTTCTAGAGGAAGATGGTGGCCCTTTCCGCATGTGTGTGTGGGGGAAACTTAAATTCCCAGTGCGAAAACGGAGCTTACCGGTGTTGTTTTCCGGCCAGGCGAGTCCATCACCATGAGGAGTAGCGCGAGTTCGCTGCTCCGCAGTCCTTCGGCATCCCAAATGGCGGCTTCCGGTTGGTGGAGGCTCTCCACCAACTGGAGAAGCTCACCAGCCAAAAGCCCGCCCCTGGAAGATCTGCAGGCACGCACTTGCACGTGCCTGCAAATCTGCTTCTGAGCCAGGCGACGGAGCGGCATGGCACTGTGCACTCCATGCTTTTTAAAAACCTCTAAAAAGAGGTTTTAAAAACATGCTGCACAGCTAGTTCCAGTTGCTCCTGCATGGATTGAGGTGTGGAACTACAAAAAGTAGTCCACCCCAGTTCACTCTATGGTGCAGACCTCCGTTGGAGGTGGCTCTGCACCATTTTAAATTCCCAGTGCGGAAATGGCCAGTGTGTTGTACATACAACTGAAATGAAAACCACCATATTAATATGTGCAATGTGTTAAGCTGCTTGTAACTAAATAGAAATTCTGCTCAGACTTTAGCTAATGGATGGTTATTTATAACTATATCCCATTTTAGTCTCACCATGCCACTACCTTTCTGCAGTGGTGGCATTGTGTGCTCCTGTAAGGCAAGAGACTATGCTGATGGTAGCAGGGCTACTGGTGAGGGCTTCCATGTCAGATGGATTTTTGCTGAGGAGCCAGATTAAACTGTTCTGTTTGTCCTATGTAAAACTCAGAGGGCCATTGCAAGCAGAAGGTGGAATGAAAATGGAATGGATAAATAAAAATAGCATATTATGATCTTGGAAGATGGACAAATAAATGCATCTCTGATGTTTTGAGTAACTTTCTCAGGATATTTCCAGAGTAGAGGAGGGGACAAAATGGGCATCTGAGTTTCTAGCAGGTTCTTTTTCCTGTGTTTCAATGCATACAGTCGGCCCTCCATATCCATGGATTCTGTCTCCACATATTCCACCAACCATGGCTTGAAAATATTTTAAAAAATCCCAAAAACAAACCTTTTGTGTTGTTCACCATTTTATATATGGGATGCCATTTTACTGCACCATTGTATATAATGAGACTTAAGCATCCACAAATTTTGGTATCCCTGGGGTGTTCCTGGAACCAAATCCCAGTGGATATGGAGGGCCCACTGTACTTAGTAGCCTGTAGTAGCTAAGTAGTTTAAAGCTCCAAACTCTCTGTAAGTGAGTATAGGTCTGCCACCCAAACCTATGAGAGGGCAGTATTATTATCTAGAACTCATTGTAGTCATTTATGATGTGTTTGAGTGGTCTTGACTGTGATCTATGTTCAGTCACCCTAATTCAAATAGAAAGCCTTTTATTTGCAGTAGAAACCTTGGTTTTGCAATACAATGCAATTGACTAACATAGTCAATCGCCTAAGTTAAAAATAAAAAACTGATTTCCAATGGAAACTTAGGTTTTGCTACACACTGCAATTGTATTACATTGTGAATTCCTTTAATTCAATTAGGAAGCCTTTTATTTGCAGGAGAAACCTTGATTTTGCAACACAGTGCAATTGACTAACATAGTAAATCACCTAACTTCAAACAGGAATCTGATTTACAGTGGTAACCTAGGTTTTGAAACACAGTGCAATTGAATAACATTGGCCCTTTCCGCATGAGGCGAGTGAATTGCTCTGTGCGGTTACTTACCGGCTCTTCTTAGGTCCGAAGTAATGCACACTGTCCCTTGAGCCCTTCCACAGGGCTCCTCCATTGGTGCAGGGCGAATCGGAGCAATGCGAGGTCTGTAGATTCGCACTGCTCTGGCTCAAAATGGTGGCTTCCGGTGTCTTTGTGGGAGTTGACCAACCGCTGAGGCTGGCCACACCCACAGCCTGCCCTCTGCTGTTCGCAGGCTCGCATTGGCGCGCGCCTGCGCATCTGCACTGGTAAGTAGGAACACAATGGCGTGTTCCAGAAAATGTAAAGACCTGATTTTTCTGGTCTTTACTTAGCATGGGGGAGATCACTTGGGGTCGGGTTGGATCAGACTGAGGTGCAGAACTAAGGCCATTTCCACACGGGCATATTGCCCACGCTAGAGCGACCTCTCTTGGAGGTCTTCTTCACCGGGGGGTGCGCTAGAACAGTTAAAAAAAGTGAGGTTCTAGACCTCAAACTGCTCTAGCGCAGCTGCGGGGGTGGCGCTGCGAGTTTTATAAAAACCACCTTTGCAAGTGGTTTTTATAAAACTCACCCGCGCTGCCCCGTGGCAGCCCCCGGTGAAGAACTGCAGAGACGCGGTAGCGCGTCCCTGCAGATCTGCCCGGGGGTGGGCTTCCGGCTGGCGTGCTGTCCTGATTGGCGGAGTGCCACCGGAAGCCGCCGGCTGCCATTTTGGGTGCCGCTGAGTGCCGCCGAACGCTGCTGAGCGCCGCCGAATTAGAACGGCGGATCTGCGCTGTCCGCAGGGTTGGAGCAACCCGCTCGTGGGTAAGCTCTGCCCCTGCATGCGCGGCCCCATTTCGCCCCCCGTGAGGAAAGGGCTTAAGTTAAATAGTCCGCACCTAGTCCGATCCAAGGTGCGGATGACCTCCATGCCAGGGTGCCTTGGCCCGTTTTAACTGCCTCGTGCAGAAAGGGCCCTTGTCAGTTCTTTTAATTCAAACAGGAAGCATTTTACTTGTGCAGAAACCTGATTTTGGAAACATTTCAAAAGCAGTTGCAAACATTTCAGCAGTCAGTTCCTGCTGGTTCTTTTCATTCTGCTGCTTCTGCTGCCACGGATACTGTTTGTCCTCCTCATCCAAAACAAGTTAATTTGAAGTCCCTTATTTCCCTCGTTGTTTTAAAATTAAATATTTTCTCTAATGAATTAAAATCAGTCTATAATAAATTTAATTTATTCTGTAATCAGTATAAAATTAAATTAAAACAAGAATTATTAATTTATTTCAGCTGATTTCAAATATGTCTATTGTTGCATATACATACTAATTTAATATATTTCTAATTAAAATAATTAAAAGGACACAAGACAAAGCAAAAAAGCATTACCCTTAAGCACTTATGCAACATGAAAAATGCCTGCCAACTCTACCAGGTCCCCTGTGATCAGTCATCTTTTCCAAGGCAGGGGGAAAATCTATTTCTGAGCAAAACTTTTCCTTGAACAGGAGAACAATCTCACTCTTTGCTTTTGTAGCCCCTGATCTAACATACACACTCTCTTATACACGTGAACACACATACATACACAAAAGATGCAAGGTGAGTTCCCTCTTAGATTCATAGTCAAGCCAAGGAAAATGGAATGTGAGAAGTAAACTCAGCTAAGGTTTTATTCTGATGATTACTTTTAGATTTTGTAAAACTTGTCATATGATTATTTGGCCACACTGAAATCATTCGGTGAATCTTTTCCTTAAAGGATAGATTTGGGGCAAGGTCTGGCATTCATCATGTCAAAACTTTTTTATTTCTGCTAATTTTGTTTTGGCCTCTGATATCTGGCCTTGAATCTACCAGCTGAGGGCAACTACCTTACCTTTGCTTTGCCCCATGTCTTTCACCCTTGTTTTAATTCCTGCTTTGATGTGCTCGCTAGCAAGTGGCAAGGATTATAATTACTGGTTTTTGAAAGTCGCTTTCCTTAGTACAGAACTTTCCTCACAGAATTTTCTTTTGATAACAAGTATCCTCCCCAAAAGATCCTCTCACTGTTGCTCACAAGTTTTTGTGGAGATTTCCTTGCTTTAATTTTGTTTATCTACTAGATTAGTGTTGTGTTTACTCTGGGATAAAAACACAATCTGTGCCAGGAAAAGCTGAATCATCTACTGTCTGTATATGCCTTCTATATTATGTATATAGTGCATCATTTATCTTCCTTTCACTAATCATGGAAAAAGGTAAAGAATGGTGCTCAAGAAGTTACAAAATGACTGGGGAATCTTGGGAACTGTAGTCCAAAAAAGTTGTAGTTGTAGTGCCACATTCTGGTAAAGACCTGTTCATGACACTGAAGCCTTGTTGCCCAGATACTTTCAAGCCTGTTTGTGCCACCTTAGGGACAGGAAAACTATTTTTCCATACCCACTGTCAAGCTGAAAGTTTGGCTGACATGACTGCAATATCACAGGGTATCTGTAAGGCAGGTAATGTTGCATACTGCTAATAACAATCAGTGTGGCATTGAATGAAAAACTGATGTACCCACCAGCAGATCTTGGAAGGGAAGTACACATTTACATCAACAATTAACAGGTATATTTTGCAGTATGTAACATTTCTTCTTTTCTGAGAACTACTCTGCTGTAATGGTTTGGAGATTGGACTATGGCTCTGGAAACAGGGGTTTGAATTCCTGCTTGGCCATGGAAACTAACTGGGTGACTTTGGGCAAATCACATTCTCTCAGTTTCAAAGGATGGCAATGACACCCCGTTCTGAGCAAATCTTGCCAATAAAACTCCATGATAAGGTCAACATAAGTCAGAAGTGACTTGAAGGCACACAACAACATCACTTCTTCATCAATTGTCTTCATTTAACTCTATCAATTTCATTTAATACCATCTATTTGTATTCAATACAATTAGTAGTTTGAGAAAAAATATGAAATCATTGCAGAAATTACCAGTGGTGGTGGTGGTGGTGGTGGTGGTGCTAGAACAGAGTTCAGGAGACTGCTTGGCAACTTGAAGCTAAATTTAATAGTTAGTCCCAAGTATGGATGTGAATCTTCATAAATTTCACTCTCACAGGCAAGAACAAATAATGTTACCATTTTTCTCCTTGCTGTCAGAAACATTTTCAAATATTCTTTCCTTTCCTAGGCCCTTTCCGCAACTTACCTTTGCTCGGCGCGGGGGAGCAGGGATCATGCGAGCAGCCTCTTGCGAGAGGCTCTCGCGTCCCCACTGCTTCAGCTCTGCAGCTGCTGCCTGCTGGGTGGCAGGCAACGCAAGGGCTCTGCCTCTTCCTTCCGCAGCACAGCCAGGCATTTTCCCAGGCTGCGCTGGGGGAGGAAGTGCGAGCGCCGCAGCTCTGGAGGCTTCGCATGCACGGTAAGTGTGCGCGGAGCCCTGGAGCGATGGGCGATTGCGCACCATTTTCGGCTACAAGCTGAAAATGAAATAGTGCGCGATCGGCACCTGCTGGCCCCGGCAGCGTCATGCGATTGCGAGGACGTAATCTGAAACACTCCTCGCAATCGCACAACACTCTGGAGGCTCTTTCGCATGGCAAATGCTGTGCGAAAAGGGCCCTAGTCTCAACTCCAACAAACTTATTTAATACTAGGAACCTGGGAAATCAAACAAATCAGCAATTGCATGAACTACAATGAATCTGTCGATTCTTTTAATTGGAACTAATAATAGGATTTAAGCCCTGGAATTTTTGATATTCTTGGAAACTTATGCATGAATTTTTTTTTATATTTTTGGTTACTGAGCAATATGATTTTTTTTTCTTGAACAAATCCATTCTCATGAATATGTTCATTGGTATATCATGCTGAGTTTTTCCTCCAATAACTTGAAGATTTATGGGTTATGTTAAGGAAATACCAATTTTATTGTTTACTTCAATTCAGGAAAACAACAGTTCTGTATTCAACATATCATGAAGACTAAATGGCTTCCCCAAAATTAGGCCAAAATTAATCAGCCTCAGCCATGTCTTTTTGTACAGGTTGAGGCAGAAATTTGTTGAGTCTCATTATGCTTATCTTGTATCACTTTGAGTTTGACATTGCCATAGAACAGCCCATGCTGGCTGGAAACCTGTAGGGGATGCGGAAGGAGACTGCCATAGACAATATTTTTTCATGTACTTTTAAAGTACCAATTTTGTCCCGCTGTTTATGTTATTTCTCTCCTTCTCTCCCTCTCGTTATCTGTCTGCACTGCATATATGCCAACTGATAGAGATATTTGAGGGATTTGATTTTGTAAAACAGTTTTGATACAAACTGGCATGTTTACAATATAAACTGATCTGAGTATTGTTTTGGACAAATGAATGGATCAGAAACTAATATCTTTATCACAGTACATCTTTATAGTGCTATATCCCACTTTAACTGCCATGGCAACATACTGTGGAATCCTGGGATCTGCAGTCTAGGGAGGGGCATTTAGAATTCTCAGTCAGAGAGCTCTTAGGCCTCAGGAAACTACAAATCCCAGAATTCCACAGGACGTTGCCATGGCAGTAAAAGTGAAATACAGTGCTATAACAGTGTGGTGTGATAAGGACTTAAATATCCTGCAGAGTCTGCAGTTTACCAAAATTAATGACAAAAGTTCTTAGCTCAAAAAAGTACCACTGTATACTCACAAATGAGTACTTTACTATTGTGATAATGGGGCCTCCCATTATCTAGACTTAGCTAAAAGGGGGACACTTCCCTCTTCTGGTAAACCAAGGGTTAATGAGGTCTTGGGATTAGATTACATTTTAGGTGGGTCAGCATCATAGGTCACAGGGTGAGAACTGACCAACCACAAAGAAGGAGGTGGGCATCTTGGAGATGCTTTGAGATGCTTCCAAGGAGAGTTTTTAAAACTTCTGGGAGGCCATGTGGCCAGAGAGAGAGAGAAGAACCAAGAAAGAGATGGGATCTGGGCCAGTGGCAGACTGGAGGCCCCATGCCTCGTCTCCTGGCCCCTCCCGTCTCCTTTAGACCATCAAAGCCTATAACCTACTTGTGAGTAACCAGGAATAAGATAGTTAGGCGCGTTAGGGCTTTTTATTATTTTGGAGACTGGCTGATCTTAAGAATGTATTTGTGCTTTTATATCTGTTGCTGTAACTTCTTGTAACTAAGCGTACCTGGGAGGGGGGAGCCTCTCATGTGTATTACTGTCTTGTTTATTTACATGCCTGATTAAATACTTTCTGTAAAACCTCTATTTCTTTCCATTCCCACGTCAGCCTTTGGCACATGCTAGCTAGGACTTCTCTCACTCAGAAGGCGGGGGGAAGGTCCTTAAACGCATAGAGATTGTTAATACTGAACAGCATCCCACTGTGCTGTTTGGTTAATTCAGAATTCAGTGGGTGGTGGCAGCAGAATTAATAACGCTGGAGGAATTTCCAGTCTTTGAAGGGACTGGAAATAAACCCCAGTATGACAACTATAAAGCTCATACTTTATAGACAAGCCTTTGATTGTGTTGATTATAAAAAACTATGGATTGCTCTTAAAGAGATGGGTGTGCCACATTATTTGATTATCCTTAGGACAAGAGGCCACCATCAGGACAGAATATGGAGAAACAGAATGGTTTCCACTTGGCAAGGGGAGGGGGGTCAGACAAAGCTGATTTTATCACCCTGTCAGTTTAATTGATACACTGAATATATACAGAAAGCTGGATTAGACTCGGAGGAAGGAGGTGTGAAAACTGGTGGAAGGAACATCAACAAATTAAGATATTCAGATGCCACTGTAATATTAGCAAAAATAAATCTTGGACATCAGATTGCTTAGAAGTGCATATTTTGTGAGAAAATACATTTCAAATATGTATTTTATGAGAAAATGTTCAAAAATAGTATATGTTCAAGGATTTGAATGCAAATTTTCACACAATTTAAAAATATAGCTGATTAATAGCCAGCCAGGAAGGAATGGACTTACGAACGAAAATATATGAAAGTGACATGAATCAGAAACAGAGTGATGTGCCCATCCTTACCAAGTGAGGAGAAGTCCATATATTTGGTGAAGACAGAGTCTACAGAAAGCTGTGCCACAATAAATCATGACATAATTGTCTTTGTTCTTAAGGTGCTACAAAATTTATTATTTTTTGTTTCTCTGGTTGTGGAAGCAATTTAAGAGAATTTGTGGATTGTATCCAATGCTTTGTGTGGTCTTGTACATTTTATGCTTTAGCTAATATATGCTTAAATCTTATTTGTCCAGTATAAAATCCCACCCCATTCAACTTGGGTTATATCTTCAAGGTGTATCCAGAAGCTAAAACATCTGCCCTTCAATGTAGATATCAATTTAAGTGGAAGGATTTTCCTTAGGAACAGGAGAGAGGGGGAATGACTTCAAACCTCTCATTCCTTTGGCAACCTTAATAATTCTCAGTCATCTCAAAAATCATCTCAGTTGATGCTCTTTGCATTTTTTATTAAAAGAAACTTTCACATTAAATCCGAAGAGGCATTGACCATTGGCCTTAGTTTGGGAGTTAGTAACAGAGTATTACAGTCAATACCTCTGGTAGGCAGAGAGTTGGAGAGTTTTCACAGTTCATAGCAAGCATGTATTGACCTGTCAATGACCCCATGTAGTGGGAAAGAGGAGGTGGCTAACACCCCTTGGAGATTTCCTGTGTGCATAAATGCACTCAAAGTGATCAATCTCCTAGTCCAAAGCTAACATGAGCAGAATGAAATCTATCCATCACCTGAGGGAGGATCCAAGGTCTACACCATTTAAGACCCTCTTAAATTTTCAGCTTAGGTTTCAATGAACAGACAGTCTGCTTGTTTCTCTGCACAGGAGTCTGTGAGAGTCTTTGGTTCTTCCATGTCTTTACTTATTTTCAGCTCATGATTCAGCAAGTGGAGCTATGTCTCCTTCAGGCACAAGACAAGGCTGAAAATGGAAAATATCTAAGATTGGTCTTCCCTTGCACCATGGTTAAATGAAAGATAGAAAAGGTCAAGATTTCACCTTTTTAATGCAATAATCGATGTGTGGTGTTCTAAACTGATGGAAATGGTTGTGCCTTTCCCTGATTTAGAGGCACTTTATCAAGGTGGTGCTAAACAGCAGTGGAATAGCAACTAAAACAGCTGGTTCTTGGGTATCTATGCAGAGTCACCCTCCTCTGCTGGTAGCCTTGCTTCCTACTGCTTCAACTCTTTCTCCTGTCTCACTAATTCTCCTTTGCTGATCTTTCCCTCTTTCATTCTTGTCTTCCTTCTTATCTGTTCTTCAGCCTTCCTTGTCACAAATCAAACCCTTTAGGCACTCTAGAGGGATTCCTGCCAATGGGTTCTCTTTGCGAACTAGCTGGCTATTTTTTTTTAATCTGCACTGTTCCATATTATAGTACCATTGATTTAATGGTCCACTATCAAATTCACTAACTGTCAAACAACAGCACAATTATTCTGAGTTCTGTTGGAGAAGGGCTTGACATTACAGACTGGATCACTTTATGCCTATCACCTGAGGAACATCCTTTGTCCAAACTGTCTGCTATTACTTCTGTGTGATTTGGCTTGCTTCTGCTGATTTGGTAATATGGCAGCTAGATTAATTAATAAAGAACTGTTATTGGAGAATCTAGTTAAAATTGTTTTAGATTGAGATACCTACAGTTACGGCTTAGGTTTCGGGGACATACCTTGACAGTGAAATCATAGTAATCGTACAGTGTTCAGAACTTGGATCCAAATTTATGCAAAGTTACTGACTTCACTATCTAGGGATTAATCTTTGGCAACAAAATAGAGGGAAGATATGTTCAGTCTTTCAAGATACTTTGCACGACTTAAGTTTAGATAGGCCTGGTAACTGTGAATGACTTCAGGCTCTTCCAGATTTGTCTAAAGAAGTATGGCTTCTCACAATATCACTTCTAGGGTTTTACTGCTTGTTGTCACCTGCATGTCCACTCATGCTGTTATTTCTAAGCACCATTTTTAACAATTTCTTGGATTTGTTCTAAGGCTCTTCAAAGGCTTGTTGAGGTGATCTTGTGGACGAAGGGCAAATGTTCTCCTCTCTGATTTTTGATTTTTAATTTTTTTTTAGAGTTATAGTGCTATAATGCAAAAGTGCCATTTTGCTGAGTCACTATACCTCTCAAAAATCCTTAGAAAGGAGCAAAGTTCTGATATGGTTCAGAATTAAAAAAATTAGAGTTAAATTAAAGAATTAAGAATTAGAATTAAAAAGAACTAGAAAGCAATCCACTTGAGGGTGGCAATAAAATGTTGCAGCTGGTGTTGGGAATTGCCAGAAAATAGCCTGGCACAACAGAAAACCCCAAGAACTACAATATGGTATGCTGCAACCTCCCAAAACAGTGAGGAGGAACCCAGCTGACCCTATGTACCAGTGACAGAAAGCTCTTGTGTCTGGATTTATAGCCAAGATGAGCGATTGGATTCTACTGACTCTGTTTTGTCAGATTTTGGAACCTAGAAGCTTTTTGTAACAAGTGAGAGAGCCTTCTTCTTAGTGCTGGTTAAAATGCATATTTTGGAGGAACGTTTGCATATTCTATTTAACTGGCAGTGATTTTATCCCAGGAGCTTTCCTCACCTCTAATGAACTAAATTCCTATGTACTTGAGTGTAAAACAATAGGCTATATATTGAATAGTTAGTCCCAACTAGTCTGAATCCACTGAATTAATTGCTGAATGATAAGTCGACACTAAGGCCCTTTTCGCATACCTTTTTTTTTGCGTGAGCACCCCTTGAGTGTCGCGTGAATGGGAGCATCGCTCTGTACGATGCACTCCCACTCGTGCGATGCTCATGAAGCTAAAGCGGGGCGCGCGCACATTTTTTTATTTTTGGCTGTAAGCCGAAAATACTGCGCGCTTGTGCAATGCTCGCAGTGCCCTCATGCATTTACCTGCGTGCGGTGCTTCGGCGAGCCAGGCTGGTCGCGCTTCCTTCCCCCAGCGCAGCCTACAGCTCCCAGACTGCACTGTGGAAGGAAGGGGCGGGGCGCTAGCACGACAGTCACGCTACGAGGAAGTCGATGTGGGAGGCAGAAGGGCTGTCATGAGCAGCGAGTGGCTGCTCGCGCAAGTGACGCTCCCCACTGCTGCAATGAGGTAAGGTGCGAAAAGGGCCTAAGATAAGTCCCATTGATCCAGTGGGTCTGTTCTAGAGAACTAACAATCAGATTTAGGTCAATGATCTTTATTTTTACCAGTCTTCATATATTCAGCTGCACAAGTACATTTATCACAGGAACCATATCCTGTGTGAACTCCTCCTTATTTTGTTAAGAAATCTAAAACAGCAGCAATAAGGACAAAACAAAAGCACCCCACCCCAAACCTGAAAAGCTCAGTAACTTGTGTGTTACTCAGACCACTACATCTCACTGGCTTTTCCCATAGGGACTGTATGTATGTATGTGTGCACGCATCCTTCCAATCACCAGTTGAATTATGGCAATCCCATGAATTTCATAGGGTTTTCTTGGGCAAGAAATACTCAGAGGTGATTTTGCCAGTGCCTTCCTGTGAAATATAGCCTACAGCACTGATATTCATTGATGGTCTCCCATTCAAGTACTAACCAGAGCTAATTCTGTTTAGTTTCCCCAGAACATTTATGACCTTTCTGGTTTTCTGCAATATGACTTCTATCATTTTCTTTTGTGATGTTTTATTGTTGTTGGCCTTGAGCTGCAGAATAGTACAGCATAAATGTCTACATAAATAATAAACAATGTTACCCTAGAAGCATGTGGATTTATAAGGGAGCTTGCTTTCAATGCTCATTGTGAAACCACAAACACAGGACAAGTCTTGGGAAAGACTGGGGCAATGTCCTTCTGGGAATGCAATGCAGACTTTGCTCTTAGGAATCCTCTGAATTGCATTGTGGTTCTTGTCCTGTGACAGAGCTGGAGAGGTGACTTGTAAAGAAGGATGATTAGAATGATATGCTGAAGCCATCCTTAACTGACAGAAGATAGCATGATTTCAGTATGTCCTTATATTTATTCCCTTTCAGCATGTCATTATATTCATTTTCCTTTAAAGTAAATTTCCATGTTCTGCTAGCAGCTGAGATGGGTGGAGGAGGACCACCCGAGGATAAAACACTCTGGTATGCTGTGACCTTGTGTGAGGCTGCTCACTGAATCCCTTACAGCATAACAAAAGGCTTGCCGGATCAGAACAAAGAGTCCAGCTAGTCCATCATACTCTTGCCAACAGGAGCTACTTTGGGACCATAAGACTATAGGGAAGCTCCCTGATCCCCAGCATTTTTTTTGTATAGCCTACGTGCTTGACACTGGTCAGCAGAAGCTCTCTAGAGTTTTCAGCATCCTTTTTGAGTTTTACCTGGAGACTGAAATGGTGGCTTATGAAACCAATTTCTGGGATTTACCACTGCAACATGGGCACTTTCCCTGTGAGAAGTTCACAGGCAAGGGATGAAGGCAACACCTGCTATTACCCTGCTATTTTGCCCTAGCAACTGGGATTCAGAAGAAAATCACTTCTGACCTGTGCTGGAAAGCCTATTGGTGCCCTTCTTTATGAATTTGTCTACTCTCAGTGTGATGGCCACAGGCTTAAACTGCAGCCCAGAATTTGGTAATGAATGATGCATTCTGGTTTCTATTTTTTTTGCCTGAATATCTTGCCAATCTCTTACGTTATCTGGGCTTTAATAATCAGGGGCACAACAAGCAGATATATGAGAAAGAGAGAGAAGGAGACCTTTCTCAATGATCCCTCTGAGGCTCTAGAAGGGGACTAGGGCCCTTTCCACATGATATTTGCCATGTGAAAGGGCGCCTGGAACATCGTGCGATTGCGAGGAGCGATCTGCACGATGCACTCACAATTGCACGATGCTCCAGGGGCTGTCAGGTGCCAATCGCACACTTTTTCATTTTCGACTGGAAGCTGAAAATGGTGCTCGATCACGCATTGCTCCTGGGCCCCACGCGCACTTACCTGGCGCGTGGAGCTTCCAGAGCCACGCCAGTCGCGCTTCCTGCCCCAGCGCAGCCTGGGAAAGTCCCAGGCTGCACTGCAGAAAGAAGAGGCAGGATTCTCACGCGAGCAGGCAGCTCATGTGGAGCTGAAGTAGCAGGGACGTGAGAGCCTCTTGCCAGAGGCTGCTTGTGCGATTCCTGCATCCCAGCACTGGAAAAAGGTAAGGTGTAGAAAGGGCCTAGGCTTTATTTATTTTTCTGCCTCTTACTGGATAGCATTGTTTAATTTTAAAGTTTTTTTAAAACTATTTTATCTGCTAATTTTGTTTCACATAGTTTTAAAAACATTTTGTTGCTTTAACTTTTTTTTTGCAAGCTGTTTTGTTAGAGCAGGGAAGCTAAAGGGCAGGATATTAAATGCACGCACAAACACACACACGCGCGCGTGCGCGCGCACACACACACACACACACACAAAACGTATGCACATACATGCAAACAAACATGCCTACTGAATTAGTCAAAGATGTATTTGCACTACACAGTTATATCAATTTCATACTAGTTTAGTTGTGATGGCTTCATCCTATGGAATTAATGGGAGACATAGTTTGCTAAAGTGCTTTGAATTCTCAGCTGAATCAGAGAATTCTAAAGGCTTCAGAAAACTACAAATTCCAGGATTACATAGGGTGGAGCCACCGCAATTAAAGTGGTATGAAACAGCAGGAACTATGTTATGCAGCTACATCCCAAATGCACTCTTAGTCTCTGAATATTCAATTGCCCTCTTGTTACCTGTTTACTGGGGGTCTCGTGAGGGACACCTAACTGTGTTCAACTATAGGCGTGGAAAATTAGTTCAGAGCACTGCTTTAGCATTACGAGAAGCAGGGTAACTTAGCAGGATCTTTAACCCAGTGTCTACAGGATCAGGCCAAGTCAAGAAGCAGACCGGTTTGAAAGCAATGAATGATCTTTATTAAATACAGGCACACAATGTAAGCAACACACGCACACAGATAACTAAGGAAAATAAAAGTGTGAGTAAGATAGCGGAATTTTCAGAGGGATAGTTGATTCGGGTGATACGGAACCTGTTCCTGAAGCCCGGAAGAAGATAGAGAGCGATGCTGGGGTTCAATGTGGCTCAGCACGTGGAGCTGAGGGGAAGCTCACCAAGCAAAGTGGCAGCAAGGTGGTCTGGAACTCAGGAGCGATCCAAGGAAGGTCTCAGAATCAGGGGTTTTTATAGGGAGAAGTGTGATTGTAGGTTATGCCTTACTCAGGGACAACAATGAGTTTTGGGTGTGAGACAATGTCTCCGAAAGGTCACAATTTGACATGATGGAATCAGAGCCGAATTAACAATGGTGTAGCCAGTATGTAAATGTACAATGCTTGACAGTGGATGGTTCAGCCTTTGTCAAGTTGCCTGCTCGGGGCAGGGAGCCTTTTGTAGGTAGCGCGCATACATAATGTGGTGTTTGCCGGGGAGGTCCCTGAAGCTGCGATCTGGTTATTTCTGGCTTGCCTGTATTGTTTGAGAATATTTCAGCAGTTAAGTACCGAGCCTAGTTTCGTGCTTGTCCGGAGGCCTCACAAACATGTGGAGAGGGGTGGTATGGTAAGGCCGAATTATGATATCAAAGTGATATTGGGTGCTATCGCCAGGTAGGCCTAAGCTGCAGTAACACTCTGACAAAATATCAAGGACAAACAACCAGCCTAATCCTATGCATGCTTACTCAGACTAAATTCCATCGACTTCAGTGAAATCTACTGCCTGGTCAGATTGGACAAGATTGCAACCTTAACAAGCTTGATGTCTGAACAGACAAATAGGATGGTGTTGTTACTCTGCTATCTTAGAAAAGGGTAGGCCAACAAAAATATATAAAGCTTCATCATGTTCCTATGAGGGCATGAAGCCATCACCATCACTTACTTGATGATTAGACACAACTGTACAGGTTAAAAATGTTGCAGGTCATCCCTCCCCCACACAACAACTCTTCTCTTTCCCCTTATGCAGGTGTTGTGTTCTGTTATTGGATACTAAAGTCAGACCAAATAATTAGGTGGCAACAAAATTTACAGCCTGCAGCCCTATAAACTTTACTGAACACTCTTTCAGCTATCAGCCGGTGTTTAATCAACACATCATAACTTTTATTAAGCCTAAATGAAATGCTTCTGGGACACTAAATTTAACTGTGCCTGGAAACAGGGGTCATCTTTGGTTTGATTTACATATCACGGAGCCTCATACCAACCTAGGCTATAATTGAGACAGCCAAGCATCTCTTGTTTGGAAGAGTTGTCCTTGTACTTGGATACACAAAACTTCTGGAAGCATAGGAGACATCTTTCCCAGGTATGTATGACTGCAATCAGACAGATACAAATCAATAAGTATTATTTTATTAGGTATCATCTCGATTTTTTCTGAGATAATTGCCCTGTTCAAGTGTTTGCTGAACATATACAGAGCTAAAACTGCAGATGGAAACACGAGTAGCATGTGAGCTCCGTCCCCTGTGTCCTCAAGCAACAGGTATTAGAACCTGTGCATTGAGCACAGAGGCCTCAAGAAGGCTCTGTAACTGCATTTAGCTGAATGTGATTGCAAAATTCCTGTGAGCAGGAGGAGCTTTGATAGTGTTCATAAAAGCATTGGATTCCTTATCATGAGAATCTTCTTGCCACCTTTATAGTCAGCACATGAAGGTCCAGTTTACTTCCATGTGCTTGAGAATGTTGGAAGCAGGACTTATTGCGGTGGCCACATGTGTGTTCAGAGAAGTGGCTGAATAGGACTGCTGTAGCTCCGCAGAGGCCAATAAAATTATGTGCCTGATCTCTATAATGGTCCTTGCCTTTCTACAGGCCTCTCCTCCCACACCCACTGATCTGGCAGAGATTGGTGAGTTACTTTTGAGACCAATGAATATAAATGACATGCCAACTCCATCCATAATAAAGCTGTGGTAGGGTGATGCTCTGCTCTGCATCTCAGAATAAAGGAACATGGGTTTTTTTTCCTAAAAACATTTAATACCTTCATATGTAGATTCTCTAGCCCCTGCCTCAGTATAGTTTTATTGTAATATATGCAGCTTCCAGGTAGCACATTATCACTTTACTTTTTTAAAAAAAAATTCCTGGTAAACCTCAGCAAAAAACAAACAAACAAACAAAAACACTGGAAGCCTATGAAGAATATACTATACCAGGCTAAGAATGGAGAAACGGAGAAACTGAAATGGAGTAAGAGAGTTCTATCTGTTGTGGATCATGAAGTGAGGGGCTGCCAATATGTTCTTCAAAATATATTTTAAGTATTGCCAAAAGGGACGATGCAGTTAGGAGCAGTAACCAGTAGTGGATGTTGTGAACCCTGTCAGTGAGGTTGTGAATCTTCTGTGAGTTTTAGCCTGAACTTTAAGGAAATTATCCAAAGTAGAGATGTAAATCCTGGACTGTTTTGTCATTGCATTTGAAGATGAATGATTATGCTAGTGTTGTCCCCACTACTGGTAAAAACTAGTATTTTTATGCAGTATTCTAGTATTTAAACATTCCAAAGCGTCATGGAGGAATTTTTCACCAGAAAGAAACATTTGTTGTTTTTTGTGCAAAAATCCTATGCAAGAAACAGTGTCGCTTAACTGAGATGTTATGGATCCATAACTTCTCTATGTTCATGTATGCTACATATTTAGAATCATGGAACTATTGCAATAATCATAAATAGCCTGAGGAGCCCACCTTAAGCTCAAGGGAGCCACTCTGAGTGACAGAGGTCTGTGATGTAGATGAATGGGGTGCTTCAGGATGATGTGACTAGCCCCTCTCACCTGCATCACAGCGCTCTGTCACTCAGAGTGACTCCCTTGAGCTTAAGCAAGGTTCCAGGGCTGATCCTTCAGGCCGTTTGTAATGATGTGATGTAGGATCCCTGCATCAGTTTTTCTCTCCAGAATAATGACTACACAACACTTGAGGGGCATTAAATGGAGAAAATGGTGCAGAATTCTCACTGGTTTATTATTTTTCCTGATGGTGATTATTGGACTGCTGGGAAATCCCATTTGTCAACATGGGAATTAACAATTAAAAATATTCTTTTCATCCTTAATCCAAGTTGTTGAATGTTGTCCCCAAAATAAATGCAGAAATTTGGATAGCTTCTTTAAAGTTTGGACTAAAAGCCAGAGTGGATTCTTTGCTGCACTGACAGCTAACACTGCCAGTAGCTAGGCACAAGATCATTATACTGCCATTATATCTTAAACTCCAAATAAAACTTGACTTCATGGATTTGATGTCTTGGAAAACAGCCTCAATTGCAATTTCTTATTTGATCACAGAGGTAAAAAATTACAAATAATGTAGTTATCTATAATATGTTACTTTTTTAGTAATTCTAGCACCAAAAAAGTTACATTTCAAATGAGATGGAATTATTTTCTTAGTATTATGACTATTGGCTTCTAGTTATCTTTCAAAGTTATTTTTAAGGAAATTAAAGGCATTTTCAAGGGGCATTTTGGCAGGTGGTTTACAAGGTTTACAAATTGCTTTCTAAACACTAATGACTAAAAGTAATAAATTACTTTAAAAAATAATTTTCTAAGCTCTGTTCTTTATGTCTTATCCTCAGGTGAATTCAAAAAAAAGTTATAGTTTGTTTTGAATTTTCATTGTGCTCTGTTGGACAATCAAGCATTTTCTCTCACATCCCTTTCATTGCTGTTAGAACCATTGGGAATTTTAATTTAATATTGATTTAAAATCAGAGCTTTTCCTTTTGGGAATTTTCAATTTAGATAATAATTCAGGAAAAAGATGGGAACAGTTGATCTGGCATATGATAGTAGCAGCAAGAATTGTTTATGCCAGCTATTGGAAGAAAACCACCATCCCAAATGTGGAAGAATGGGTGGAGAAGTTAACAGAATTGGCTCAAATGGATAAACGTACTTATATGCTAGAAGACAAGAAAAATAGCGAGTTCCTCCGAAGTTGGCAACCATTTGTGGACTATGTGAAGAACCAAATAGACAACATTGATGGACTTGCATGGTAAAGGGATATCAAATATTGATTTGCAATGAATAGTATATGCAAATAGCCTCACTACTATAAATTCAGGATTAAGTTTTAGCTAGAATATAAGGAGGACCCTTAAGGTAAAGAGTTAGGCACGATGTGATAGTGAGGAAAGTGCAACATAAGTTTAAATCTCAGAAAATATGAGATGGCGGGAACCATACTAAGTATTTTTAAAAGATGCAATCTAGACAAAATCAAGAAGTAATTTGGGTATTAAGGCAAGTTGGGCTAGGTCTGAGTTGTTGTTCCCTTTTTCTTTTTGTAAGGAGCTGTGTATGTATTCTAAGTTAAGTGTAAATGTATAATTCACCGTACACAATATGTTATTTATAGTCTAAAACATTGCACAAATGTTATATAATGTTGTTGAATGAGACAAAGATAATTAAGAGGAGGATGCAGCGTGACTGTACGGTATTTATCCCGATGTGCTACATCAGAACACTTTTATTTCCAACTGCATTTTACAAACTCCAAGTGAGTATTTCTTCTCATATTACTAAGGAAGGTTGTAAAAAGAATATCACAAAAATCTGTAGCTGTCAACTTCTCAGTGGGGAAATTTCTTGGTCCATGTCTACTTCTTTTTTTCGCCAAGAAGTCCACTTGATTATTTATATATGTAATAACATTTTTTTCTGTTAATAAATATCTTTTAAGGAATGAGACATTAAGAGCTTAAACGACTGTATTGAATGAGGGCTTGTTCCTTTCCCTCTTCCTCTTTTATTCTTTTCTTCTCCCTACTTTTTCTTTCTTTCTGTTTTTTTGGTTAGGTTGGCATAGTAATACTATGGAGATCGATTTCACTTCTATGTTGTATATAAAGTGTCAATAGTATAATATATAGTTAAGGATCTAAACAAATATTGAACTGATCAAGAAGACTATCTGTTTCTGAAATTAATAAAAACATTTGTGGAAAAAAAAAACAATTGGGAATTTTAGGTAGCATAGTGCCCTACGCTTGCCTATACTCATTTTGATTTTTTTAGCTCAGCTTTCTTTTGTGTGTTTAAGCAACCAGGCCATGTGACCCAAGAAACTTCCAGGATTGGTGGTTTTATAAACACTCCCTTCTCTGTCTACTTCCTCTTTACCTCTTTGCTCTCCTTTAGCACTGAGATGGCAAGTTGAAGTTACAAGCTCATTTGAGATCTTTCTTTTGTCTGATCTTTTCATTACTTACTTAGGGTGTAGGTGCATGAAGTTTATGTGCATTGTAAAAGCAATTAGTACAGTTTTTTAATTTGTAACTTGATGTTGTCTGCTTGGTTTTTTTTTAAATTAAGCCAGAGCCTTATCAGACCAAGGTGTCATACTGCCGGAGTAATGAGTTAGTCCTGGTTCAAGATCAGTCCTATCACATGACACTGTTGCTCACCAGTAGCTATTGCATTCCAATCTCTTTGAAATGTTCTCTTTTTCATGCTGCAAATAATTCATCAACAACCCCCTTTCCTGCAACAATCCAGTTAGCTGTGGGAGTGTGGTTTCCTGGTAGCATTGCCTTCCGTAGCTGATCCACTAGTGGGCGTGGAGTGGGTGTCACGATATTGCAGATTCGTATGTCCTTGCATCATGATGTTAGAACGTTACTGCATATGTACAAAGTAATAAAAAAAAAATGTAAAAATGGACCAATCATGAGGGAAGGGTATGTGTGTGTGTGGGAAAAGGACTAGGTAATGATGCTGTAATGTGGCGGGAAGAACAGTGCAAATGATGCTACTAATCTACAGATGTCAAAAGAGTGTGATAGAGAGTGTTAATAACCTGATACCATCATGGGGATGGCCAACAGAACAAAACAGGATAAAGTTATGGAGTGAAAAGGCCCTTAGTCTGTTTATATACAGAAAGCAAAAATGAATAGGTTAATTCTACTTCAGGCCCTACCAACCTATAAGCAGATGGTTGATAGAAGCTTCTACATGGTGGGAACTGAACATGGACGTGTAATAGTGGTAAATTGCTTAGTACTGACTTGGGTTCCTGTGTGGTGGGTTTTCATTGACATGCCAGTATTTATAAATATGTAGCATTGGCATGGAAGTTTTCGATGTGCCTGGAGTGAGACCCATACAATAAGCAACTTGCAAATGTTTTGCCTTGAGGAATTTGTGCTCCCTTAGCTACAGTGCTAGTCAAGGAATCTCTTCAAATTAAATCCATCCTAAAATGAAGGATTTTCCTTTTTTTTTTTTTAAAAAAAATCAACTTTCTGTATAAATCTCAGTCAAGTTTCTACTAACCTTTATAAGAGAACTGTCAAATGCAAATAATTGAGCCCAAATTATAGTGTAAACAGCTTGAGGATGACATTAGTGTGTTACTGCAGTTTAGGCCTCCTTGTAGATACCCCTAGATATCAGTTTGATATCATAATTCAGCCTTATTCTACCACCCCTCTCCACATGTCTGTGAGGCCCCTGGACAAGCATGAAACTAGGCTCGGCATTTAACTGCTGAAATGTTCTCAAACAATACAGGCAAGCCAGAAACAGCCAGATCGCCGCTTCAGGGACCTCCCCGGCAAATACCACATTATGTATGCGTGCTACCTACAAAAGGCTCCCTGCCCCGAGCAGGCAACTTGACAAAGGCTGAACCATCCACTGTCAAGCATTGCGCATTTACATACTGGCTACACCATTGTTAATTCAGCTCTGATTCCATCATGCTACATTGTGACCTTTCGGAGACATTGTCTCGCACCCAAAACTCATTGTTGCATAGCCTGCAGTCACATTTCTCCCTATAAAAACCCCTGATTCCGAGACCTTCCTCTGATCACTCCTGAGTTCCAACCACCTTGCTGCCTCATTGCTTGGCGAGCTTCCCCTCAGCTCCACGTGCTGAGCCACATTGAACCCCAGCATCGCTCTCTATCTTCTTCCAGGCTTCAGGAACAGGTTTCGTATCAGCCAAATCAACTATCCCTCTGAAAATCCCGCTATCTTACTCACACCTTTATTTTCCTTAGTTATCTGTGTGCGTGAGTTGCTTACATTGTATGCCTGTATTTAATAAAAATCATTCATTGCTTTCATACCAGTCTGCTTCTTGACTTGGCCTGATCCATAGACACTGGTTTGCAAGATCCTGCTAAGTTACCCTGCCTCTCATAATGCTAAAGCAGTGCACTGAGTTGATTTCCCCACCTATAGTTGAGCACGTTTGGAGTCCCTCGCGGGACCCCCAGTAAACAAGTGTTGACAGGCAACATGACCATCACTTTAACAGCAGTTCTGTAAACTTCAGAGAGATTAACACAGCTGCTTAAAAAGTTACTCCAGCTTTACTGTATGAAAGATGGTCTTATTGTGGCTATGGTGATTACACACCTCTGAAGGAAGCAAATTTCATCCTGACTATAAATAGGTGCTTGGGTTACAACTGATATAACCCTCCCCTTGTGTGCCCCACTTATGAACAGTAAATACAAAAGACTGGAGCTGGATAGTAAGAAGGAGGTCTCAACCTGTATTTCAAACTGATTTGTACTGTGCTTGTACTTGCCTCATACGGCAAATGAGAAGACTTCATCCTGCAGTGTAGGACTACAGACATTTCTGCACTATACTACTTATAGCGCGATGATTCCCCTTTCAATCTCCTATGGAACTTGGGGTTTGCAGTTTAGGGAGGGGCCGGGTGGCCCCTCCCTAAACTGCAAACCCCAGGATTCCATAGGAGGCTGAAAAGGTAATAAGAGCGCTATAAGAATGCAGTGCAGAAATGGTATACAACTCTAGAGACTACAGTTCAAATCCCCACTCAGCCATGGAAACTCACTGGGTGACCTGGGGCAAGTTTCACTCTCCCAGTCTCAGAGGAAGCCAAAGGCAAACCCCCTCTGAACAAATCTTGCCAAGAAAACTCTGTGATAGGAAAACAGAGAAAGGCAATTTCATTATGAGAAGGTGCACATGCATTGTGAGTACAACCTCCTACCCCTCACCCGCAGCCACTTCACTCATCTGACCAGACATAAACCAATAAGCGGAATATGTCACACAGGAGAAACACTCCCTTGTGCCAATGTGATTACATGATGAGGAACCTATGTGGCTTTCCAAACTGATCTTGGTTTGTCTTAAAAAGGGTAGGAGTGGCAGTAAATGGGTCAAACCTGGGGCAGGCTACTGTGCAGTAGAGCTGGGATAAAGCCCTTGTGTAGCTTCACTCTCAGAAACCACTTGAAGGCACACAACAACAACCCCATGTTGTTAGAAAATAAGCCCTCCTCTCATTGTTTTAAGAGCATAAGAAAAGTTGTGCTGGATCATATAGTCCAGTAATGTTATTCATACAATGGTGAGTGAGTTGTCTGTGGGAAGCTCAGAAGCTAGAACATGAGTGAAATAGAACTGCTCACTCAGCCTCTAGTATTTAGAGGCACACTGCCTCTCATGCTAGAGATAATATATAGCCATCATGATTCGTAGCCACTGATAGCCTTATTCTCTATGATTGTCAAATCCATTTAAAAACCATCCAAGTTGGTGCCAACAGCCACGACATTTTGTGACAGCAAATTCCACAGATTGATTATGCACTGAACCTCCTACAATTCCATTTCATTAGATGATCCTGGGTTCTAGTATTATCAAAGAGGCAGGGGGAAAAGATTCCTATCCATTTTCTTCAGCTTCTTTGAAAATACAGAATATCTCCTATGATTAAACACACCAGATTCACAATGTTACAGATTTGAGAGAAAAGTCTAGAACATATGGAATTTGATATTACTTTCAATTGACATTTTTGTTTTAGTTGCCTATGAATCTTGGATGGTAAATTCCTCCCTGTGGTTGCGACCCTGAGTCTACTTCAGAGGGGTATACTTCTGAGTAGACCACACTAGCCTTAATTAGAAACAGGAAGGAAAATAATCAGTAAAGTCCAACACATACTTTCCTAGGAGAAAGCCCCACTGTGTTACTTTTAAGTAAACAAGGATAGGATTAAATTGTGGCATACCTTCTTGCAAAATCCAGAGTAAGGAAGAAGAGGTTATGTGGCCTGCAGGACACGAAGTCCGTTGTCGCAGTGGTTGCTTGAGTTCCGTTCTACAGAATAACCTGGAGCCAAAATTTAAAAGTGAATAGAAATCTAGTTCAAAAATATTATGATTTATTTTCTTCATGTATCTCCTGAGATAATTGTTAATTACACTTTTGCTTTTTAAAGTGATATGAATGTCATTATTTAGTTTATATTACATTACAGCTGTCTGTTGGTATCTTGTTAGTGACTCACCAATGGCATTACCTTTCCTCAGTGGCGGGATTCTGTGCTGCTGTGAGCCAAGAGGCTCTGCTGATGGTAGCAATGCTGCTGGTAGGGTCTCTCATGTCAGATAAGCTTTTGCGGAGGAGCCAGACTAAATGTGCAAAACAACTACTGGGAGCAGTAATAGTGGGGTTAGAAGGGGTGTCACTGGTAGAGGATCTCTCAGAGACAATGACAGTGGCACTGTAGGTAAAGCATGTAAGTACTGTGCCGAAGGAGACATGGTGAACCTCCTTTTGAATGTCTTTTACCATGAAAACCTATGATGAGACAATCTGAAATGAAACAAGAGGTAGGTGGTAGTTAGATGACACTCCCAGGTCAGATTGCACTCAGCGAGCCACTGGGGGTACAGTAGAGGACAAATACAAGTAGCACTGTGGCATGTCAAGGTCAGAGACCTGGGCGGCAAGCCAGCCCAGAGAAGAGAGTGGGAGAGCCAGCAAAGTCCTGCTGGGAGGAGACAAACAAGCACTCACTCAAGGAAGTTCATTTACCAGAGCGCCAAGTGAAGCCATAGTTAGAGTTCCAAAGCCAGGGGTCAAGAGTCCAGAGATCAATTCAAGGTATCAGGAACCAGGTGCTGGGAGCAGGATACAGGCAAGAGGAGGGCTTGTAAAAAGTTTGCCACAAGCAAAGGGAAGCTTCCAGGCAGGCAGTTATATAGCCCCAGGCACAGGTGTGTCCAGTCACCACTTCTTAAACTTAGCCAAGGAAGCCTCCCTTTGCACAGCCCTTTTGAGTCTCCGCCTTGATTGGGGGCTTATTGAACCAGGCTCCAGAGCCTCTTCAGAATCGGATCCCTGTTGCTCCAAAGGAGCAGGCACAGAATCGGATCCCTGTTGCTCTAAAGGAGCAGGCAGAGGGATTTCTGCGCCTGCTTGGTCCATGGAAGCAGGGGAGCTCTTGAGCTGCAGGACTCATCTCCAGCCAGAGCCACAGGGACCAATAGCTGCTGCTCGTCATCAGCAGCTCTGACAGGGGCTTCAGTTATCACATGGTGACTGACACAACTGGACTCAAGTTCGAAGGACATTCGGCTGTTGATGTGCTCAGGAGCAAAAGGAAAGTCGAAAGTGACATAACATGTATTATGGGAACATGGAATATGAGAAGCATGAAGCAGAGGATGCTAGACATAGTGAAACAAGAAACAGAATGTGTAAACGTTGCAATACTTAGGGTTAATGGAGAATCATGGGCCATTTTTAATCAGACAATTACACAGTGTTTTACTCAGGAAATACAAATCTAAGAAGAAATGGGGTGGCATTAATAGTGAGAAGAGAGGTAAGAAAAGCAATCAAAGGATATAATGCAAAATCTGACTGAATGATGTCAGTAAGATTTCAGGGAAAAACCATCAATATATCCATAACCCAAGTTTATGCTCCAGCTACAGGGGTAGAAGAGGGAGAAATTGAAAGATTCTATGCTGGAGTCCAGGAGGATAATCTATGTTGATAATCCTATGTTGATAATCATAGGTGATTGGAATGCAAAAGTAGGAAAGAGAGCAGA